>CACRXP010000600.1:344478-390486 GCA_902702965.1 Spirometra erinaceieuropaei
ACGGCAGCCACGTGCTATAAATACTGCACTCATGGTGCCACCTTCACCTCTATCTGCGAATGTCTCTGATGATGGGTTCGAGTGAGAATCCGAAACGTCAGGCAAATAAACTTCTTGTCCCAGTGATCGCATCTTCATCTTCTGAACTGCTACCTGGGACTCGCCTGTTCGCTTCTATCAGCATTCCAGTCTCCCTTGTCTTTGTAGGTAATGCCATTCTGCCTATATAATGCGCCGCTGTGTGGCCGCTGGTTGGGCTCGAGAGAGAGAGCCCGTAAGGTACAACAGAACGAGCGAGTTCTGTAAGAACGATAGGTGAGCGCCTCCTACCATTGTATCTTCCCGATCGAAAACCGATAGGGCAACGGGCTAGTGGCCCAGTGGTTAGAGGCGTGGACTTCTAACTAACAGGCCGCGGGATCGAGCCTTGGCCGTTCCACACTTCGGGGTTGGGTACGACTGGTTGACGACAGCTAATGGGCCAGAAATGGCCATTCCAGTCACCCGTCTTTGTCGGTAATAATATACTGCCTATAGTGCTGTTACGCCCTGACAAACATCTAGTCCGGCGCCTGTCACCAACACAGTTGTCTGCAGCATGTTGCCATCTTGTGATGAGGAATCTAACAGACGGCACGAGACGAGAAAGTTGTGTTCTGCACAGGACCTCAACCATGCGATCGACCAATCGGCGACGAGCGGTCAAGGCGACCAATTGCGTTCAAGGTGCTGCTCTGATGTGCTGTGCTTTCGACTGTGAACAGCGGACTCCAGAGGAGTGTCCTAATTGCACCCTAATTTCCTTCAGGAGCTGTGTTTATATTACCGACGCTTCCAATCCACCGAGCAGAAATGCAGTTTATAGACACACACACACAACTGCGGCGGTTCAGACGTGCGTACAATCTTAGCGTCAATTGCAGTACACAGTAATGCAGTGTAAACAAAAAATGCAGTGCAGCACAGCGCAGTATGACATCTGTAGGTGGGAGAGGATGCGGAGCCGGAAGCAAATAATGACGGGGACCGGGTTCATATTTCGTCCAGATCGTCAATTCCCAGTTCTGGAAAGTCGCCTACCTCCACGTAGGCTGGTTTCACGAAGGCGCCGTACTTGGGGGGGCAGTCAAAGTACCGAACGCCATCGATGCTACAAGAGAGAGAGAGGATGTTGGGGAAAGCTGCCATCCCTCAATAAAAGGTAGTCAAAGATGAAGGACGGAAGGGCAGGGTTTACCTTCCATCGTTGCGCCCGAGTGGCTCGTCATACTTCACACCGACCCACTGGCCCTCCTTAAATTTTGTCAGTCCTGACGGTAGAAAGAGATAAAATGGTCATCAATGGGAAGGAAGGGGGGGGGGCGTTGAGGGCGAACTGACAAAATGGGGAGGTTAGAAGACAAGAGAGCAGAGCTGTAGCGTACTGTTTGCACGCTTATTAGGGCGTACGGATAAAACATTGGGGCGGTCTCCGCTCTGATGAAGGCTGCATCGACTAGATAGCCATATTGTATATTTTCGAGGGAAAGGGACTATCTGATTCTTTGATTGTCCTGCATTGTTTGAATGAGTCGACAGAAGCGCTCTCTGGAAGGTCGTGAACGTCGACGGCACAGTAGATGTACTAACTCATGAAATGTTGGCCGAAATTCTGAAATGCGTCTTCTACTCAAAAGGACTACTTAAGTAGGGTTGTAATATTAATTGCCGTGCAGCATAAAGGTATGATAATTCAGTTACGCCAGGAGGCCGACTTTCGAACGAATTTCTTCTCGGCTGCCTGCAAAAGCTACGCTCTGTAAAAAAAGGACTGCTAAGTCGTATAATTTTTTCTCATTGATTTTCGATGCCCTTATAAATTCAAATATACTTTATGGAAAACATGTATAAAAATATTCATTTTACTCATTTTGTAGAAAATTGAATCTTCAAATTTTATACCTGAAGGAAGAGTATAGCTTGTTTTTGAAAAATTTTCCAATTTTAATAATTTTGAAACCGACATGTCATCACACTTGCATTCAGGGTTTCCAAACTACAAGCTTTATATTTTCCGTGTATAGAAAATCATATATCTCTCTACATGACTAAGAGGAGACCGTATAGGGGTTTATAAAATTTATCAGTGGATTTGAGCATATTGTAAACTTTACACGCAACATCAGTAAATGCGAAGACATGATGTTTTATAAACGCGCATTTCTCATAACTAGAGACTTTTAAAGCCGAATTATACCCCTCCTTCAGGCATAAAATTCGAAGATAATGTACTTTTCTAGCAATCGAGTAAAATACTGAATATTTGTATGTCTGTTTTCCATGAAATATAAGAGCATCGAAAATCAATGAGAACAAGTCATGCTACTTAAGTAGCCCTTTTTAACGAGTGTAATCGTTGCAGGCAGCTGAAAAGGAGGTCGTTCGAAAGCCGGCATCCTGAAGTAACCGAATTATCATGGGATTATTCTGCACGGTAATTAGTATTACAATCCCATTTAAGTAACATTTTTGAGTTGAAAGCGCATTTCAGAATTTCGGTCAGCATTTCATGAGTTAGCACATCTGCCGTATGTCCCCAGACTCATGAACTTGACCAATTCATACTATCTACTTGCGCAAGGCAGCCTTTATGTGCGGTGGAAAAAAATGAGTATTTCAGCACGATGTCACTGACCCCTCTCACCAGTTCTCTGACTGTGCGGAAGATTCAGTTAGGTTCATGGCCCTCTGAAAATACGAGTGTTCAGACAGAACAAGACCTTCAGGCTTTCAGCGTTAACCATGCCGACATCGCCCTTCCTCAAAACTCCTTCGATTAAACGTAATCTACCCTTGGTCCGACAGTGTCTGCACTTGACACAGCTGTGATCTGTCCTTGATGATGATGATGATGATGATGATGATGGTGGTGGTGGTGGTGGTGGTGGTGGTGGTGGTGGTGGTGGTGGTGGTGGTGGTGGATTCGAGTGCGTGTTCGAAACGTCGGGCGAACAAAGCTCTTGATCCAGCGACCACGCCTCCGTCTTCCCTTACCTATGATCATGCCTGACCCAGTCGGTCCCGATAATTCCGCAAATTGTACCCCTTCACAAGTAACAATCCGCGGCCGCGAATCTGGTGAGCCTGACCCATTCTCTCCACTAGCGACAGGATCGACAGGTCCAAGACTCACCTTCATGCCTTGATGAACTGTTCTGGGTCGGGTTTTGGTGTGATTTCCTCTTCGACGTCTCCAGTTGGGCAACGGCGCCGGGTCGGTGGCAGCAGCATTGAGTTCATGAGGCGGACACCGAAGAACTTGCCCAAATCATCTAGGCAACTTTTTACGGGTGGCTTGAGATATTCTCGCGATTTTTGACTGTCTCATTTGAGACGAAGTCAGTGTACTCGGGCAGAGGTAGCCCGACAGTTCGTCCGTCGATTTCGACGATGACCACCGTGTGCCCCACAGACTGCATTGTGGGAGCAGGGACGGTGACTTGCGCAGGGGTTTATAGTGCCAGTAGACTTGCCCTGCATCTACCTACACTCTCTCCTCCTCCCCCGCCTGGACCCGGTGTCAAGACAGAGTCAAGAAGACCGGAGATGAGGGAGGCCGCAGGTGGATGGCACGGTCGATTCCGCACCTTCTACGCATACAACCCAGTATTCACAATCCCATACGACGAAAGAGGGGGTAGAAGAGGAGACGGACAGTTGCATCATCGGTATGCAGCCCACGCTCTGAACGATGCCAAAGGGATTTCTCCATCCTGCTTGTGAATTTCAAATTCCGGATTCAAAATGGAGATGGAGAGTGGGAAGTTGAAGGGTCGGAGAAGCGAATATGCGGATAAAGCGGAGTACCCTGAAGGTGTGGACTAACAATGGCTGGTAATGCTGCGAAACAGTGGCCCACACATTTCGAGCGAGCGCCCAGTGGACGCGGTACTGCCATAATTCGCACGCGGAGATGGAAAATAGAGGTGCCTTGAGTCAGTTCAAACGGCAGGCGGGGTTGCGGTATGCATGAAACTGGAGAGAACTGATCGTTCGTCAGCTGAAACTTACAATGTCCATGGTGGTGGTAACTTGCGCGGGAATCAGATGCAATGAGGAAGACGTGTACAGCAGAGACCTCCCTCTCTCCTACCCACCGTGATTCAGTGACAGGAGACGGCCCCGGGGCCTCATCTACGTGTGCTACAATACGGCTAGCGCCTGCCTTCTCACTGCCCTAAACCGCGCGCAAAACTGCAAGGTTGCTGAAGAAACATACCAGCCACCCTCATCCGGTTTCGCTCGTCCGTCGAGACGGTTGCCAAGGTGTGGCTGTTGCCCTTGACACAGCTTGGTAAAGTCACAGACGACAACTGGGTGTCAGGCGGGGTCAGAGTGGAGCAATCGCACTGTTTCCTCGGAATGAATCTTTATAGGCGCAATCCAGAAGCCGACCTCGTATCAACTAGTCATATAAAATTTCGGACTGAGCCGATAAAGCTTCATCCCGGGGCTTTATTCCAGGTTAGCTCATTAACTTCTCAGGAGAGAAGTTTAAGAAGTGGAGTATCTACCAGATGAAACACGGGAACGCTCTGGGAACTAACTGATGAGTCGGGTCCCTCGCACATGTGTCATACAGTGGTAGAATCTCGGTGAAACACACGTCTGAGTTCTCAGCTAGTACATGTACTGTCAATATAGTAAAGCATGAGATCATGAGTCTAGCTGCTAATCCATGGGGAAGTATGATAAGTCCACAGTGGGGCTCTAGGTTGCATTGGTGGGAGAATAGGACCGGAGTCATGATAAGCAAATAACACTATAGTTGCACAGAGGGTCAACAGATCTCTGAGGTGTGTTAAACGTCAATGTTTAAGGAAAAAGCCGGGAGGTACACCTACCAAGGAACATGATTTCTCCACGCTTTGTTGGCTGCTGTGGTATTCGAACTTCACACCTGGGAGAAAGAGAATTGAATAAGAGAAAACAATCTATAGAATGACCAACGAAACAAAACAAAGCCTCGGTAGAGGAGTACTTTTACAACAACCAGAAGAAAAAAAGCAGTTCAAGTAGATGACAAGAAGGGAATCAGAAGTAGAATAACCAAGTCGCTGATAGAGGCGAACAGGCGAGTTCCAGGTAGCAGTTCAGAGGATGAAGATGCGATCACTGGAACAAGAAATTTATTTGCCTGACGTTTCGGATTCTCACTCGATGATGGATTCGAGTGAGAATCCGAAACGTTAGGCAAATAAATTTCTTGTTCCAGTGATCGCATCTTCATCTTCTGAATAACCAAGTCGTCCACAGTGCGTGACTCAGTGGGGTTGGGAGAGAAACTGGGAATTCTATTTTACGAATGAAAAACCTCATAGCCGCGATAAATGATCGCCTGGAGGTGGAGATGTACATTGACTAGCTCTAACAGATGCTTTATTCATGGCGAACGAGGACCTTCAGAGGCAGCTTAAAGATGCTCATGTGAAGGCTGCGAAAACAATCAAATGAAGGCCCGCAGACAACATTTGCTGCCTCAGCGGAGTTCATAATTACTGCTATCGATAACATGCACAGTGACGTGGTCTATGTCACACTCCCTCTCCCTCAGAAAAAGTGGTGAATATACAGCTTGGCTTCCAAAACGATCTGAGCAGTCGCCTCAGACCTAAAGGAGGCTACATAGGCGTCTGGCAATCGTTAGACGCGCTCAGCGCACACCGGCATTGATAAAATTAACCCAATACGATAAAAAAAGCATGAAAAACCACCATCTGACAAGACAACTTGGTCCTTCGCGGGACTAAGGCTCAGGTTGTGGTCTTTACAACAACTCTCTTCACTGTAAGCTCCTTCTAGGCCCCGGTCCCTTGCGCGTGAGGATCAGCAAAGGCGGCACGGGCAGATGTTGGTTTACTTTGTTGTCTTGACTTTGTATTGCGAGTAGACAATTGTGGGCGTGAGAAGTGATGGGGTAGGTGTCGTTGAAGTTCCCATCAAAGCAATCAAAATCGCGCACAAGTCGCCACTGCACTCACGGAGCAATGGTGGCCCCCACCAGTAAAAACAGAAAAGCCCTAGGCAGACGAGAGCGAGATCGAGGATGCAGTTGATTGTTGCAGGCCCCAACCGGCGTCGGGACATCAGACAGCCAGCCGGCTAAATGTACGTCATAAATAGTTGTTTAAAGGGCACCCCTATGCGAGGGGCTCCCTGATGCCTGATGTACTTTATGTAGCGGAGTGAAATCTTATCGCCTGGAGCTAAGACACGCGAAGCAAATTATGCAACTGTTGAGCATTCAAAGTCTTTCAGTAGTCTCACAAGGACACCTTCTTGAGCTGCTAATGAAGAAACTAGTATCTGAGCCGGCTTTTGTAGATTTCGGAATCAAAACCACTCATCAACTAATGGATGGCAGATGTAAGAGATTTATAAATTTCTAAATCCGCCTTTTCGATAAAAAGAAGCAGCCTTAAGCAGACGAATTGAATAAGAAACTCCTCTTGTTCAGGAAAAGAGCAGTGTATTCGACTCTGGGAGAGGAATGCTGATACATTTGTGAAAAATTCAAATATTTGATGTCCGGAAGTCGAAGCTTCTGGTCTACGTCGTCGCGTCCGGATACGACAAATGGAGAGTAGCGTTAAGTTGTAAGCTACACAGATGCTAACACATGAACGTGTTAGGAGCAAAGAAATAACATGATGGTGGGAACAGGGGGAATCAGAAAAAATCGCGAATAAAACTGGAAGAACGTGGTAGACAAAAAATGTTATTTCTAACAGCTCAACCGTGTTATGACAAAAGTCATTTAGAGTATTTCCTATCCGGAGACGTGTCGGAGAAGCTTCTTTAATGCAGCCCTACGGTTTTATTTGAAAAAGGGCTGAAAAGACTATGACAGTAACGACATCCTTTGCAAGTATTGTTAGTCTAGCCTGGACGAAAGCAATGGAGCAAACAGCAGAATAGACCGATCTGGATGAGAGGGGAAGCCCTACTTCTAGTCCCCGGCCATAAGCCGATATCTGACTAAAGTCGTAGTTGTATGCTGTAAACCAGGAAGGTGCCTATGACGTTGAGTTCTGCCATGGATTACAATAAAATTCACCTGCCCGGCCATAAAAAATATATTTTGTGATCAGTTGCGCCCTACAATCACTTCGAACGCAGACCTACCGGTACATCAGGCTTTATCGAAAAAAAAGCAGGCATCTGCTATGCTACACACTATTCTTCCGAAGATAAGAGGAACCCGGTGCTTGGCAGTGATTCGGTAAAAGCTCATGGCAGAGGCAGTAATATTTTTAAAATAATGTTACGCTGTAGAGGGGTAAAAAGTGGTCTGCACGTTTTGGTAGATTTTGGAGACCTTCCCTAAAGAGACTTCAGTGAAACCGTTTTCCTAAGCCGTATTACTGTTGATTTAATACACAGGTGTCAATTTTTTCTGGTCAAAAAAGCTAACATGGTTTACTCAGCTCGTCCACGTCATTGTCTCAGCAGTTTAACAGCTTACGGCAGAAGAGTGCAAAGTACTGGGGGAAAAAAAGATGAACTTAATGTATCACTACTGATTTCTGACTATCTCAGTAATAGAACTCGATCACATATGACAGCAATGTATGGACGTCTGAATGTAGTAGTGAAAAATTGGTTTCGTGTCTTTGGAAAAGAACACAGCTAAGGCCAATTGGAATAAAAAGGCGTCATTTAAGCCTCGTCAACACCATAAATATTCGCACACCCTACTTCTGTTATGTCTACTTAGGTAAGCTAGGTCGGTGCCTTGCCCTCTTTCAGGTCTCCATGCTTTGCCGCCTACTGCAAACGATAAACGGAGGATAAACGGACAAAATTCCTGCTATCAGCCATTCTGATGCCGTTTTACAGCGTACAGGCACTCACTCGTCCATTTTTTAAGGTGTTCATCTCCTTTGTTCTAGTCTGATTGCTAGTAAGCCACTCCATTCAACTCTGCATGGCTCCCTTCAGTGTCGACTTAACGGTTCCTGGCGTGTAGTGGTACTGAAGTACATATGCCAAGGTTCTACTTGTCACTTTAGCCGTTACATGTTTTCGATGTTTTTAGCAATGTTACCCGACTTTTTTCATTCCTATTTTGCGCGTGGTGACGGAGAACACTTGTTTTTGGTAAATATGAAACGTTTGTTTCTGGAAATCATACGAGGTTGAACAGCATTACGGCCACGGCAATGCGTGCTAGGCGCAACTTCATGAGCGGATAAAAAAGTGTTTGGAAACATTCCTTCTCAAAATGGGCGAGTTAACTGAAACCTTGGAAATAATTTTGCGAGACTGGGGAAAAAGCGTACATATAAATCGCACCTGTCCCCGACTTTCATTTTTTCAATTAGTGCCTTCTCTGCTGCTTCTGTAGCGAGTCTTTTCTCCTCGGCTTTTCTGGCCTCCTCTGGGTCAAGCTCTTTGAATTTTCCGATTTTGTTTCGCTTTTTCCATGCCAGTACAGTGTCTAAAAGAGATTAAAGGGCTCATTTCAAATGGGTGTTAGATTAGGAGGGTATACTTATAGCGTTCTGACCCAGTCTGGCATCTATTAGAAACGCATCGAAGTCTATTTCATACGGCCAATTTACGTGAACGAAGTCAAATAGGAAGACAAGTAAATTTTAACACTTGGTGGAATTTCGGGAATGGAAAGTGATTACTGCTTCGAGCAAAATACAGCCTCACTCTAGGAATCAGGGAGAATGACGGCACTATCTCAAGGGTTGGTTCGCCTTAGGTGTACGCGGTATGATAGTGCTCTAATCAACTTATTGTAGTTGGCAAGACGAATTTCACGCAACATGTGGACCCCTAATGTGGACGCTTACTCAAGTGTTGATGTAATTCACGTCGTCGGGGACAGCATCAAATGCTCCCGACTTGATACTTAAAATCCAAAAATAAAGCGTTTAGAAAATTTAGTGGAATGCAAACCCGTGAGATTACACTAGCAGTAAATTTTACTCGTATGTACGAAGACCACACGCAAGCAAGAATATAAATCGACAAAATGCACAAAAGACAGAGGCGGGGCACCTTCGCGCTGAGCGTATTCCTCCTCCGTGAGCTTGAAGTCGACTGAGGAATCCTGCCCCAGAAGTTTGTCATAATGACCGGCCTCGACCGTGGGGTCTGAGGCGCGTACATGGTAACCATCCTTGACACCAAGCTCTTCCAAGGTTTTGAAATCATCCGTTAAGAATGAAACGTGTTTTTCGGAGTCGTCCAATAGTTCTAGTTTCATGGTGGTGGGCTCACATCCGGTCATTAAGACTAACTTTTCCTAGTTATTGGGTAAGCTACAGATATAAGAGGACAGATACCTTGAATTTACCTAATGTAAGATCTAAGGGATACCTCTTCTCGCTTTTAAGCCCAAAGGCAGTTGATGTTATAACTAATGAAACGTAAGAAGGCATCGTACAGTCTGTTGTGGTTACGATGCTAATGACGGACCGACACCCCAACCGACGGGAAAAGGGTAAACGGATTATCCAACTCGCGGAAGATGATTTTATATAGTTGTCAAGCCCTACAGGCGTTTCCTATTGGTCGTTTAGGCCCGCCAAATGATTGATTTCTTTCCTTGAGCGGGTTCTTCGAATAAACCTGACTAACATCGGGATGGCGGCGAGAGAACCTGTATCTAAGGCGCTCTGAAGATTTCTTTTTGTGCGCAAAATTGTCTTTTTCTCTGAAAAGGAGGGGGAGGGCACGCGTTTCTGCAAAGTGAGAGGCATACCTTGTATGCTGATCAAATTTAGGAGACGGACTTTTTTTGTAAGTCACACAAATTACCAGGGGGATATCCTAATACGGAGGTTTACGCATTCTACAGTCGCCATGACGTGTGATGCGGATCTCAGTTTGCAGTAGTGTCTTAAATATCGGTATCATTGTAACATTTGATCTCTACCGAGATTATTTTTCGTATTACGTCATATGAGCCACCATTAAGGTTTTACTCTAAAAAACTGTTTGAGGGCTCATCTTTTTTATTCGGAAGCATTTAGGAAATACCGATTAGTGTGCCATTCTTAGGCATGTACGATACAAGCAAAATGAAGGTGGTTTTCGAGCAAGTGAACTATCGAAGCTGGTCTTCTCTGAATGCCTTAATGAAAAAATTAATAGCCCCAGGCAGTTGTCTAGTAACGGACCAGTGGAAGGCGTATGCTTCGCTGACTGAGGAAGGCTAAAGTCATCTAAAGGTTAACCATTTCGCCAATTTGTGGATTCTGTCACGAAGAAAAATACGAGCACGATAATAGCGTACTGGATTAGACTGAAAAAATTGGACGTGCAGGGCTCCATCAAGCGTCGGAACGTCTGGTCACACATCGATGAGGCCCAATACCGCCTGTGGTACGGTGTGACGGCAAGCAACTTGCCGGAAGCCTGGCATATGTTCTTAATGTATGTAGCCGTATCGTAGGCGCCCACGGAGAGCGGCAACAGGAAGCATAACGTAATTCAGTAGGTACCGAGGTAAATAAGAAACTGGTAGCGTAGGCGAAAAGTTTAGCTGAATATACGCACACATATGACGCCCACACGTAGAGGGCAAAAGGACAGGAAGGTCAACGAATATTCCGCATGGAAGCCAATGCAGACGAAGAAATCACTTATTTGTTCGCACTGTTTACTGCAATACTGAAATCACCCCTCTGCCTCACAATGTCGTTTTTGTCTACGATCCTCTTGCCACCCGGAAAGCGCTACCCTGGGAGTGTAAGTCCACTTGGACGAGTGGACTAGACTAAAAGATAATGGAAAAATCCGAGCCAGTCCCTCACGGCAGTCGTTTTCCAAGCCTGAAGGGACCTAAAGTACACGGACAAGGAGGCATTGTATGATAAAAGGTATAGTCAGAGGCGACCCGGACCGGTTGTAGCGTACCCACCAACCTGCCGAACACCGCGGCAGCCGGGAGCAGGCAAACCGCTCTGGTAGGGGGTTTGCAACGTAAAACGTGACCACAGGCGAAAAAGATTAAAGAAAACCGCACACTAAGCCTCTGGGTTTGTCGGACGCCTAATCCGGAGAAATTGAAAGGAAGAGCACTCCCGAATGCTCAAAGAGGCATCTTTACCCCCGTTCTTGGGTGACGGAGTGTGGGAGCCGGTAGGCTGATGGTTAAGGAAAGACAACCACCGTTGGTGGTATACGTTAGTGGTACGCACGAACACCGAAAGGCAAGTCCCGGCGCAACGGCCACAAAAGACAAAGCGCACCTACCAAGCAGGTATGAATCTAACCCCGGCGCCCTTTCGCCTATGCGCGAAACGTATATCACGTAAGTGGGGGTGGGAAGTTGTGACGAAAGCAGTAAAACCGCGTCCCCATTCTCGGCCAGCCCTCTCGATGAAACGTCAACTGCTGTAGCAGATTCCGACAATGCTTAGGTAACGGGAGGGCAAGTAGTCACTGGACGAGAATCCAGCGGTATTACCGAAGCAACCCGGCCGGACGTCGCTGCTGATCGAATAAGTAGAAGACCGACACGACCGGCAGACGCAAGAGATTAATTCGCGGAGGCGAATCTAGAGCAAACCCTCGTATGGAAAAGTTCTAAATTTTCGCATGCAGCCGTTGGCTGTATGTGTAGCGTACTTCAATCGTATGGTACAAGAATGGCAGCGTAATCTCGCCACTTGTGGAAGCAGAGAGCGAAGGCGTGCGGTATTGTCGTGGTAGGCTGTAAAAACTGCAGGCGTAAGATGTGACCACCTGAGAAAAACAAAATCGGAGGCTTGCAAAGCTGAAATACAAGTCAGTCTAACCGTCCGTCCGTCGTCCACCTGTAAGCTGCGAATGTACGAGAAGAGTGTGGCAATCCCAAGGCAGCAGCATAAAGTTCAAACTGCGTTGCAGAAAGCAAGGTCGAAAAAATAGCCCAGGAATGGAAAACCGCAAAAGAGATTGCGCTGGCACAAGTATCCTAAATCCAACCCTTTACACTACCTCTTATATCTAACCGTAACTCTAAAAACTCACCTTAAACCTAACCCTAAACCTAACCCCAACCCTAAAAGCCTAATCGTAACCCTAGCTCTAACCGTAAAAATTTATCCTAACAACAACCCTAGCCCTAACCTTCTCTAAATTTTAAATTAAATTATATTATTTCATTTAATGCCAGTTTACAGGCATTGTCAAGGGAAGCGTTTAAACATAAATCCGACCAGCAGTGAAAAAAATTTCCTGAGCTTAAGGGATAAAAATATAGCTGATGGTGGATTTTGTGGTTTGGAGGGCTCAGGAGAAAAAACTGCCGGCGGTGGGAGAATATCGACCGTCAAGAAGGGGGGAGGTTGCACGGTATCGGAGATTATCAGACGTCAAATTCCTTTCATGAAGCTGGGAATAGCCAAAGTAGAGGCGTTGAGGAACAGCTGGTGAGACCGGCCATAGTGTTCAGAGACCACAAACGCCATCGCTACGGTACAGTCGATCAGAGTTTTCGGCACCCAAAATTTGTGGGAGCTTTTCTGAATGCAAAAATCGAGTAATAGTTCCCTTAAATAAAGGATAATTTTGCAGAGTTTTCACACTCATGGGTAGTTTATTCTAAGTAGCAATTGCATTTTCAGGAAAGATCCGACGATATTTAACAGTACGTGCCAGAGGCAGAAATAAAAAGACCTCACGGTGACTGTTACGTCGTGAGTGGATATGATATCTTAAAGTGGTGACTGGGTTAAATGTGTGATTATATAAGAGTTTTAATAGCAAAAATAGTCCCTTTTGTAATCTACGGAACCATAAAGGATCGAGGCCTTTAAGCCGGCAACGTTCTTGGTAAGACAAATGTCGGCGTTCCGGGGTTAAAATTCTCTTGGTTAAAAAAGTGTTGAACGTATTCTATTTTCTTCCGCTCAGTAGCACGAATGAGGCTAAATGAAACCGAACAGTATTCCAGACCAGGTCTAACGTACATGTTGAAAAGGCGCATTCTAATGTCCCTTGTTTTAAAATTTCGGAGGATAAACCCGGTCGTTCTACGTGCTTTGGAGACTATCAAGGCACAGTGCTCCGAGAGATTGAGACTCTTGGAGTATGATACGCCCAAATCCTTTATAACCCCTGGCACATTTATGGCGTGACCTTCAATACTTAATTTAGGTTGGCGGTCGTCGCCAACCACCATGACTGAGCACTTATGCCAGGAAAGAGAAATGCGCCATGTGCGGCACCACTGGGCGAAAGCCTGTAGATCGATCTTTAGGAGCTCAAGCACGATGTCATGATCTGCCGGCTTATATCGATATGCAACTTTAAGATCATCGGCATACATGAAAGGCTTACCATTCTGAAATAAATCGGGTACATCATTAACGAAAAGGCAAAATAAAAGCGGGCCGAGTACACTACCCTGAATGACTCCACTCCTCACGCGTGTGGGGTTGGAGATAGTATTGGAAATCTTAACTCATTGTGTACGAGTGCCCAGGTAAGAGGATAAAAAATTCAAAAGTTTGCCACCTATTCCGAAAGAGGACAATTTCAAGAGAAGAAGAGCATGATCAACACGATCAAAAGCCTTAGTGAAATCGAAATATACTGTGTAAAGTGCAAAACCATTGTCCCTAGATTGGAGAACATAGTCAAAGAAAGAGAGTTGACCGGTGTCACAAGGTCGAGCTTTGAGGAATCCATGCTGAGCAACACTCAGTAAGCACTTCGCTGTTAAGTGACACATCATCTTACCTTTGATCAATGTCTCTAAGATCTTCGAAACTGCAGGGAGGGTGATTATTGGCCAAAAGTCATCAAATGATGTAGATTTGCCGTGCTTAGGAATGGGCAAAAAAATGTGATTCCTTCCACAAGGTAGGATAAGTTTCACTTTCAAGAGTAAGATTAAATATCTTGCATAAGAGGGATGGGAAAATCGTGTTTGCATCGGCTTTTAAAATGCTTACAGGGACACCATCAGGGCCTGGACTATAAGATTGACGAAAACGCCAAATCGCAACAGTCACATCCCACAGAGTGAAAGTTATAGTTTCTAGAACTACCCCAGTCAATGGCTGGATGGTCGGAAGCGGAGTGGTCGAGTCTTCAATAAACGTTTTGGACAGGAAATCATTGAAGCTATCCGCGGTTAACTGGGCATCAGCTATGGGATTTCCGAGATCGTCTCGAAGGATGGGATACTGCGTCTTTCTCTGAGTTCGTATTTTGCTAAAGAAAAGTTTCGAGACACTTAACGAATGGTTTTCGGTAAACTGGATCTCTTGGGCTAGCTGTTTTTCTTCAGACAATCTCTTAGCTCGATCAAAAATATCACAAATCAAGGGCAGAACAGAAATATCGTTCTGAAGAAGGAAACGACGATAAAGTCTGGGCAATCTGCGACGAAAGGGTAAGGGTAGGAAAACCGAATCCCCAACATTAATAATTTTCTAGCGGGGGACAAAACGAGAAATAAGCGGATCCAAAATTTCATACAGATCTGCAGTGCAAACATTTACATCCGAACTAAGGAAGAACTCAGTCCAGTCGTAGGAATTAAGGTGTGTTAATAAATCGGTTGTGCGTGTTGATCGGAAATCAAGGAAAAAGTTATACTTTGGGGACAACTTTTCGTCAGCCTCGAATTCCAACGGTGAAACAACTATGTCATGGTCTGAGCCCCCGAGTGGGCCTAGGGATGACACTGACGATGGCGAGCAGCCTCTACAGAAAATTAGGTCAAGTATATTTGAGCCTCGGGTGGGAAAATCGACAACCTGATTCCACATCCCAACATCTACAGCCTCAAGAAATTCATTGAGCCTTCTGGGGCCTGAAGGCGGAGACCAGCGGACTTCAGGGAGATTAAAGTCACCCGCAACCAATTGATACTTAAAGCTTGAGTCGGCCGCAGCATGAAATGCCTGTGAGAGTAAACGATCAAAATTGTCATTGGCGTTGGGAGGGCGATAGACGCAGCCAACGAGTAAGGAGAACCTATTTGTTAGTGCAATCTGGAGCCAGCAGCTGCCCTCTGCTGCTGAAAAGTGCGGGAGGTCCAACGGCAAAAATGTAAGCGTTTTCTTAACGTAGACGCAGCTGCCCCCACCACGGCTATCTTGGCGATCATTTCGGATGCAATTGTAGCCTAGAAGAGAGAGTTTGGAGTCAGCTACTGAGGCTGATGCCCACGTCTCAATTACTAAAACAATATCAGGACAATGAACGAACACCGGAGTCTGAAGCAAAGGCATCTTATTAAGTAAGGATCTGGCATTTAAAACAAAAAGTTTGAAGGGAAAGGCTGTTAGTTTTTGAGGGAGGTGGGCTACATCGTCCAGTTCTGGGTCGCCCACGAAGCAAACGGTCCGGATGCAATCATCCAGTTCTGCAAAAAATTTTGTGGCATCAAAAAAATTCTGACGTGGATAAAAAGGGATAGGACTTGGGGGAGGGAATGACGGGCAGGTAAACTGGTAACTATTGTTAGCTAACTTATTTTCAGCTGGAAATCCGCGGGGTAGATACTGCAACACATTCCCGCCGGAACGAAAATGAGGATCGGATGAGTTAACTGGTCCAGTATGGACATAAGCATGAAGAATACATTGATAAAACGGCCGTGATGGAAACAGGTTAGGGGGTGGGGGACGCATTGTTTCCATTGGAACAAAAGGTCTATTAAACGGTGGGAAAATCGGCATATTCGGCCTAACTGCCTCGATATGAGGGCTGGGGGGGCAGTTGGGAACACGGTACATTTTGAGTCGGGGTATTTGAGGCAGCGTTCGCCGATTGTGGAGGAAAACATTTTATAATGGTGCTGGATTTATCGGGTGTCCGAGTGGCTGAGGCAGCAATTGGATTTGCCTTTGACTTAGACACATGCTTAGGCTTAATAGGGGTTGCTGGGGGATTCGATAGAGGCGTGTTTATACCAGGCGTGGTGCTGAGTTTAAAGAGGTCAGCATTAAAAGTAGTCGAACTCCCTACGGAATTGACTATGCCGTGACTTGCATATGCCCCAGGTGGTGTTGTAGAGGACGTATTCAGACTGACAGTAGGTGTCATTATCTTGATGTTGGTTTTTGCCGATTTTAGTTTATTCAGTCTTTGCTGAAGGGGTGTGACGTCTGGCGAAACGGAGCAGCGCCATTTACGGCAGATGTCTCTAGTCATTTCCCTACTCGACAAGATAAAATCGACTTCTATCATGGAGAAAAGGGTAACTAGTATCGGCGCATAACGGCTAAGCGAGCGAAGTCGCTTAGCTTGTACGCCACTGAAACTCAGGCCACAACTTTGTATGAACACACACGCTCCCTCCATAGCAGATACGTGGCTCTGAATGTTTGGCAGTACGAAATTATGCTTTCGTTTAATTCGTTCCTCAGTTTCCCAACTTATTACCCCAATAAGTTTAAAAGCAAGGTCAAGGTCAAGCCGCTGGTTTTAAATTTGAAGATGAGTGGAGGATATTATTTTTAGTGGTTTTTCTGTGAGATCTAACGATTTTAGTACCTGTTTTTTGTTTGAATTTCCTTAAATACAGGCCTTTTCTCTAAGAACTGCCTGCTGCCATCTCCTTTTCATTTCTGCTAGTCTATGCCCGTTGTTCACTAACCGCATTTTGCAATTCTCATTTTGTGCATCCGATTTCTCTCTTACTGTTGTAATTTATTTTTACATCGTTAGCCTCTAGCTGAAATTCAGTCAACTTTTCTGCCAGAAGTTGTCTTAATCACAAATTGCCTCGAGACAAGATGAGCCCAAAAGTCACTGGTCGACGTAAGCTCTCGGCTCTTGTAAGCAAACATGGCCTTACTAAACGTGAGTCAGAAGCTTTACCTAAATCGAAGTCAGATGATATTACTAGTCAGTCGTCACCCGTTGTAATTGGTCGGCAGCTTAATCTGTCTGCATTTGACCACTGCAATGACTTTATGCTAAAGTTTGGCTCTTTGCTGAAAATTCTTGGACATTCATTCGACGGGAACATCTCCGATATTCCCTCTGAAGAATGTAGGCGTCTCGACTCACTTGTTCACCTGATCGCCAGTGAATCTAGTGATAGACAGAAGCGTTCTTACAACTTCCTGCTAAAAAATGTTCCTCGATCTGCTCGGCCAATTGATGTTGCGACCAGTTTCCTGTATTCATGTGGTTTCAACTATAAAATAGCTGATACCAAACGCTTGTCCTCCCGTAGTACAAATCCACCCATCTTAGTGAAATTGTTTTCATCAATCGAAGTTGACACAATCTTTACTCATCGAGAGCGTGTCACTGCGTACCTAGAGAAGGCAAAATTTTTCCTTTGTCATGATCTTACTCCTATGGAGCGTAGAATCGGGTCTCTATTCTCACGTAACCCCACTGCTTCTCAGTCTAATGCTCCCCAACTCGGTCATAATACAAGTAGCCGTAAGGATTCAGCTTCTCCTACTCCTGCGAAATCTGACTCCCTCCTTCCTCTTTCTCCTACATCTCCATCTCACTCAAGCCACTTGAAGATTTTGCCTGCCCCTAAACTTGCAGCAGCAGCAGCAGCAGCAGCAGCAGCAGCAGCAGCAGCAGCAGCAGCAGCAGCAGCAGCAGCAGCAGCAGCAGCAGCAGCAGCAGCAGCAGCAGCAGCAGCAGCAGCAGCAGCAGCAGCAGCAGCAGCAGCCCCATTTGTCGTTTCGTATCCTCCGGATAGTCCTGCTGAGACATATGAAAATCCATCTACATCAGCTAGACCGATAACTTCTATTGTCCAAGTGGGTGCTGTAAGGTCTTCAGCTAAGTCACCCTTGGCTTGGCGTCAGAACGGTGAGACTCGAAAATTGAATCAGACTCCGACCCAAAAGATAGGTAGTACAGTTTCGTTTAGGGGTACGACGCCTTCTCTTAGATCTTACAAGTCTGTTCAGCCCAGCATGTCTACAAACCTCGCAGCTCCAAGTATATCCCCGAATAATTCTCTGTCCTGCGTACCGGTTACTTATCAAAGCCCTACTATATATCCAGCAAATAATTCATACATGAATTGCCCTAAATCATTTATGCCCCAACCTAGTTCAGGCTTTCCACCACCTAAGGCCAACTGCTCTCAGGTACATCAACCTATCGCCTTTGACTTCCAATCTAGACCTGGTTACCCACCATTTCATTCTTTTAGTGACCTACCCTCACCAATTAGCCCATACTTTCCTTCTAGCCTCCCTTCTCCTCCCCTTCCTCCATTATTTAACTACCAACATGTCTATCCATGTTCTAATTCCCCTAGCATTCCAATGTTTGAAAACTATTCCCCCACCTCCTTTAGGTCTCATACTCGGCCATCTCTTGCTGACTCCCCGTACGTCAATAATTATAAATTGACTGGTACTTATTCTCCAAGTGTCATTAATTCGCAGCTTACATATCCGCCTCCAAATTTTTTTTAAAATACCGTCGAAAATAGCATTGCCGTTCGAAACACATTAGAAATTATATTATTGAATGCCAGGTCTGTTATAAACAAGATGGCCCAAATCAGAGCCATTGCTCTGAAAATGACGCCTGATATTATGTGTAACAGAATCTTTAACCCATTCTCTAATTCCTGACTCTGCCCTTCTCATAGATGACTTCGATTTTTACCGCCAAGACCGCACGACTAGGCGTGGGGGTGGTTGTCTTCTTTATCTTAAATCCTTCCTAAAGCACTCTCCCTATTACTTGGATGTTTCCTCATTCACGGGAAACTTCTGCTTTGCATCTGTTATTCTCTCGCCGCAAAGAAAGGCAATGATTAGCTGTATCTACAATCCTCCAAATTCTTTAGCCAGTGATGATTCACAACTCTGTGAAATATTTAAATTAATTTCGGAAGCTGCTTTCTATGTTAAAATAACCACTGGTGATTTTAACCTTCCTGAAATTGACTGGGTTTCCAATAGCTGCCCACCCCGATTACAGCCCTTTCAAGATATTGTCAATTTTTCTAATTGGTCCCAACTGCTGCGCTCTCCAACAAGAGATAATCACATTTTAGATCTAATCTTTACCAATGACATAGCTCCTCTTTCTGTTGCCTTAAAAAAGGACCTCTTTGACAGTGACCACGTATTAATTCATTGTTGCCTACCGCTTGCCTTTTCAAAAAAGACAAGCGCCGTTCAGACTTTCATGAACTACGACTGCGTAGATAATGACTTAATAAATAACTATATGAGATCCTTGGATTGGTGTGGCTTCCTCACTTGTAGCGATGTAACCATTCTTCGTGATGTCATGTCCAATGTTTCCAAGGACATTCTAGAGTTTGTGCCGCGTAGATATCCCAAGCCTAATTCTTCAGATTCCCTTGTTCCTCATTTTCTTCAGAACAGACTAAAAAAGTTGAGGCGACAACTGCGTGACCCATCCACTAGTTCCTTATCTGTTCATCTTTGAATCACAGAGATATTTGAGATGGCCTCAAGGATGCGCCTAGCGCGCGACAGGCAAAGAGAATCAATTGCTCTCAGTGGTTCGAACCCTGGCAAATCCGTCGCTAACATCTTCCGTCATCGGTCCTCCTCTAAGCGTGGTCATGAACTTCCACCCGTGCTTTCTTTGCAAAACACCTTGCTACCGAGTCCGATCCGGTCCCTTTCTTTCGATCACTTTCAGATAGGACACTTAGTACAATTCATATCTCCTCAGATCACATTAAGAAGCGCATAAGCCGTTTGAAATACTCACACTGCTCAGGAACGGACATGATTCCGAATTCGATTATTAAACAAACGTCCGACCTTCCCATATTGCTCAGTCATTTATTCTCTGTTTATATTTCAAAAGGATTCTTTCCTGAATCATGGAAGACGTCAATTATCATTCCCGTTTTCAAGTCAGGATCTCGGTCCGATGTTAATAATAATCGGGAGGTGCACAGAGCGCCCTCTCTATCAAAGCTTCTTGAAAGGATTATTTTCAATGAAATTCTTGACTTCTGTTTAGCTAATCGTCTTCTGGGCTCTGGTCAGCATGGATTTTTACCTGAACGATCCTGCGAAACATGTCACTTGGCTTTTCTTAATCTAATCACTTCTCTTCGTAATGAGCGGCTTTCAGTGGTAGTTATTTACTTTGATCTTAGCAAAGCCTTTGACTAGGTGCCCCATAGACGTCTTTTAGTAAAATTGGAAGCTGTCGGCATCCGGCCGCCTCTACTCGACTTCATCAGGTCCTATCTGGCCAACCGATATCAGAAAGTCATGGTCGGTAATAGCTACTCGACACCCCACTCGATCACGAGTGGCGTACTTCAAGGCACGGTCCTGGGTTCGCTACTCTTCCTTCTGTACATCAATGATATTTCGACTGAACTCGGAAATTCGCAAAATTTTACTTATGCCGTTGACCTCAAGTGTGTTTACTTATACTCTAAGTATACAGCAAACGTTTGTGTTGAAAAAATTAATGCCAATTTACTACGCGTAAGCAGATGGGGTTCGACATGGCAGATGGAGTTTTCATCATCCAAGTGTAGCTTCATGTCTTTTGGTCCTACCAAACTTCCTGGTCCCATAATTTTTCAGAATAATCCACTCTCAGAATGCCTCACCATAAAGGACCTAGGTCTAAGTTATACAAATGAGCTTACGTTATCACCTCATGCAGATAGAATCTCTGCCAAAGCCGCACATATATGTGAGTTCATATCGCATAATTTTTGCCTTCCGGAAATGAAGCGAAGACCTTATCAAATGTTTGTTTATCCAGTCCTCGAATATTGCTGTCCTTTCTTCGGTTTAATGAACGCCTGTGACCGTAATAAAATTGAAAATGTTCAGGGCGTTTTCACCCGGAAACTGTTCTCTCAAGCTTCGTCCAGTATTTCTTATACTCAGAGATGTCAGCTGGCGAACATTAAGTTTTTGTGGGTAAGAAGACTCTAAGCTGGCCTTTGCTTCCTTTTTCGCATCAACTTAGCTCCAGTCTTCCGCACATTGACACTCTCACTCCGAGAGATCGGTCTTATGCACGCGCAACTCCTGCATGGTGATTCCGCCGCCTCTTTGTTCTACATCTGAGCGCTCCCTCTTCTTTGCTTCCAAATATGGCTTCCTTTGAAATAATCTTCTGCCTGAAATTAGATTATCGCCTAAGTTACTGGTATTCAAGTCGAAATTACGCAACCATCTTACACCGGAAAGCATAAAGGCACTGTTAACGGTCTCATTCGCGAACACTCAGATTCTTGACTTCGAGAAGGGTGCTCCTGGGATTTAGTGGTAGATTAAGTGGTAACTCTTAATTATATCATTAGAAACCCCTGTTTTTAATGTGGTTTCTAAATCCACTGCTATCACTCCCCCCCCCATAGCGACAATTTTCGCGGTTTTTGATGTCATCTCCCGCATTCCGACCTCATGTGGCCAGTTGACGCTCACGGCGGAACCCTCAGTATTCACCGTCTACTAGTAATTTGGTCGTACCTCTCTTCCTCACTGCTCGGCTGAGCTCGAAGCGTGCTGTGGCCGATCGTATCTCGGTTTCTCTCTTCTGGCCTCTTTGACGCGAATAGTCTCATGCAGTGTATCAATCCGGCCCAGAAGATGTCAATTGTGATTCCCGTATACAATACCACATGCAGGCCAGTCCTGTCTGGCCCGCATAGGTACCCCTCAATGTTGAGATTTATTGCTACCCTGACGATGACCGACATCAATCTGTTATATACCGCCACCTACAGGCCAGTCCTGCTTGCTTTTTTCTGTTATTATTTTTATGGAGGGGTTTTTTTTTCTCCTGTAAAATTAATCCAATCATTTTTAACGCCTACTGATAAAAAGTAAGTACATGAACAATCTCGACCCATAATGCCTGTCTTAGAACTGCAATCTTGCCCTGGACCAAACAGAAAAATTGAAAAACTGTTGTTCTCTTGCGGCTGAAAAAAATTGTCCGTGGTGAGACAGGCCAGGGTATCAGAGACCATGAACGTCATCATTATGTTAGATGAAATTAGTGGAATCGGCACCCACAATATGTGGGAGATTTCCGGACTGCAAAGAACGAATAGTGGTTCTTTTAAACAAGGAATAATTATGCAGAACTTTTGTATTCCTGGGGAATTTGTTCGAAATTGCAATTGCATTCACAGAAAATAAACGATGATATTTAGCGGGACGTGGCATGGGAAGAAATAAAAAGACCTGACGGTAACTACTACGTGGGGTGGTTGAAAGGTTTTAAAAAAGTAAACGGGTTTAAAGTTCGATTTGTTAAGAGCTCAAACACTAAAAATAGTCCGTTTTGTATCCGACGAAATCATAAGGGATCAAGACCTGTAAGCTCGCCACGTCCCTGGTATGTCGGGCATCGGCGTTCAAAGGTCAAAACTCTCTTTGTAAAAAACTTTGGACGGATTCTACTCTCTTGCGCTCAGCAGCACGCATTCAGTTAAATAAAAACGAACACTTACCGCGGCCAGTTAGGAGCACCGAAATAGCAGATACAACCACCGAGGAACGTATTGGAGACTGAAGCCTCGTCTTGCCGACGTTAGGGGGCAGCTTCTGCCCACTTCGTGAGACGATCCACCAATGCTAAATTATATCGGTAGCCAGAAGGTGTGTGTGGCAGCGATTCAACGATATCGACGCCCACACGCTCGGTGGGGGACACTGTGGTCATCGGTTGCAATAGAGCACTATTCCATGGGATGGGCTCTTTGAAGGAGGTACAAGTGTGGAAAAAGTCGAAGATTGTGACCGGAAGTGTTGTTTTGCCGCTGCTTCGGTTTCCGTTCGGTCTACGTACCATCGGCCTTGGGTCGCTTTTACCCGAATCCTTGAATAATAGGAGACCATTCGCAATGTAAGAAAGAGTTCACTGACTACGCAGAAGACGAGGGATCTCCTGTTTTTTGAAGGACACAATGTATGGACTGAAAAAATCGTTATTTCTACCAAGAGGTCGAGGAAGGTGTAACCAGTGGCAGAGAGCGAAATGTGATCAAATAAGGTTATTTGGAGTTTGCGTCCGAGATGCCAAATGGCCATTTTTCAAAGTCGTGGAAAAATGTGTGATCCTGAAACTCCGCACCAAAAAAGACCGGTAAGGAGGATGATTCCTCTGACTACGTCCTGGACGGGCAGCTCCTATCAACTGTTGTGGAACAGGAGGACCTTAGTGTCCTAAATACCTACTCGCTGAGACTATCGCCACAATGTCAAAGGGCAGCCAAACGCGAGGTACGAGTGTTTCTTGCGCTGAGGCGAGGATTTGTGCAGATCGGTAAAAAGCTGTTCGGAAAAACCTACGGAGCATTCTTTCCGGCTCACGTGGAGTATGCAGTCCAGGCCTGGCAAGTGAGGCTGAAGAAAGATTATCAACAACTGGAAAGAGCACAGGCGATGACTAAGAATAGGCTTAAGAATCTTGATCATATGCCTTACGATACCCTGTCGGCCGAACTAAATCTGATTCCTATCAATTACGGGCTACAGCGCGGCGATCCCATTTAGACGTACAGGACGGGCAGAGATCGTGAGTGCGCCTTAGACTTTGACGAATTTTTAGAATTGGCCGGGACGGACCGTCTGCATGGTCATTTCTTCAAACTGTAGAGGAAGCTGGTCCATGCGGACGACCGGTGGAACGCCTTCTTGCAGGGGTTCATTGGAACATAGAACGGACTCTCTGATGCGGTGGTTCTTTGCGAAACCGTTATATCCTTTAAGTGTAGATTAGACGCTCATTTTCTGAGAAACTACTGGGCATATGACCAAGATTGTTTTAGCGGCTGCAGGTTTCACCTGGCGCACACTTATCGGTTACTTTTGAATTTCCAGATTTGTTGATGTAATAATTGAACCGATTGCCTTTTATCGATATGAATAGGGAGCTCATGGGCGCGAATCGCATTCCCTCAATAACCTGACTTAAGCAGACTTAAAGCTGCTGGAGAAGACCAGGCTTGAGTCCAGCCCCTTCACTGAGCGGAATGCTTGCAAGAGGTTTCGCGCAGCGGCATAAAACTCAAAGGGAAAATTTTCAGAATTCTTAAAAAGGTTGCATAAGGGACAAAGCATTGACCACTAACCATTTTTGTGGCTCTCCTCTGGACTCTTTGAAGACAATTTTGATAGTGAACCGCCCGTGGTCTCCAAGTGTTCTAAGTGCGGCCGCACGAATGTTTCAGAAGTCCTCGAGGATAAGTCTTCGTCAAAATCTATAAATACATGCATGGTAGCGTACAGTACGGAAATTGCACTCTTTGCCACTCTCGAATAATGAACCGATGGTTTTAGGGAGTTCGCCGTCGGCACACCGAGGTCCTTGTGGGCTTCGACGTCTCGTAAGGCTGCACCACCCAGAAAGTAATCTCTTGCACTGGTGGATCTGGCTGTGTTGCCTAGGCGAAGTACGCTAAACTTACCGACGTCAAACCACAGGAGCCAACGGCTTGACTGCTCATCGAACCGAGTTAGGTTCGTCTACAGTTTGCCTTAGTCGGCAGGGCATCCTAACTACACTCCATATCTTTAGGTCGTCGGCAAACATTGTTGTTTGGTGGTCTAAAGACTTGCACAATCGTCCACGTATATTAGGAACAGATGGGGCCACAGTACTGAATTTTGGAAAACACCAATCTCGATCATAGCAGAATGTGATTATTATTGACCAATGCACACAACCTGGTGCTGGCCCACAAGGAAGTTTTCAATCCATCGGGGGAAGTTGCCTCTGACTCCTATTTCGTAAACTAACATAACAGCCTCTTGTGTGGCACAGTGTCGCACACATTCTGGACGTCAATGAAAGCCATGTGGACAGCAGGCCTGTCATCGAGAGCTGTGGATTAACTCTAGAAAGATCGAAGTAAGTTCGTAGCGCAGGATCTTCCTTTCAAGAACCCATGTTGGTAGTTCGGTTGCAAGTCGCGAGCTTCCAGGAATTGTGCAAATTCACTCTTTATGATCCCCTCCACAGATTTTCTGAGAATCCATGTGAAGCATATAGGTAGATAGATAGTTTTTATTAAAGACCCGTTGTGGTCCCATCAAGGCAAGTTAAAATAAATTTACATGCGAGTTTTAGAAGAGGCAGGCAGAATCTTTAAAAAATGCAATTCATAGTTTCTAAATTAGAAGTCCATTAAGAAACATGATGACTGAGGGGTAAAAAAACTCCTTACAAAAAGCTAAAAATGATTGGATTAATTTTACAGGAGAAAAAAAACCCCTCCATAAAAATAATAACAGAAAAAAGCAAGCAGGACTGGCCTGTAGGTGGCGGTATATAACAGATTGATGTCGGTCATCGTCAGGGTAGCAATAAATCTCAACATTGAGGGGTACCTATGCGGGCCAGACAGGACTGGCCTGCATGTGGTATTGTATACGGGAATCACAATTGACATCTTCTGGGCCGGATTGATACACCGCATGAGACTATTCGCGTCAAAGAGGCCAGAAGAGAGAAACCGAGATACGATCGGCCACAGCACGCTTCGAGCTCAGCCGAGCAGTGAGGAAGAGAGGTACGACCAAATTACTAGTAGACGGTGAATACTGAGGGTTCCGCCGTGAGCGTCAACTGGCCACATGAGGTCGGAATGCGGGAGATGACATCAAAAACCGCGAAAATTGTCGCTATGGGGGGGGGAGTGATAGCAGTGGATTTAGAAACCACATTAAAAACAGGGGTTTCTAATGATATAATTAAGAGTTACCACTTAATCTACCACTAAATCCCAGGAGCACCCTTCTCGAAGTCAAGAATCTGAGTGTTCGCGAATGAGACCGTTAACAGTGCCTTTATGCTTTCCGGTGTAAGATGGTTGCGTAATTTCGACTTGAATACCAGTAACTTAGGCGATAATCTAATTTCAGGCAGAAGATTATTTCAAAGGAAGCCATATTTGGAAGCAAAGAAGAGGGAGCGCTCAGATGTAGAACAAAGAGGCGGCGGAATCACCATGCAGGAGTTGCGCGTGCATAAGACCGATCTCTCGGAGTGAGAGTGTCAATGTGCGGAAGACTGGAGCTAAGTTGATGCGAAAAAGGAAGCAAAGGCCAGCTTAGAGTCTTCTTACCCACAAAAACTTAATGTTCGCCAGCTGACATCTCTGAGTATAAGAAATACTGGACGAAGCTTGAGAGAACAGTTTCCGGGTGAAAACGCCCTGAACATTTTCAATTTTATTACGGTCACAGGCGTTCATTAAACCGAAGAAAGGACAGCAATATTCGAGGACTGGATAAACAAACATTTGATAAGGTCTTCGCTTCATTTCCGGAAGGCAAAAATTATGCGATATGAACTCACATATATGTGCGGCTTTGGCAGAGATTCTATCTGCATGAGGTGATAACGTAAGCTCATTTGTATAACTTAGACCTAGGTCCTTTATGGTGAGGCATTCTGAGAGTGGATTATTCTGAAAAATTATGGGACCAGGAAGTTTGGTAGGACCAAAAGACATGAAGCTACACTTGGATGATGAAAACTCCATCTGCCATGTCGAACCCCATCTGCTTACGCGTAGTAAATTGGCATTAATTTTTTCAACACAAACGTTTGCTGTATACTTAGAGTATAAGTAAACACACTTGAGGTCAACGGCATAAGTAAAATTTTGCGAATTTCCGAGTTCAGTCGAAATATCATTGATGTACAGAAGGAAGAGTAGCGAACCCAGGACCGTGCCTTGAAGTACGCCACTCGTGATCGAGTGGGGTGTCGAGTAGCTATTACCGACCATGACTTTCTGATATCGGTTGGCCAGATAGGACCTGATGAAGTCGAGTAGAGGCGGCCGGATGCCGACAGCTTCCAATTTTACTAAAAGACGTCTATGGGGCACCTAGTCAAAGGCTTTGCTAAGATCAAAGTAAATAACTACCACTGAAAGCCGCTCATTACGAAGAGAAGTGATTAGATTAAGAAAAGCCAAGTGACATGTTTCGCAGGATCGTTCAGGTAAAAATCCATGCTGACCAGAGCCCAGAAGACGATTAGCTAAACAGAAGTCAAGAATTTCATTGAAAATAATCCTTTCAAGAAGCTTTGATAGAGAGGGCGCTCTGTGCACCTCCCGATTATTATTAACATCGGACCGAGATCCTGACTTGAAAACGGGAATGATAATTGACGTCTTCCATGATTCAGGAAAGAATCCTTTTGAAATATAAACAGAGAATAAATGACTGAGCAATATGGGAAGGTCGGACGTTTGTTTAATAATCGAATTCGGAATCATGTCCGTTCCTGAGCAGTGTGAGTATTTCAAACGGCTTATGCGCTTCTTAATGTGATCTGAGGAGATATGAATTGTACTAAGTGTCCTATCTGAAAGTGATCGAAAGAAAGGGACCGGATCGGACTCGGTAGCAAGGTGTTTTGCAAAGAAAGCACGGGTGGAAGTTCATGACCACGCTTAGAGGAGGACCGATGACGGAAGATGTTAGCGACGGATTTGCCAGGGTTCGAACCACTGAGAGCAATTGATTCTCTTTGCCTGTCGCGCGCTAGGCGCATCCTTGAGGCCATCTCAAATATCTCTGTGATTCAAAGATGAACAGATAAGGAACTAGTGGATGGGTCACGCAGTTGTCGCCTCAACTTTTTTAGTCTGTTCTGAAGAAAATGAGGAACAAGGGAATCTGAAGAATTAGGCTTGGGATATCTACGCGGCACAAACTCTAGAATGTCCTTGGAAACATTGGACATGACATCACGAAGAATGGTTACATCGCTACAAGTGAGGAAGCCACACCAATCCAAGGATCTCATATAGTTATTTATTAAGTCATTATCTACGCAGTCGTAGTTCATGAAAGTCTGAACGGCGCTTGTCTTTTTTGAAAAGGCAAGCGGTAGGCAACAATGAATTAATACGTGGTCACTGTCAAAGAGGTCCTTTTTTAAGGCAACAGAAAGAGGAGCTATGTCATTGGTAAAGATTAGATCTAAAATGTGATTATCTCTTGTTGGAGAGCGCAGCAGTTGGGACCAATTAGAAAAATTGACAATATCTTGAAAGGGCTGTAATCGGGGTGGGCAGCTATTGGAAACCCAGTCAATTTCAGGAAGGTTAAAATCACCAGTGGTTATTTTAACATAGAAAGCAGCTTCCGAAATTAATTTAAATATTTCACAGAGTTGTGAATCATCACTGGCTAAAGAATTTGGAGGATTGTAGATACAGCTAATCATTGCCTTTCTTTGCGGCGAGAGAATAACAGATGCAAAGCAGAAGTTTCCCGTGAATGAGGAAACATCCAAGTAATAGGGAGAGTGCTTTAGGAAGGATTTAAGATAAAGAAGACAACCACCCCCACGCCTAGTCGTGCGGTCTTGGCGGTAAAAATCGAAGTCATCTATGAGAAGGGCAGAGTCAGGAATTAGAGAATGGGTTAAAGATTCTGTTACACATAATATCAGGCGTCATTTTCAGAGCAATGGCTCTGATTTGGGCCATCTTGTTTATAACAGACCTGGCATTCAATAATATAATTTCTAATGTGCTTCGAACGGCAATGCTATTTTCGACGGTATTTTAAAAAAAATTTTGAGGCGGATATGTAAGCTGCGAATTAATGACACTTGGAGAATAAGTGCCAGATAGGAAAGTGTACTGAACACCAAATACTTCTGTCATTTAACTACATGAACTTGAAAGAGATAGCTTGACACGGAGTCACTAAATGGCACACCACAATATACGGCTACTTTGCCGGACTGTCTATCAAACAGGAAAAAATTTATTCCCAGTGTTCAAATGCGAATTTTAAAAAGAACTCATGTAAAAAACAGGCATTAATTGCTTAAGAATATTACAGTTTACACAAAGATTCACTTATCTGTGAAATTGAGCTGCGCCCCTTGATAATGTTAATTTAATTTAATTCATTAAATGCTGGTTTACAGGAATTGTCATGGGAAGCGATTAAACACAAATCCAACCAGCAGTGAAAAAAACTCCTTAAGAATAAAAATATAGTTAATGGTGGTTTTTACGGTTTGGAGGGTTAAGGAGAAAAAAAACTACTGGCGGTAGATTTCCCACCGTCAACAAGGGGTAGGAGGTTGCACGGTATCGGAGATTATCGGACGTCAAATTCCTTTCATGAAGTTTTGGATAGTCAAAGAAGAGGCGTTGAGGAACAGCTGGTTAGACCGGCCATAGTGTTCAGAGACCACAAACGCCATCGCTACGGTAGAGTCGATCAGTGGATTCAGAACCCAAAATTTGAGGAAGCTTTTCTGAATGCAAAAATCGAGTAAAAGTTCTCTTGAATAAAGGATAATTTTGCAGAGTTTTCACACTTATGTTCTGGTGGTCATCTGCCTTGAGCTTTAGAAATTGATATCCTATCCGTCGAATATCCGGACGAATGAACTGTCCTTTGTTTCGAACGTGTTGACCTTGATCATTGAACAGTTGGGGCCAGCCTGTTTTCTATTGGCCACTTCCCTCTAACGTGACGTGCATTTTGTGCAATGAGCCGCATTCATGGAGCTTGATGAACCGTCTTTTAGATCGGATCTACAGTGTTCGAAATTATGCTCTCAGGTATGTACGGGAATATTAGTCCATAGATCAGACTTTTTAATGTTTTTTTCAAATTCCCCCTCCTTGTTGGTAGTACGCATTGCTTGATCTTTTCTTTTATTGTTCGTCCGTGAAAATTCCTCACTCACCCTGATTTAGCCCCTACGGTTGGTCTGCGGATAGTTTTGAAAGTAACTGACTATTGCCAATAGTGCTCGAAGTCACAGTCCGGCCAACATTCTCCCTACGCGATCGACGTCGATGGCGTCAAGGACCAGTCCGGTCGCTAGCCGCACACAACACGCGAATCTGAGCCGTCATTAATGGGTTATAAAGAGACTAGTATTATTTTCCCAGTGACGCCTCACAATGACCAACGTTATGCGAGATATAGATCCGCATAAGTTACTCAAAAAATCATCCTCTTGCACGAGCTGACCCTAATTTAAGACTGATAAACTCTCCAGTTGCTGTGCTAGCCGTGCGCTGCCTTGTCTTTTGTCCCCGCAATATTCGTCGTTAGAAACGAATTTAGGTGTTTGAGGCTGTGACCACGGCGTTCCTGCCGTCAGAATAGGTCTTTTTGTGCTGCCGACTTGAGGCGGTTCGGAGTGTTCTACAGCTTACCGGTATTTCTAGAAAGCACTGCGGTATCGTATCACGTCCTACAGCACAAGAGCGAGACCCACCTGCCGGGGTACGGGTTACCGATGCTTTAAAATTTCGCCGTCTCAAATATTTCGGGTACCCACTCTGTCCATTCAAAGAACTGTACAGTCTCGACATCATCTAGGGAATTTTGCTGACCAATTTAGAAAAGTAGGCAGATAGTCAGATCTAAGGACGATGTCGGGCGTGCGAATGGACCCCCAACTCCGCCCTTGATTTTGAAGTTCTGGCTGACGAGTTCAAGGCATGGTCCGCACTAATTTGTGATGCTAGGGACTTGAAGGCTGTCTAAAACCACACATGAATAGTCGACGGTTCCAAATTTTACAATTATGCCACTGACTAGATTCCACCAGTCTTTGGAAACCCCTTCGGGTATGTTCACTAGGTAATGCGTGCAAATCACGGATCCTGGTTGAGTCAGCGCTGTTTCGGCGACTGTCTCCTTCCGTGGTGGCGTTTATGATCACAAATTTCTCTGACTCGACGTTGCAGGTTCTCGACGTCACGAATGGCCGCCTTCCACTGCAGTTAGTTGGCGACAGAATTCCTTAGACAGTTGAGCAAGTTGACATGCAGATTTTTCAGTCCCGAGACCCCAGGCGCAGAGCCTGCTTTCATCATGTCCATCCTGTTCATCGATTAGCACTCTCGACACTGTTTCGAACCGGGACCGCGTTTGAGCTGGATGACTCTCTACAAATAATAAGCCTTCAGAATGACGAAGCATATAAGCACCGTCTAGATCGACAGGTGAGGCGAGTGCAGATGACGGATTACTCGTTAGCCTAGCTGCTGACAATTCCGCGCGTCCATATGTGACGGATAGCGGAATGCCCTTCAGCGGAGGTTACCTGACGAAATATCGGTCGTGAATCAGCAGAGACAATGCTGCCAGGTTAGGGGGACCGAAGCATGGCGTGTCTACCGGCTCATACGATAGCACAAAGCCCGATGACAGCACTTTTGCAGTGACCATGAACCGTCAAGCATGTCATCTGTTTACCACTGCTGTGTACTTAAACTTTTTATCCAAGGCGTTAGAAAAGGCAATCTTAGAAAATCCAAGAAACCTCATAGTGTCCGATTACCACATCATCGGAACTGGCTAAATCAAGCGTGATCAAAGCTGTACAAAGTGCTCATAAATATAAGCATATACATAACTGCCCATCAGAGGCGCCACTGAATAGATCAATTCGACACCTTAACGCAAACACTCGTTACTCATAGCTTTGTCCTTTGACTAATATAATATTGATTCCAGAGTCTTTTGCGTACTCGAATAAATGCCGCGCATGCATAATAAATCCGAAGTAGGTTTCATTTCTGTCTTGCTCGCCTGGCCGAATGTTCCACCTAAGGTAGCGGGGAGGCCGTCATCCAGCTGAAGAACCACTCATTCTGCCATGACTAGTCAGATACTTTCGTCCACAGAACACGAGGTGGTCGTATTTCTCTTGGTGGAAGTGTTTTTTTTGGGCATGCTTCCGCTGTAATCACGCCTATTCCGGAAACCACACGCCACATTGGATTTAAAAAAAACTCGCTTGTCCCTCAACTTTATCGGCGTGGTGAAGACCTTTGATGCATACTCTAACCCACTACACCTTTGGGGTGGTTCGCCGATGTGAACTACAGTTATTCTCTCGATTTGTCACCGCAGGCATACTGACAACGAAAGTCCCCGTTTTTGTATCTAATCACTTATAAAGGTTAGAATAAAACCATACAATTTTGTCCTTGCACAGAATTCGCACCATCTAACTTCAGAATATCTAAGATGACGCCCTTCGGCCACGCTCTTTCTGTCCGTAACTAAATATCACCCAAATTTAGAACAAAGCGAAACGAAGGGTTCCTTTTCAAATCCAGAACTGTCTTCAACAACCACTTTTTTTTTCTCAAATGCTCGCTGCACATAACTGACACATTTTTTTCTACTACTGCCCCGAAAGCAGTGTGGTTTTGCAATTTTCGAGCCCTCACAAGGGAGCACGTAAGGATGGACCAGCGGAAATATTGCAAATGCCGCCAACAAAGACAAGGAGGATTTAATTACAGTCTTCGGATAACTAGCCTCCAACTTCTGACCGAAAAGACCTGAGATTGGAGCCCTGGTCTAGTTAATCTCCTAGATTAGATCATGGACTACTAAGACGCATGTGTTCACCCTCTGTTGGCCAAAATAATGAATACCTGGTATTACGCAGGAGTCGCGTTCTCTGAACTATTTTGATTGCCGAAGAAAAATGGATGTTCCATTATGCCCTGAGCTTCCGTTCTGGAGCCCCTGTGGACGGCTGCATAACTGACGATCGGTAATTGAGAGAGCGGAGTGACCAGATGGCGTATTCTTACTTCCTTTTATCTGGACTAGCATTCTCATAGTTGAGAGTTAACAAAGAGACCCAGGCACAATTCTCTGGCTTACTTGCCTGGGGTTAAAATATGACTGGCAGCGACAGCAAGTAAACTAGAACTTCCCATCACAGTCTCCATGCATTTGTGCATCTTTAATCGGGGATTTTTGTGGACGCCTTAGGTAAAGACTACCTGGCCTTGCAACAACCTGCGGTGCCAAGTAATCATAGCTCATTCTGACCCTCTATCACTCTTGGTCTGGGAAGCGTCTTTAGGTTCTGTCTGCTGGCGCCTTACCGGTCCTCGGTTCTCAACTTTTTTGACATTTCCAGTCATGGATGTGTCTTACAGGGCAATCGATGTTATCCTGCCTGCTAGACCGGCCTCTTCAGGCCGCCCTTGGCCACCCATGCAAAGGGCGGACCTTAAACACCAAGATTCGGTTCGTATGAGGAAGACGAACGTGATTGTAGTCCAAAGCTGGAAATAGATGCAAAGCCGCACCCTTGATGTGACCCACAGCATTTTATCGTCTGATCTCTCGAGTTACGTGGAGCTTCGTTACCAATGTTTTCTGACTGAAGTTGACTTTGTCTGTACCCCTCCACGAAAGCATCGTTAACTGCAGCCCCCCCCCCCCAACTGATTTACATGCATTGTTTTTGGCATCTTCAGACCAGTTGTCGTCGGGTTGCCGATCAGGCTGCGCACCTCGTAGACGCCCTACTAATCTTCAAGACATGGATGATCCAAACTCAGGCAGCCAGCCGCAATCAGCACCAACACATCGGATCTGATGGAGTCAACTCGCAGACTTCTGTTTCCCCCCAGAGCCTCGAGTTGGCTCTGCGACGGGCGGAACGCGCAGAGAATGCTGCGAATCGTATGCGTGCCGGTTGCCTTGCCATGCGACGCCAAGTGGAAGTTGGCTTAGGTTATAGGCGCGAAATTGAGCGTCTTCGAAACGAGGTGCAAATGTGCCAGGTAAGCAGCATCTAACCAACTTACTCTCATGTCCCTGTCTTCGTTGTCGCAACTTTACTGGTACTGGACTGTTCAGCCCTTGTCGTTACCGGCGATGTCCACAGTGTGTCCCACAACAGGGTGGGCACAGTGACGGTGACTTGCGCATAAGTCGGTCTGTAGTGATGTTAGACGGGTGTGCTGGTACACCTAGATGCGGGTCCGGCAAGGTAGATCGGGATGCTCGTTTCCGGCTTCTTAGCTGTCGTCAGCCAGCCATGCCCAACCCCGGACTTTGCAATATCTGGAGCTCAAACCCGCGTTCTGTTAGTCAGAAGTCCAACGCTCTAGGCATAGAGCTGCGAGGTCGGTTTCGACCAGGTAATCAAATATGAAAGATGGGACGTTCACCGATTGCATTACGAGACATACTCGTCTCGCTGTGCCCTTTGGGTCGGTCTAGAGCCCCACATGAGGCCACAGAGCAGCTGAATGATATTACCGACAGAAACAAAGGGAACTGGGATGGATATTTGAGACTTATTAGCCGTCATATGCTATCCATGCTCAACCCCACGTTTACAACTGCAGATGCTCGAACTCGTATTCGCCAGGCCCAACGGGACGAGTATGTCCCGTGCAGCTATTGGTAAGCGCCCCTCTACCAGAATGGGAGCGTCACAGAGGTCACACTAAAAGGCGACCATTGTAGCCTGGCTCTCCATCCTGAAGGGAGGACCGAGTTACCCCGTCAGCTAGCAGTTCTCCAAGCTACGGTTTTTATTACAACATTATAGTTTAAAAGCGCGTCTGATTTTGTATTGTGAGGAATACGCGTCGGGTGCCCTGGGGTCGAGAAGTCCTCACAGTCAACCCCACTCTCTTTCCTCTCATAGGCACTAGTCCGTTGTGCGACCCACTCGGTCATGCGGGGATTGGGCGCCAGTAGCTGACAGGGCTACAGAGCCTGTCTGCTCGTGCGACGCACGCGACCTGGCCCCCCCCCTCCCCCCCGACATAATGCGCCAAGCTTTCACGCAAGAGAGGTGCCCGGCTCGGATCTCGCACGCGTTAGGGTGCCACGGAGATCAGATTAAGGAGCCAATGAGCCTAACTCTCGTTAGCCGCCACGAACGGCCCCTAGCAAAAGGACCTGCAGATCACCATTTTGTCGTCTCTGAGGCCCTCCTTTCAACCTGTCAGAGCGACTAAAAAGGCGACCAATGTCCTCTTCGCAGTTGGAAGATTTTTATTATAGATGTAAACAAGGAGCTATCTGGAAAGGCGAACGTGCTCTGTAATCATTTGCTACTAGAATATGGAAATTAGGCGTGGCTACCCTAACTGAAATAGGGAGGACGACAAAGTAGTGAAGAGAATAACATTATTATCATATAAATGCTGACTTTATGCGCACGACCTATTCACCTAGAGTACAGGCAGATCCAAGGATATCTCATACAGACCTACTGGATTGGGAGGAATGGGGACCGTGTCCTTGCAAATCGATGATTTCGTCGCACTAGTTGCAATGGGCAACCTCCGTTGGAACTCTCTTATGCCTCGAGGGCAGTGTCGCACCTGGATGTCCATCAGCACCCACTTCTGCAACGAGTTGTCTGTGCGTCAAGCGGACTTCCCGAGGGAGTTATCTGGTCGAGCACAGCAGAGGCACTTAAACATGAACTGGACGTTTATTTACTTTAAAAATACCACCCAGTTACACAGGAAAACTCTGTTAAGTCAAATAAACGCCTCGCGCATACCTATCGATAACGCTGATATGCTCTATATACACATGTATATTTCTGTTTCTCCCATGCTTTCGCCAGCGGACGATCGCCAACTACCAGAGCGTAATTAACGAAGGCACCGAATTTCGCAATGATCTTAAGGCCGAGCTGGAACGTGCTCGCAAAGCCGCCTCAGTGGCACGGGCCCAGCTGGCCAATGAGTTGCGACGGCGTACCTCCTCCACATCCTCCTCCACAGCCGCCTCTACTCTGCCCGAGTTTGCCTGTCCCCTTTCGCCGACCTCTAACAGCGGTCTTCGCACTGAATGCGACAGACTACAGAAGTGGCTTAGCTCCCTCAAGGAAGAAAACCGGCGTCTGGAAGCGTCCCTTGTGGCGAAAACTAGCCAGGTCCGTCGTATGTGTACTTGTTATTTCTGTTCCAAACTGCCATACACCCCTCACAGTTAGCCTTGTTTATGACCTATCTATCTAGTTTCTATCTACCTCCTTCTGTACCTCATCCAGTGCTGGATGAAACGATATGTGACGCGTGGCATTCGTGTGTCTCCTACAATAGCGTCATGACGCATTTAAGTGCTTTGGAAGGTTGTCAACTGAAGGGCTAGCTGTTCTCCGAACCAGAGGTCAAGCTACAGCGGTTTCTACTTAGTGTGTCCTTACGATAGCCCTCACCACTTTGATATTGCGTGGGACCACGTGCTCGGCGCCCGATGCGTCGAGGCCCGTCTCCAATCGTCCCAGCCATGTCTTGCCGTCGGCATCCGGTGGATGTGGGACGAATGAGGGAAGTTGGTGCTATGCAAGTATCTATCACCCCCTTTGTTGCAATTCGCACGAAGTTGGTGTCCCCCCCCCCCACCCCCCTCCTAGCCCGATTATGGTCACCATCGAATTGTACAGACGAACTATCGGACCATCAGTGTTGTCAGGAACGATGACGGATCCCGGCAGTTTTTTAAGTCGTTGATGAGAGGAAACATCTTGGTTGTGGAGCGCCCAACAGTCTGCATATTTTGGGCTCGACCCGCCTGGCCTTCGTAGGCGTCGATCCGGCATGCCGTTCGCCGTTACGTATCTGTCGAACTGGAGGCCATAAACCGTGCGTAGAACCGCTACAGATTTTGACTAGTTTTAGAAAGTAATGACGAACGAATTGGACTGAAAAGGAGATAAGACAACCGGAACGTCAGTTTTATCCATCCCCGCATTCCCAATTTCCTACTCTAATTCTACTAGCCATTGGGCTGGCGGACTTGGACAGTGGACTGGTACCTGAGGGGAAAAGAACTAAGGTCGACTCTGGGAGTCCATCTCTACGGCACATCAACACATTCCTCGCTATGATAAATCCGACGCACTCGAATTTACTGCGATGCACTAAACGACGTGGGTTGGAAGACTGTCAACAGACGGAATTGCACGGTCCTCGTGGTCGTTGATTGGCTAGTGGACTGCGATTTAGGTCCACTGACTCCTCCTCCTCCTCCTCCTCCTCCTCCTCCTCCTCCTTAATTTGCCTATCATTAGACTCCAACTGAGGCAGGATTCCAGCCATCGATTTTTGTGAAGACCCATCGCATTGTGCGGGAACAAGGCCGTGTGTGGCGCGCGTAGACAGACTTTAATTTTGCCAGTCACTGCGTCCGAACCTGACCTCGGTCGTCCCGACTCCCTCTTCACCGGACCTAGGTAGGTGAAGGAGGAGATTGCGTCAGGTGCCGTGCAGGCACGCTGTCATTATAGAGTATCGTCATCGTTCTGTGCCCAGCCTACCGTAGGCGCACGATGGACGTACTCGTTTTTTGATGGTCGAAGTGACGCTCGAAGAAGGTTATCTGCATCAGAGGCTCTTTCGAATCAGCCTCTCTTCCACTTTCCAGAGTTCCTTATGTCATGATAATGTCAGCCTAAACTTATCCTTAGATTAACTCCGACTCTGTAACACACGTCAGTGATTTTGGCAGCGCGGTAAAAAATGGGCATGATCTCCCTCGTAGTAATAAATAGACATTTTTCACTTCTGTCTTGACTAGGGAACGTGAATGGTTTGCAAGTTGCGCAGATATTCCGTTCTCACTTTGCTGTCATTTATAAAAAGAACAATCACCTATGTGAGACTGGTAGACAAAGTCGCATCAAATTTGCCCACATGCTTCAGTTAGTTACACATAGATTACTGACCTATGATATGTGTGAAGATGTATCTTGTAGTGTCGACGGAAATGTAAACCGGTGTGGCCAAAACCCTTTACGAGGTCAGAATTTCAGTTGAGTTAGTGGAAAATCGTCTAACACAAATAAACTGTACACCCCTTTCTCCTTTTTAGGAGATAATTCTGATCGAAAAACTGGACAGAGTGAGGCAGTTAATTTCGTCCCAGTTGGCGCAGTTACGTAAACGACAGCGCAGCCGCCGCAGACGTCACGGCCGCGCGTCATCGCCTACCGGGCTGTTCTGGCTCCGCGAAGTCGCCCTTCTTGTGGGCCTGCCGGAAGCAGAGGTCTCTGAGCTGATCAAACCCAGTGTCGCCACCACCGCCGCCACCGCCGCCACGGCCGTCACCGCATCCTCTCCCCTAAAACTCACTCATTCTGCAGCTCTTGAGAGTGTCCTCAATGATTTGAGCACAACTGTCTCTGATATCTCCGATGCCGATGCCAGCGACGACATGCAGAGCAAGAATCACATGCCTTCTCCACCACCACCAGCAGCAGCACTGGGAGACACCTCGCTTTCTCGCCCCACAGCTCCTAATCGCCCTCAGTGCAGTCATCCGCGGCCTGCCTCGAAATCGCACAATCTCTCCGACGATTCAGACGAAGAGCGGGAGAAGGCGGAGGAGGAGAAGACTAGACGGAGAAAGCGGAGACTTCATGATCGTAGCACCTCTGCGGCCACAAGGACTCATCGATCGACGGCGATGTCACCTGGTCGTGACGGCTCGGCGGACCGTGGGAAGGGTGGGGCTAAGAAAAGGAGGTGTAGACGGCGGTCTACCGCTTTCGCGGATACTAGCAAAGACGAAAAAGTTGGGGCGCCTGAATCACTGCCACTACTACCACCACCACCGCCACCACGGCGGCGCCGACAACGTCTAGACTCCACGGCATCTGCGGTCAGCTGCCTGAGTACGGTGACAAGCGTAATGCTGGAAGACATCAGTCTAGCGGGTCTACAGAAGGCCGACGACTCAGACCTCTCCTTCGTGATAGATGAAGCCTCTACTGAGTTTGCCCGCATTAAGTCACCACGTCGAGTTTCCGGCAAGCTGGCCGAAGAGTCAATGAAGGAGTCTGAGCTAGCAACCGCCATTAAATCAGACACATTGGGTATGCGTCTTTGGTACTTGCTCGTCTCCGTCTACGAACATTATTTTGCCCACCAGACATACGCACTAGTGACAACTCTGTATGACAGTATTGGGCGGACTTGTATACAACCTCGAGGCGATACCGTACGCTGCGTATTTGACAAAATCCTGGACGACTTCTTAATATATATATATATATAATATATAAGACATACATATCAATATATGTCGAAGTCGAATGTGTGCTTTGGGAAAAGCACCCAAAGCACACATTCGACTTCGACGTACATTTCTTGGGATGCCTTCCTTCCAATATCAATACATCCATATATATATATATATATAATGGTAGGGGCGCTCACCGATCGTTTATACGCAACTCACTCTTTCCGTTGTGCCTTACCGGCTCTCTCTCGAGCCCAACCAGCTGCCGCACAGCGGCGCATGATATAGGCAGAATGGAATTACCGACAAAGACAAGGGAGACTGGAATGGCAATTTCTGGCTTATTAGCCGTCGTCAGCCAGTCATACCCAACCCCTAAGTATATATATATATATATGTTGAAAAGAGGTAGGTTCTTTGGGACAAGAGGGTTTATTGCGTAAATTTTCGACGCTGGTTCCCCAGGTCGTCGTCAGACGCAAGCGGAAAGCAAATGTGAAAACAAGGAACAGCTAACGTCAAGAGTGCACAAAAATCGATACTTGCATGGCGTGTGCGCCGGTTGGCGGCCGTCGTGCGTCAGTCTGAGCTGGTTGGTTCCCTTCTCTTCCATTTCTCCTTCAGGTTTCTGTACACGGCATCCAACTCGATATGCCGGTTGATGCATGAGTCATCAGAGTGCATCGCCTCGAGGAATTCTCGGCCTTTCTTGAAAGGGCAGACCGCGACAACGCGAGCTTTGTCCCAAGCGAAAGTGTGCCCGGTGTCCAGCGTATGCATGGCTACCTGAGACAGATGGTCTCGCCTCTTTACTGCCAACTGGTGCTCATGGATGCGTGTTGAGGCGGATTTTCCAGTCTGGCCACAATAGACGGCAGTACATGCATTACACGGTATCTTGTAGACGACCTCTTTCTTGTCCAGCTGATTAACCCTATCCTTAGGATGTACCAGCTGAGAGCGCAACGTAGTCGTAGGTTTGTGCGCCACTCGAATTTGGTGCTTCCTTAAGTGCCTTTCGACGAGTTCAGACACATTCTTAATGTAAGGAAGGGTTCGCCTCAACACGCATCCATGAGCACCAGTTGGCAGTAAAGAGGCGAGACCATCTGTCTCAGGTAGCCATGCATACGCTGGACACCGGGCACACTTTCGCTTGGGACAAAGCTCGCGTTGTCGCGGTCTGCCCTTTCAAGAAAGGCCGAGAATTCCTCGAGGCGATGCACTCTGATGACTCATGCATCAACCGGCATATCGAGTTGGATGCCGTGTACAGAAACCTGAAGGAGAAATGGAAGAGAAGGGAACCAACCAGCTCAGACTGACGCACGACGGCCGCCAACCGGCGCACACGCCATGCAAGTATCGATTTTTGTGCACTCTTGACGTTAGCTGTTCCTTGTTTTCACATTTGCTTTCCGCTTGCGTCTGACGACGACCTGGGGAACCAGCGTCGAAAATTTACGCAATAAACCCTCTTGTCCCAAAGAACCTACCTCTTTTCAACTTATATCGCTTGGGATGCCCACCTTTCAATACTTACGCATATATATATATATACTAAAATATATATATATATACTAAAATGACAAGTACCCCACAAACGTGAGGTTGGGGACCTGTCCGACAACGTCCGACCACTTATCACCTCCAGCGGCTCCAAACTGCCCTCTCCCGGCCGTGCGGGACCAATGACTGCTTAGAGCAGGCGTCATAACTTCACGTGCACTCCTGCATCCAGGTCCGCTTTCCGGACACCTTCAGTTATGTCCTTAGACAGGCTGGGACTTTTGCCACAGCACCAAGTCCGCGCCTCAGATGGACTCCGGGTCTTCCCTCACACCCGACCCTAAATCCCATAAGCTTTTTAATTTATACGCTTGTTCAGACTAAGTTAGTCATCCGATTTCAACCACCTAAAGTCCTCTGTTACGAAGTCTTAGACTAAAATGACCGCTGAGTACATCGGGAACACCTGCAGGAAGTACTGACCCAGGATTGAGGTTGTGACCGGGGTTGTGGTAGGAGACATTGATTAAGGTGGGCGTTTGACTCTCACTGTTGTGGTTAGGATCTCACTCGATCCCACTCGAACGCTGTGTCAGAGGACACAACAGTGAGAGTCGAACGCCCACTTGGCATGCTTATATACCTCACTTCATAAGGCCTATGACGTACTGATGATCGGTAATAACCGTGAAACAGCTGTCTGCGTCTGGCCTGTTGCACTCTTAGCGAGCTGCTCATTTATTGATTAAGGTGTTGACAGGTACACGTATTATTCTTATAAGCACTTTTCTAAAATGCCAATGTCAGCACTTTGCAGAAGATAAGAGCCTAAATTTTAAAACGTACCCTCCCTAGACATCCCATATGACGTTTCGATCGTCGCCAGTGACGACGTCCATCGAGCGCCCCACTGAGTGCTCAGTTATAACAGCAACCGACACTTTGATTGTCGTGTCCGACGATGTTCACCGTACGCTCCACGGCAGGGTGGGATCAGAGACGTTTACTTGCATGTGAATTATAGTGATAGTAGACTTCCACAGCTTCTACCGCGCTCTCTCCTTCTCCCCCGCCTGGGTTGGGTGCCAAGACACTGCCAAGAAGACTAGAGGCGGGAGGGGGTGGGGGTGGTTGGCACGACGAAAACCCACAGTTGGGCTTACCACCGCACCCCTGGTTCACAACGTACGCCGACCAGAATTTTGCACGAGAAAAAGGAGGGGGGAGGGGCCTCAGAAGGGGCAACTGCAGCTGGATTCTCAGTCCAACAGTTGACCTTTCCGCACAAAAACACACGGGGCAGACTGCGAGGTCCAAGTCATCAGGTCAGTTAGCAGTCCTCCAATCCACGGCCGTTAGCTCATCGTAATAGATTCAAGCGCGCCAGACGGTTTATTGCGGAAAATATGCGGTGAGGTCGTCGACTTCACTCTCTTCCCGTCCTCTGTTGCTAGGCCACCGCCCGAGCTGGTCAGTTGCTTGATGTGAAAAGTGGGCACAGCGGCTTACAAAACTAGAGAGCTCGTCTACGCGCCCTACGTGCACGGTCTGACCCACCAAACGCACGATAGTTCGATCGTCGATTTCGACCATGTCCACCGTGTGTTCCACAGCATGGTGAGAGCAGTGACGGTGACTTGTGCAGAAATTTAGTTTATAGTACTGGTAGACTTGCACAGCATCTACCGCTTTCTCCTCCTTCCCCACCTGGGTCCGGTGTCAAGACAGAGTCAAGAAGACCGTAAGGCGGGGTATGGCGCAGTTGGATGGCACGGTCGAGCCCGCACCTTGGCGTTCCCTCCACACCCCTGGTCCACCCAACAAATAACCAGGTTTTTGAATAACAACAGCAACAAAAATGGGGGCTGGCAAGGTCCCAGTGTGCACGACCTACGCAGGCAACCGGGTCTGCCACCGCACACCGAAAATGCTGGCATTTGTTGCGGTGCGCAAAGCCGATAACGCCTGCCAGAATCCGATATGGCAGCGCATCTACCACGTGGACCGTTTGGGGGACACCTCCAAACACACACTAGTTTTACACACACAAGGGAAAAGCGGATCGGATCTCTTATGCGTGAGAGGATGCCCATAAGAAGGAGCTACCGCAGTCTGACTCTCATTCTACCAGTCGACCAATCAACACAAAACTACTGTGACTGCGTGATCTGAGTGTCAGTTGACAACCTCCGAACCTCGGCTTCTGGCGTACCGTGATAATCTTAAGCGCATCAGATTGTTTATAGGGAGGAATCATGCACTGACAGTCGACCTCACTCGCTTTACCACAGCCCTCGCACAGGTTGGCTGACCGAGCCAGTCTATCAAGTGATGCTGAGACTGGGAGAGGTTGCTAGCAGGGTTGAGAACAACTCGTTTGCGCGTGCCGCACGTACGACCTGCCCCATCTCCCAATATACACACTCCAGGATCTCACACACAGGTTTCCATGAAGGCGCGTGTGACCGAATAGACTCATGCCATGGCCTAATGTGCAAGGACAATGCGGGTAATTGGGGCGATGGCGTCTGGTGTATGTTGGTGCTCCAGGCACTTGGTCACCAGTCTCTGTGTTATAGATTCGCAAGCGACCGACCAGGCCGATCCGTGAAGTGGATGTGCAGTGGCAGTGTTGGTAAGGTAGGCTACGAGGTGCTTGGTTGTTGCCATGGTGATGTTGCTAGTGGTGGTCTCGCCGGTCGATGGGAGTTGGTTGGGCTGGGGATGGGAGAGTTCGTAGGTGCGCAAGGTGTGCTAGATGTATCGATATTACTTTAAAGTCCGCTGTTGTGAATGCTCATGTGACCGAATAGGCCCATACGGTGAATGAATGTGCGTGGACAGTGTAAACAGCGAAAGTGGATGCGGCGAGTACATGTGGAGACCCCTGTTACTGGTACGCTGGTCGCAGTGCGACGGGTTCAAGAGTGACTGACCAGGCCGATGCGTGGGTTGAACGTGCGACCGCGGTGAGGACAGTTTGGAACAGAGTCCGCATCGTTGGAGGTGGAGGTGGTGTGGTGGTCGTCGTTTCCAATTCGAAAAGATTACTTAAATAGGGTTGTCGTATAAATCATCATGTTGCATACTGTTAAGTTGTTTCTGCCTCTTATCGACCGCTGGCATAATTCATACTCCGTAAGAAATGATTATTTAAGTATCATGATTTTTCCTCATTGATTTTTGAAACCCCTACACATTCGAACATATTTTATAAAACATGTACATCCATTGATGTTTTGGCAGATTTTGAATAAATTATGTTGACCCAACTGTGAAAAACATGTACAAAAATATTCCTTCGTTTACTCATTCAGTAGCAGATTACGCCTTCCTCCAATTTTATACTTGAGGAAAGGGTAGTTTTCGATTTTAAAAAGTTTCTACTTATGAGATTTTTCAAGACCATGAAGTGTCCAATCGTACAACATCCCATAAACGTATTTATTAATGCTGCTTATAAAGTGAGCAACGTGTGCTCTGTGTACCCACTTCATAATAGCATACAGAAATTATGGTTTTCCTTGCATGAAAGGTGTACAGCTTTTCGTTCGGAAACCCTGAATGCAAGGTTGGGTTCAGATTTATTCAGAAACTGAGAAAGCTTTTTAAAACTGAGAAGTACTCTTCCTTTAAGTACAGTAGGAGGGCTAAGTCATGAAATGTCAACCGAAATTCCGAAATGCGTTTTCGTTTCGAAAAGATTAATTAAACAAGGTGGTAAAACTAGTCAGCCGGCAACATAATTCTATAATATTTCAGTTACCTCAGGCTGCCGGCTTTCGAATGAAGTTCCTTCCGGCTGCATGCAAGAAAACCATACTCTGCGAAAAATGACTACTCTTGTAGCATGAATTTTTCTCATTGATTTTCGATGCCTCTAAAAGTCCAATTACATTTCATGGGAAAAAGGCATAAAGACATTCATTCTTTTGCTCATTCGGTAGATAATTACGTTTTCTAATTTCATTCTTGAAGCAGGGACAAGAAAAAGGCCATATTGGGTTCATAAAATTTGACATTCGATTTGAGCCATTTTGTTAACCTTACAAGGTTAACTGGTTACGGGGACATGATGTTTTATGGACGGCCAGTTCACGGTGTCAAACAATCTCACAATTAGAAACTTTTTTAAAACCAAATTATATCCTTCCTTCGAGTATAAAATTAGAAGAAGATGTAATTATCTACCGAATGAGCAAAAGAACGGATATTTTTTATCCATGTTTTCCATGAAATATAATTGGACTTTTAGGAGCACCGATAATCAATGAGAGAAATTCATGCCACTTAAGTAGTCATTTTTTACAGAGTGTAGTTCATGCATGCATTCAGAAAGAAATTCATTCGAAAGCCGGTATCATGAGGTAACTGAATTATTGTAGAATTATGCTGCATGATGATTGGCTTTACAATCCTATTTAATTAATCTTTTCGAAACGAAAACGCGTCTCGGTATTTCGGTTAACACTTTATGAGTTAGCCCATCTGCTTTAGGCGTGAACCTGTGAGTGCCTATCGTATGCATCGTAGTTCGTAAAGTGTACAGATAAACCACGCCAGTTTGAACATTTCAAAGAAGCCTTAAAACCATGCAAACTTCAGCGTGAGTTTCGAGGGCTGTTTTCAATTTCACATCGCCATGGCTCGTTTTGGAACACAAATCAATCAAAGTTCCTTTAAAGGAGAAAGAGAATCCCGTAGTTCAGTCAAGCTGGCAACGCATCCGTAGCTCAGCCAGTTGTGGGGTCATCCAGGGGCCCACTGATCACTCAAATCCAGCGGTCTACCTGCTTGAGCCAAACCGATCAGGAACGGGAATGGGAACCCGAGGATACAAAGGTTTAAGCGTTTGTAAATATATGTCAGTTTTTTTTTCAGTAACTTTAGAAGAAAATCTCAAATTATGCAGGACGCCCCCGGCGTACTGCCGAGGCGTTCCAGTTGCAAATCATAACCGGCAGCATCTCTGCTTGTGTTGAGGTTATGTCAAAAAGCAACGCTGTAGCCACTTCCTAAAGATGCTAAAGACTCGATCGCATCTACGATGAGTGCGGGAGCTGCGAATACGTACGCAAGGTGACTTCATCATACAAAAGGTCTACTCCCCCCATCTGTGCACCAACTGTCCTCATCTGATGCTGTTCTTGATGAATGGGTTCGAATGTGGACAGGAAAAGTGAGACGAACAGAATTCTCAATGTGGCCATCGCGTATTCTTCTTCTTCTTCTTCTTCTTCTTCTTCTTCTTCTTCTTCCTCTTCTTCTTCTTCTTCTTCTTCTTCTTCTTCTTCTTCTTTTTCTTCTTCTTCTTCTTCTTCTTCTTCTTCTTCTTCTTCTTCTTCTTCTTCTTCTTCTTCTTCTTCTTCCTCTTCTTCTTCTTCTTCTTCTTCTTCTTCTTCTTCTTCTTCTTCTCCTTCTTCTATAATTGCCGAATAATTTTGAATCCTACCTGCTGCTACACTTGCGTTCAGGGTTTCAAAATTACAAGCCATATATTTACCGTGTACGGAAAACCATGCATTTCTCTACAGTTTTAAAAGAAGACCATATGGGGTTCATAAAATTAAGCAGTGGATTTGAGCAATACTGTTAAATTTACAAGCCACATTCGTAAATGCACATACATGACGTTTTATGAACGGCCATTTCACGGTATTAAAAAATCTCACAATTGGACACTTTTGAAACCGAATCATAATCTTCTTTCGAGTATAAAAGTAGAAGAAGACGTAATTTTCTACCGAACGAGTAAAAGGATGAATATGTTTATGCATGC
>CACRXP010000601.1:0-45582 GCA_902702965.1 Spirometra erinaceieuropaei
AGCGCCTCCGTTGGCGGCCCTGGCGGCCTCCGGGTTAGGGTAGGGGGAGGGCAGGAGATCTGACAACCTGCCGGGCCTCATGTACATTTTGCCCGTGTCATCCGGCCCATCTTCCACCAGAATCTAGGCGAAGGGGGGAGGCAGTTGTTTAACTTACTGAAGTGTTAATGACAGGGATGGCTTCAACGGTCTTGGGTTGTAAACTGTAAGTTTCCTAAGGCATGTCTCGTAGTCTTAGACTTGTCTTTTGGGGATAAGCAGTTTACCCAGCTTATTGCTTTGGCGCTAGACAAAATGGTCTACCAATACACGATCGGTGAAAAACGTCTCCGACCACGACAATTTCCTATTGACAAATGGGCAGAACTTTAGGTATAGATACAGATACGGCCTGATCCGTGTTTCGCGGAATCCGCGTTGGGCTTCGTGTGGAGTTGACGCAGTAACGTTAATTCTCAGTGGCAGTTTCTTGAGTCTGGCAGAAGCAGGTTTTCAATGAACCGATACAACAGCGCTGGTTTGATGTAACAAACCGTCCTTTTGCCGTTAGACCTACACCGTGATCTTCTGGGCTTCTTAGTTCCGACAAGATGGATGGCATTCTAAACTTTTAACCGAGTTCCTGTCCACTTCACTTTTCACGTTTTTGGTGTGTGCGACATTACAAGGGTAAGTAAAGCACTCTGCCACCTCCCACGCAAGTGGGAAGTGTGTGTCTCGACCCCTTCACCATGCGGCTCCCTTGCTGCATGTGTGATCGGAATCTGGGACGAAGAGGGTGCGTCAAGCGTTGTGGCTCGGAGTGCAACCGACTGACGCCTCAACTCAGCCCACGCAGACTGACCCAGTTGTGTGTGTGTTGTGTGGAGTGGCGGACTGGTGGACTGAGAGCCAGGCTGTCACGGCCCCTTCTCAAGCGACCTGTGACTCTCTGATGTATGCGAGGAGAGTGTGTGTGCCTTATGGGTGGTGCCTAAGTCGACAACTGTTTGGTTACGTAACCTTGAATGGTGACGGCCCGGGCTAAATGCATGGCCACGTGTCGCCCTTCTAGGTCAAAAGGTCTGAAAGCGTGTGCTATGCCAGTATCAGCAACTCATGGCCCTTGCAGCCTGGCATGCGTTGGCAGTTCCCTGCCGGCAGATGTGCTTGCGCTCCCGCTGGGTATGCAGGTAGTGGGCATGGCTGCCCAGTCATCCTCGTTCTCCTGACCCCTGTTGGGGTGTTGTTGCTGCTGTTGGTCAAAAACCTGGTCATTTGTTGTGTGAACCAGAGGGTGTGGAGTGGAACGCCAGGGTGCGGGCTCCACCGTACCATCCACCCGCCCCCCCCCCACCTCCGGTCCTTGTAACTGTCTTGACACCGGGCCCAGGTGGGGAGTGCGGTAGGTGCCGCGCAAGTATACTATCATTATAAACTAATTCACGCGCAGGTCACCGTGCCTGTTGCACCTTGCTGTTTATCAAACGGTGGACATTGTCAGCAAAGACGGTCGAACTATCAAGTAAAACATTGCAGAGCCATTAGTGCATGTCTAATAAGGTTGAGTACGTAAATGAAACAGCGGTCAGCATTAAATCGCATTCTGGGATTTTCCCAGGTACAAACTAACCTCGGCGCTGTCGGCCTTTGCTTCATCCTCCGTGAGAACATGGCCAACTAGTTGACGATAGGACAGGAACTTCATACTGTGGCAGGCAGCACAAACTTGTTTGTAGACCTGGTAACCACGGCGCAGTGCTGCATGATCATGAGCTGCCAGAGGTCCGTTCTGTGGCCAGGGTAATTTGGTTGGGTGTGCGACCAGCTCGGTAGCCAGCACTGGAGTTGCCAAAACTGCAGCTCCAAAGGCGGTAGCGCCAACAACAGCTAGCGCGCGATAGCAGCCTGTTCGTAATCCAGACTGCAGAAGGAGTTGATAGTCGAGGGGGCATGAAATGAATCATTCAGACTGTACGCAAAGCGTCATTAAATCGAAAGGCTCATGTGAAAATGGCAACATCCCACAAAAGTAGCAGCCCTGTACTTCCGAAGGTCTTAAGGGTTGTAGGCAACACACGTTGCAAACTAACACTACGCAATTTATAACTGATGGGAGATACCAGAAAGGACCCGGTATTACGCTGTGGCCTGAAATATGGTCGTGTATTGACCGCATAGACTGCTCGTCAGCTACAAAGACTACTGCCGCCCATGGTAGAGCGCCTGGGTTCGTACTGTGAATGGCCACAAAAAACAGACCATAGTTTAGCAGTTTGATTTAGAAGCATTCCAAACCAAACTGGTGTAAAAAGTCAAAGGATGGAACGCGACAGAAGTTCTCGTTAGTGACGAGCGACTGTGAAGTGACCGAAAGGGTGCAAGGAAGACTGCATTTATAATCCTCGGACTGGAAGTCTTCGTGAAGGAGCAATTTAATAAATACACTATGAAATGTTATACGAATAGTGCACTGACATGGAGAAATGTGAGATTATGATAATCAGAAGTGGACAATGCTTAAATCCCGGTTTCCCGTGTCTCTGACAGTTTCGCCTTACCTACCGTTTTTTTTGGACATGTTGCATGAACCTCATGCAACATGTCCAATAATAGTACCTACCTATACCAATGGTCGCCATGCGACTGCCTGCGAGGGTTCTAGTTTAAGCACCAAAGCACAACGGGACGAGCACGTTCTGTAACCTAAGTGGTGAGCGTCTATCTACCAACCCGTATACACGAACATCAATTAGCGGTGAAGATGAGAGGGCGTCTACTTAAGTGGTCATGCACACACTGGGCACAAATTTGCGCTGCATAACACCCCCTTGTTGGCGCCTGTCAAATAAGGAAGGGCCGTGAATTCCTGGGGGAAATACACTCAGATGGGGCACGCATCAACCGACATATCAACTTAGATGCCACAGAGAAAATCTTCAGTGATAAATTCGAACGAACACAGCCAAAGAGGTGCAATTAACGCGTACTGGCGCAGACGTCGGCCAACCGTGGGTATATACAATGGTGGAGAGGCGTTTACAGACCGCATTACGGCACGCGTCCTGTTGTGCCTTGGCGCTCTCGAGTCCTGCCAGTAGGCGTACGGCAACGCGTAATATAGGCAGAAAAACATTGACGAAACAAGGGAGAAATCTGAGTGGTCATTTCTGGTTTGTTAGCCGTCGTCAGCAGGCCATACCCAACCCCGACGGGTGCGACATCTCGATCGCAACCAAAAGGGCAACGAGCCCGTGGCTCAGATTTGGGGCATTGAACTTCTAACCAACAGGTCGCGGGACCAAACCCTATGAGTTGCATGTCTGGAGACTAGGTATGGCTGACTGACGACGGCTAATGAGCCAGAAATGACCATCGCAGTCTCCTGCACTCGTTTGGTAGCATATTACGCCTTCAAATTTTATACCAAAAACGATATTGTCTGGTTTTAAGAAATCTTCTGATTGAGGGATTTTTTTGAGACCACGAAACTTCCAATTATACAGCGTTGTATCGGCATGCTTACTAGTGGTGCTTATAAAGTGAGTAACGAGGTCACCATCCACTACAGAATTTTATATATGCATATGCATAAATACGCAAGTCGAATAGTACCACAAATTCCACCTAGGATGGATTCAACAGTCATCGTTATTTTCAGTCCACTTTTCAGGTATGAACTGTACGCAATTTTTGAGTTTTTAAATATGTCCATAGATAGCGCCTGGCTAGATGCATCTTCGGAGAAATTTGAATTTTTAGTTAACGAGGCCATTGCAAATACACGTGAGCACGTGACTAAACGTTCCAGAAGAAACAAAAACAAGGTGACCTTCACTGTCGCTTAAAAAGATAACAGTAATTAAATTCTTACTCGAAAGAAAGCTAGTAAAGCTAGTGTCACCGACTCAGGTGAGCTGGAGAGAAGGGCTCGGTGACACGATTCAATCGACTGTAAAATCTGGTTGACTAGTATCTTTCGTAAAAAACCTGTTTCCTGGGATAAACTCCGGCGAAAATAACCTGGAGAAGTACTTGTAAATTTGGCGAGTTGTGGACCGCCATGTGGACAGTGTAGCGGTTTTCCGTAAAATAAACAAACCCCCAGGTGTGAAGCATGAGGGATGACAGAGTAAGGAGAAATAATGCGTTCGTGTGCGGCCATGAATCTGTTGCAGGCCAATGACTTTTAAATGAGTCATGATCTCAAACGGTATTGTATGGTCAAAGTTGTCCGCCATCGAACAAGACCTAATCCGCCGTCATTGTCCAACTAGTCGGCTACCATCTCGACGGGCCTCAAGAGGAGAACAAGACAATGTGCAAAACTACCACAGCGTACGTCTTGTCGCACTGGTGAAAGTGTATCAGCATTTGATCCTGTTTATTGGGTGCTTACTTGTAAATGGTACGGCTACGATCATGTCTGATTTAGCCGGCCTCGATGGTGCCACGACTGTACTTCTCCACGTGTGACGATACACGGCTTGAGAGAACCCGGCAGACAGGTTCGACTCGGGAGATAATGGCGTCCTTACACTGTCAATTCGGCAGCGGTCTCGCCCCGATGTATTTGAAACTATCAACTTCTTCAAGTTGACAGCCGTTAATCTCGAGGTATCTTCTAATGGTCAGGGGCGCAACTCGAAACATGTTTGGCCTTCCCAGAGTCTATGGGCTGTGATTGGACATGTTGCATGAGGTCTATGGATAAACCGACAGATTTAGCAACCTCATTCGCCTGGGACACCAGAGACTGTAGACCTTCAAAGCTTTAAGCCAATAGAGCGATACCAACGTAGTCAAGACCAGTCAGCCGGCCGCAGGATGCAAACTCGACACCGTCAACTTCGAGTTGGGCGTTCCCCATAATCCAGTCAATGGTGCACTTTAACAAAATGGGCGGCAGAATACAGCCTTGCCAAAGGCCAGACCGAATATCAAACGGTTGGAAGAGACTGCTATAGACAAAAACTCGGGCGGCGGTTGAGCGGTAGTAGATCTTGAGCATGGCGAGAATCTCGGCTCGCACACCATCTAGTTGCATTATTCACACAGGGACTCATGATAAACGGAATCGAACGCGGCGACGAAGCCAACAAACCAGACGACCGTCTGTTGTTGGTGGCTATGACGAGATTTCAGAATGTGCCTCAGTGCGAATATCCGGTAAGCACATCCACGCCTAACTTGAAATCCGGTCTGGTTAGGCCTCGTTCCAGTTGTCACCAATAAAGTCGCCGACTTTTTTTGTCCAAACGATAACATGGTCGTAACCATGGGCGTTACCAGTCACGGCACTGGCCGTCGATCTGCTATAGTGAACCCAGCTGCTAAACCTTGAACCTGACTAGAATGTAATCGAGCTGACTGGTCGTATGACCGTCGTTTGAGTACCAGGTCAGCAGATGTTTGCGACGATGCTAGAGGCGCGTGTTGAAGGCTGTACGCCGTCAGACTTTGGATATCAGGGCCCAGAAACCGCACATTCCAGTATCCAACACCTAGGGTCCGTTCCCGCTGAGTAGTCCGCCCGCATCACTGGGCCAGGGTTACGGAACGCGTCAGTTCTAACGAATGTCGTATCATGGATCGTTATTCTGCATTCAGGAGTCCCTGCAGCGGACACTGGCACCGGACGACTGCCCAAAAAAACAATCACTAACCAAAACCCACCTTCGGTCTTCCCCTCCGCGAGTTTTGTCCCGCAACACTTCGCAACCGTCCGATATTCCAGCTGGCGTCTGTCATGATAACATAAGCCCTGGCTAAATCGAGGCTTATCCACCACTTTTCTATTTCTCCTTTTAGTCCCAGTAGGTCAATTGTAAGATGAATAAAGCCCTGTTATAGGGTATCCTCGTTCTGACTCTTGCATCCATATTTGTTCGTCCTATCCATCTCGTGTGCTTGCTACGGTTCTAGCTACAACAGCGTCCAAGGCTACATTCTAGTTAAGTCAATTACTGACTGTACTCGGAAGGTGCTGTTCATGAATAACGACTCAGTACTAAGTGGACAACCTTCATCATCTCCGGACCAAGTTGCTGCCCGACGGACAGTTAGGACATGGCCCGAATATATGCTGATCGCAGGGTTTCTGTGAGCATTTGGTGTCTACGGGCTCCTTGCGATCTCAATCGTCACCAAGATCCCCGTGTACTGCGCATCCGGCCGGTAACTTTTCTCTTACGCTTACGATGGCAAACTATGAGCGGAGAAAACGTGCGAGTATGGAGGCTCTCGACCATTGTTTGAAGCGCACAATTTCCGTCTTGGTGACGTCTCGTGCTTGTAACAACACTATAATGATATCTCGGGCTATCTTGTGTAACCCTAAATTAGACACTGCTGCACTCAAGAGGTCCGTTCGCAAACTTCTACTACACTTCGTCAGAGTGGTGTTTTAACTACCGGAACTTGATCAGAACTAGAGATGGTGGGTCGAGCTTTCCAGATATACGTCTGTTAAGCATCAAGCCTAACGAAGTACTGCCAGCCCTAACGCCGACTAGCGCAGGCATAACCAAGGTCATGTCAGGGTTAGGTGTGTAGCAGCAACCCAGACAGCACCACACTCATTCAAGGCGGGCCCGATGCGTTAGCTCGTGGTTAGTTTTGTGGTTTGCTAACTCTTGCCAGTAATCACTGCAGACGCACTCCGCCCAGCAGCCCCTTCGCGAAATTGCGACATGCTGTGCCTACTTATTAAGTAAGATCACTAGTCGCACTAAGCTGATTGGACAGGGCTAGACAGAGGTTGGTGCTATCCTATAATGGAACGTGCAGCACTGTTAATGGTTGTGGTTTATCGATTAACCCCCAACTCCCCTTCACTTATCAAGGCTATGACGAACCAGTACATATTTGAAAACACGCGCCTTACGACCAGATGCACAATTCTAACCATTTCTACTACATGTTCCGTTGTTTATGGACTTTGTGGTCCTCGGCCGGCACGCGGGGCGCTATGGTACCAATTAACTGATACTATAGTCTTATGGCAAAGCAAAGAACTAAACAAGGTCGATTCCAAGTAGTAATTCTTAGAAACCCATGTCCTCGTGTGCCTGACCGGTTGTCCTTGAATGCAGCCGTAAACCTATGCATTAACATTCAAGTAGCTGGTCGTGTTGGGAGAATTATCCGGGGAACAAAGAAACAAACACAGTTAATAAAAGTCGGGCCTGCACAGAAATTATAATTGACTAACATGACTTGTCAAGACTTGTTAAACTCACACGCGTGGGGCGGAAGTACCCGAGGAAACGAGTGAAGAAGGCCTGACCGCCCGCGGACATTTTTCCGAACGTACACACCACGGCTGCGGTTTATTCGAACAACACGTCGAGAAATGTATTTGTCGAAGTGGCCGAAGGAATATTACTCGGCCTTGCAGGTTTTTCGGTGTTCTGTCTATAGTAAGTAACACAGAATAACGGTAGCTTATGTTTTTGATTAGAATGTAAAGCAGTAATTTTTGCTGCGAAAGTAATCTAAGGGGACGGAAAATCAGCGAAAGACTTGACCATGAAATCTATTTTGATAATAATTCGTAGACTAACTGAACTTTGGTTTACAGTCAGAAGATAGGTTAATCAAGAGTAAGCTACGTAGAAAACGTACATGGAGACTGACCCAAGTGATACGTTTAAAGGCACATTAATGCGACATGGAAAGACGTCAGTGAGAAAGAAAGGCGTAAGAAGCTTAGAGGAGACTGTCGGATGTGACAGTACTCTTCTCACACAGAAAGATCAAATATGGACGACCAGCAAGGAGATAAGGATGTTTGACCCTCACGAATGACGTCGTCCATCATTTGCATACAAGTACACGAAATCCAGAACCCGCGCGTGACTCTCTTTTTAATGAAGATGAATCGTGAGGTCTTTACCGCATCTCCCCTCACATTCACAGTCTTCTGGTAGCAGAACGTAATAATGGTAACGGGGCGTTGACGTGGGCTTATGGCCAGAAGAATTGAGCTGTCCATCTGCGTATGAAACACACAAAGTGTTTTACAGGTCCGCATGGGCTAGGCTCAGTTGAGGGATTTCGACAATCACACGTTGGCGATTACAGTATGATGACGCACTATGAATGGGACATTATGCTCAGACCATCAGTACTAATAAGAATCATGATTTCCCCTCAGTCATCGAACCCCACGCATCTAGAGCAGGGAACCCTAATCCATGAAGGCTAGCGCTGACTACGTTGTGGTCGCTCGTGTCTGACAAGCCGTCCTTGCTCGCAAAAAGAGCCAGTTAAAGACATAGGTCAATCGATGTCATATTCCTCGGTTTGAGATAGGCGATGATAGCGTGACTCATTGACGGTTTTTGCAAAAGCTTTGGGACTACGAAACCCCTGGCGACATTCATAGATAGATTAAACGTTTCCCAATAATGCAGGCATCACAAAGTAATTGTTGACACCACGGCATCCAACTGGACTAAAAAAATTTCGTTGTGCCATTATGTATTCAGATTGCATTAAAACTCGAAGCGTAGTAAGCCGTGTTTACAACACATAATTTGGAAGAAAACTTTGATAAACTAGCTGCGTAAGCCATTAAATGGATTCTAACTTTGGTAGAACTGACATTGGTGTCCATCCAACGGTTTTTAGATGTATCATTTACTTTGCTTTGCTTAGTGGGTGTGTCGTATGACCAAAAACCGCTGGGCGCCCATCAGAGTCAACCATACTGAATTCTTCATTTGTTTATTACGCAATCTTAAGTACGCAGTATTTTGAAACAGACGGGAAAATTGGCCTCCGAAGTTCGCAGACCGTTCACCGGAGGCAACACATGCGGTTCGTTTATTGGTCTTGGATTTGTGCCTGCAACCTCCTTTCCTTACTGATATATCTAGTGGCATTGTTTATGGGAGAGTTCGTCGGTGGCCACGTGTAGTTGCGTGACAACTCATAACACCGTGTAGGTTGTTTATTCAGTTTATTTGGTAAGGATAATAGGCAAAGCATTTGAAAACCCTATTGATTACATCTCAACTCGTTAGAAATAACTGTACACGAGCAGTGAACACATTCACTATTAAAACGGTACTTGATTCATTTGAGTAGCATTGTTTCGTAAGAAAAGTTTGGGGAATCGTGGGGTATTTAGTTCAGATTCAGACTGTCGAGGGAAAACAGGGGACACAAATAATCATCTAAGCGTTTCTTGTAGAGTTGCAGAGACGTCGCCTCCACGACCGATTGATGGAGATCGTTCCATTTCTCCACTACTCTCTGCGTGAAAACTTCAGAACGAAGATTCCGCCTCGATATTTTTGTCCGTAACTTCATTGAGTGACAACGAAGTTTGTGTGTTGTGTGCCACTGAAACAGGTCCTCGAAGCTAAGTCCATGCTCAAGGCCATATAGTATCTTGTAGACGAGGATAAGATCACCTCTTTTTTGCCTGTAACACAGAGGGAATAAATTAAGACAATTCAGTCTTTCTGTGTAAGATTGGCGTTGTAACCCGTCCACCAGCTTTGTTGCACGACGTCGTACCCGTCCGAGGCATGCTTGGTCCTTTGCTGGCCATGGCCGTCACGCTTGTAGGCCATATTCTAAGTGGGGTCAAACAAAGGTGCTGTAAACTCTCCCAAAACGCTCTTTTTTTAATAGGTTGCGAAAGCTCTTTTGGTTACATGCAGCACTGTCATGGCGTTTTTGCAGCCTTTTGCACGGCAGTGTTGGTTTCATGTTACTCTCTATCCAAACACCGAGATACTTCTGTGCACATTCTGCGGGGTGTCTAATATTTTCCAGGTGATATTTCCTCGGGCTCTTATTTGAATGAGAGTTCGTTGGACGCAGATGAAGGACGGCACACTTCTGTACGTTAAAATCTAAAAACCGTTTCTCCGACCACGCTTGCAGCCGGTGCAGATAATCTTGAAGGGTTCTCTGGCCGTAAGTACTCATAATGACTTTTTAGAACTTAACGTCGTCGGCGAACATTATTTTGCCGCAGTCCAGTTCCTGAAGGCTGTCATTAACACAATTGATGAAGAGCAATGGTCCCGGGACTGAGCCTTGAGGCGCACAACTGGTCACGTTCACCCATACTTTCATATCCTCTCCGACACAGACACGTTTTTTCCGACTAACCAGAAACGTCCTTATCTAGTTCAGAAGATCTCCCCGGATGCCAATGGCACTCAATTTGTGAAGGCGTTGGTGCGGAACAGTATCGAAAGCTTTGCGGAAATCGATGTACACAACACCGACCTCAAAGCCCTCTTCTAGAGCCCTGGTCCGGGTCCTCAGACAAGATAGCAGAATTGAGAGACAGGAACGTCCTCCCCGGAGGCCACGCTGAATATCTTGCAAGATGTTATTTTCCTCACAGGATTGCTGTATAGTGCTCTTTACTAGAGCTTCCATCGTTGTGCATGGGATGCAAGTTAAGCTAATAGGCCTTAAGCTGCTTGCTATCATCCTGCTACCTCCCTTATGTAAGGGAACGAGGTTAGCTGTCTTCCGCTGTTAAGGCAGCCTTCCTGTTCTCATTGACAGCTTAAAGAAAGTCGAAGGAGGTTTTGACAGCTCCGTTGATAGCTCCTTAAGTATCACCCCAGGAATTCCGTCGGGTCCAGGTGAGTCATCTGGCTTGATTTGACTGAGGACGTGTCTTACTTCTTCGACGAAATGGGCAACGGTTTCAATGACGGCAGTATCTTGGCGCATTTGAAGCTCCCTGCTGTCTCGGTCCATTTTAAACTGCTGATTGTCTTAAGTGGACTCCTCCGTAAAAATCGATCGGAAAAATTAAGACAGTAATTGCACTTTCTGCAGCCCTTCAACTGATAATTTTCCGAGGCTACCCGTTAAACATGCAATTTCGTCCCTATATGTACTCCTACTGCGGATGCACCCGTAAAACTTCTTGGGACATGCAACGGATTCTGTTATCAGTCGGCGCTCGTAAGAAGTTCTAGCAACCCGTATTTGTTTGCGGCATTTATTGCTCTACTCCTTGTATTCGGCGAATGACACTAGATCTCGAAGATGCAACTACTTATTCCACAGTCTCTGTTTCTTCTTCATGGTCTTTTTTGTCGTCGGATTGGCCTACGGCAGTCGCGCACATGGTCTTGCTATTTTTATTGGACAATGGGAATCAGTTAGACGCTCTATAATTCTCCGAAAGTATGTCCAAAATTCTTCTAAATATTCCATTTGACTAACCAGGTTTCGTTCAAAGGGGTACGTCTTATTGCGTTAAACTCAACTTTTCAAATATTGCTGTGCCTCTTGATTTTTGGTAGTTGGTTCGATAGGAGAGAACACACGAAGGTTAAAGCAATATGCGCGCTTAAAACGAGTGGAGGTTTTGGATTCACTTATCTTATGACTCCTTCTTTTTTACTGAAAACGAGATCAAAACAGTTAGATCATTGTCCATCTCTCAGTATTGTTCTGAATTTTATGTGTTGAAGGAGGTATTAATTCAGGGATAGTTGTAGTAGCTTGTGGTCAAATGAAGTGGATGGGGCGTTTGTTAAGGGAATTTTCCAGTCTGTTCCTGGAGCGTTAAAGTCACCCAGAAGTAGTAAGTTCTCCTGCTTACATAACAATTCAAGCGCACCAAGTAATTTTATATCGGCGATTTCACTCGAGCCGGGAGGCCGATAGACCACACACAGGTTCAGTGTCGGTAATTGTTTGATACATATCTTGCATGAAATTATTTCAAAATTTCGCGGAGCCCCATTGGATATTTCTCGCTGACAGCATAGAATTTCATTTGACACATAAGTCGCTGTGCCTCCTCGTCTTCCTTGAAATCAGTCACAACGGAACCATTGGTAGTCTTCAGTACTGTCTTCGCTACTACTTACTTTCTCAGTTACCATGTCTCCGTAAGGACAATTTTGTGAGGCCACTGTTCAGAGACTAGCAGTCTGAGTTCATCTAGCTTGCTGAGAAGACTGACAGTTAGTGTAATAGATGTCTAGACAGCGACCACGGGTGCTAGCAGCATCAGGAGCTGGCACCTTTCTATCGCGGATCACACCAGGAAACCCGAAGTTCTGCTTACAAAGACTTTTAACTAAACTCTTCATCGGCTATTCACCCAATGAGCATGATATTTGTGTTCGCCCCTTTTTGTTTTCCTACCACAACCAGTGGTACAGTCTTCTGGGGAGAATTGGCGAACGAAATCTCCAAACAAACAGCACACATCTTCCGTTCGTCATTCGAATTAGGGAGGCTGCCATCCGAGTGGAAGTCAAAAAATATCAAGCCAATGTACAAGAGTGCGGTCCGAATTCATGCTAACAACCATCGACCAGTTAACCTCATTTGTGATTGCTGTAATTATGTGAACCACACTAAAGAAAGCAGCACTGAAGTTTTTGGAGGAGAACCACTTACTTTCAGGGCACCAGCATGGCCTCAGCCAGAACCGTTCATGCCCTTCCAGTCTACTGTCCTTGACCCAGGCATGGACTTGCGCACTAGACGAGGACGGTATGTTCGTTGTTGTCTACACGGACTTCAAGAAGGCGTTAGACAGCGTACCACACAAGAGCCTTATCTATAAGCTGTCTGAACTTTTAAAAAGTGGAAAGTTGCTAACATAGGTCGCAGATTTTCTTACGAGGAGATCACGAAACGTGTGCGGTAATGCCTCGAAGTCAAGCCCTATCACGGTTGCATATGGTTTTCGTCAGGGCTCAGTCATAAGGCCGTTGTACTTCCTAGCTTACATCAGCGACTGTGTTTACGACCTGAGATGCAGCGCCGCAATGCTTGCTGAGAATATAAAACTGAGGAGAGCCATCAGATTTGCGGCATACAGACATGCACTTCAACAGAGTTTCAACCGACTGAGCAGTTGGTCAGCTCGTTGGCTCTTAAAATTTAGTGTGGGCAAATGTGTGGTAGTGAGACTACACACCAGAGGGATGGGTGGGAGGAGGTGACTCCTTCCGATACCTCTTTGATGAGGAACAGAAGGACCTCGGCATCCTTACGACCTGCTCGCTGAAACTATCTTCACAGTGTCTAAGGGCAGCCAAACTTGTAATACAGGTGATATTTACGCTGTGGCGAGGATTTGTGCACGTCGATAAGGAGCTGTTCGGATAAACCTGCGGAACATTTATTCGGTCCCTCATGGAGTACGCCGACTAGGCCTGCCATCCTTGGTTGGAGTAAGATCATCAGTAGCTGAAAAGATTATGCGCGAGTGCCACGATGATGGTCAAGAATATTTGGCATCTTCCCTGCGAAACCAGACCGGTTGGACTAAATTTATTCACTATCAATTACATGCAACTGTGCGGTGGCCTCACTCAAACCTACGTATTGTCAGAGGCCGTGATTTTGCCCTAGACTTTGTTGGCCTCTTCGAATTGGCTGGAACGGACCGTGTGCATGGTAATCCAGTTAAAGTGCAGAATATGCTGGTCCATACAGGCGTCCGATGGAACACCTTCTCGCAAAGGGTTATCGAATTCAGCAGACCCCTGGACGTGGTGGCTCTTTTTGAAGTTGTTGAGTTATATCAATGGAGACTTCATAGGCGATCCGTTAAAGGATCATTGTATTTTTGCCAACACCATTTTTATTTTCCTGCTCCAGTCAGTGGCATCGTCATGAGGAGCTCTGTCGTCGAGCAGCTTGACGATATTTCTTGACTGATCGCGTACTGTGATGCGGAACAGGACATCTGTTCAGTTCAGTTTATTGAGGGAAATAGGCGTAAGCCTTTGAGTACCCTATTTGCAACGTAAAAAATGTGTGGTAAACAGAAATGTTCTGGGCTGAAATAGTTCAAACACGCCCATAATTGTAGGACAAAATGAGAACCGGTTACAGGGGGTGAGCTCTACTTCTCATCGCTCTTGGTCATTTTGGGACATAAATGTGTCAAGATTCTTTTTAAAACTTTGTATGGATGGTGACATCACAACATCTTCGGGAAGGGCATTCCATGGTTTGACCACTCGAACAGAGAAGGCGAACTTCCGTACATCCAATCTTGCATGCTGAGCACGCAGATTTTAACGGGTGACATCGGAGGTTGGTCGTGGTAGCAAAATCAAAAAAGTCCTCGAAGGCCAAACTGCAATCCAACTCCTTAACAATGCGGAAGGCTTGCAAGAGATCCCCGCGAAGTCGCCTATTACTCAAAGGAAAGAGGTTAAGAGTTACTAGGCGAGTTGCATAAGGAAAGGAGCTTTGACCCCTAACCATCTTCGTGGCTCTCCTCTGGACTCTTTGGAGGCAGTTTCGATCCTCAACAGCGCACGGCCTCCAAGCTTGTATGCCGTACTCTAAATGCGGCCGGACGAATGTTCCGAATGTCTTAGAGAAGGCTTCTTCGTCAAAGTCCATAAACGCACGCTTGATAGCGTGCAGTAGGACATTGCGCTTTTTGCCACCCTCGAACAGTAGGCGGATGGTTTTAAGGAACTCGTCGTCAGCACACCGAGGTCCCTTTGGGCTTCGACCTCTTGTAGGGCTGCACCGCCCAGAAAGTAGTCTCTTGAGCTGGCGGATCTGGCTGTGTTGCCTAGGCGAAGTATGCTACATTTGGCAACGTTGAACCGCAGGAGCCAACGGTTTGACCACTCCTCCAACCGATTCAGGTTCATCTGCAGTCTGTCTTCATCGGCAGGACCCCGAATTGCACTCCAAATCTTCATTTCATTGCAAACATTGCTACTTCGCAGTCTAAAGCTCTTGTGGCATCGTCCACGTAGATAAGGAACAAAATCGGTCCCATTACTGAACCCTGGGGGACACCACTCTCGACCATAGCAGGGTCTGATTTTCCCCGACCGATGCAGACAACCTGGTGTCGACCCAAAAGGAAGTTTGCAATCCATATAAGGAAGTTGCCACTGATCCCTATTTTTAAAGTTTATGTAGGAGCCTCTGGTGTGGCACAGTGTCGAACGCCTTCTGGAAGTCGATGAAGGCTATGTGGACCGCGTGCCCGTCGTCGAGTGCTTGGGTCCAGCTCTGGAGAGATTGCAGCAAGCTTGTCGTGCAGGATCTTCCTGCTCGGAACCTATGTTGGCATTTCGATAGTAGGCCGTGAACTTCCAGGAATTGCATCAGTTCAGTCTTTATGATCCTTTCCATCACTTTGCAGAGAATGCATGTCAAGCTTATGGGCCTGTAATTTGTCGTCGCAGCCCTGTTACCTCCTTTGCGTAGCGGAGTAATATGCGCCAGCATTCAATCGATAGGAAGTGTTCCAGTGTCAAATGACGTTTTAAAGAGCATCGACAAAGACAAAGAAAGCTCACGGGCAAGTTCCTTGAGAAGCTTGAGTGGAATCTCGTCTGGTCCTGGTGACTTCGATTCGTTCAATGCCTCCAATTCTCTTCGGACAATGCCTTCTGAGAAGAGTATATCGCTGACTCTTGGGGTCGGTAGTCCTTCTGTAGAGGGAGGAATGAACCTTGACTCGTTTGTGTAGACTGATTGGAAAAACTGTGAAAAATACGCAGCTTTATCCCTACTATCAGCAATCTCAACGCCATCAGTAGTCCTTATTAAGGGGATTTGATGTCTGTTCCTTGTACTTCATCGGAGGTAACTGTAGAGTAATTTTGGGTCTTGCGTTGCTTTTTGTAGCAAGTTCTTCTCGAATTCCCTTCACGTTTTCATGATCAGGTTCCTCAGTTTGTTCCTCTGTGTCTTGTAGGTATTAAAATATTCAACTTGTCCTGTGACGCAGTATTTTCTCCACAATTTATGCTTCCTGTTGATTTTTTTCTTAAGGTTCCTATTTAGCCACCCAGGGCGTTTATTCAGTCTTACACTAGTCACTGGGCAGTGGTTGTTGATAAGCTGCAGAAGGACATTCTTGAACAGCTCCCAGTCATCGTTGGCATTTCCCGTAAACAACGAACCCCAGTCGAGACCGGATACGTTTGCCCTCATCTGATTGAAGTCGCCTCGCCAAACATTCAACCTGCTCTCTTTGCGATTTCTTCGGTTGCGAAAAAGGCTCTTTTTATAGTTTTGCCTTTTTAGTCAGCTTACTGTTTCAAAGCATCTTATCCACCCTTGACGCAACAGTGACAATGAGATCTTCATATTTTTACCTGAGACACGTACCGTTAAATATCCTCTGTTCTTTTCTTCGAATACAATTTCAATCTGGAAGAAGTATCCCAGGAACCTGGAAATTTTGAAAATTACTCTTCCTTTAATAGAACTATTGCCCTTTTTCTGCATTCATAAAAAACTTGCGAAATTTGGATGCTTAATCCACGGAATTACTCTTTCACAGTGACGGAGATCGTTGACTCTGATCCCTCTGCCCGGTCTCATTTTGTATATATGCATGTTAATATTTTAATTGTTATCTGACTCTGCAGCCCGTAGCAGTACAGATAACTTCTTTTCAGCCAGGAGCGATCAACTGTTTTCCCATACATTCTGTTTCGTTGAGTCCCAATTTCATGAAGTGGAACCGAGGCCGAGAACACCGATACAAGATTAACTATCCCTTTCTGGAATGGCGTCATTTCATGGGCTGTGGTTTTTTTCATGAAACATACAAAATATTCAAATGACACTATTATCTACATTTATTTCATTTCCATTTTTTTTCACTGCTAGCGCGATCAGCGCAATTTCTTCCTTCGGGGCTCCTGAAGACTGACAGTAAATACTATTACTATTATTATTTCTGCTGACAGCGTTCAGCATAATTCGAATTATATGAGGGGTATAGGCAGAGCTTCGGAAATCCCCAGTTACAGTCAGACGTATGAAAGACATGCACATATTAACGTGACAATTATTCCAGTCATTGATATCGAATAAACGTTTTACCATCAAGCATACATTTACTTAGTCTTTTTTAAAGGTCTTCCGCATGCTGTTGCTCGGGACAGACAGGAGTCTCAATCATTTTCGGTTACAGAAACCTTTCACTTAAGACACCAAATGTAATTTATTCAGTGGCCTATGAATTCGCGTTTGCGCACTCCTTATTTTCTGAATCCAGTGAGTGGCAATGCATTTGGGGAGTGCGTCAACTGTCACATGAAGTTGAATCAACCTGGACGCTGCCGCGTTTTCTGTCTTCAACCTTGTTTTTCCTCCCTCCCCCTCAAAGGAACATTCTTACCGAATAACAGGCAGTAACATTTGCTCTAAGTCGACCGTCACTTTAATCATCTACTCCAGTGAGTTGGCTGTTGTTTAGAGATATTGACCACCCCCCGTTTCCTCGAATACAACGAACGTAAACTATGGTGTGCTTTGACATCCAGTCGGATACATGGAACCGGGTGTTCGATTTTGTGTTTCTTACCGGACGACCGTAGAGCTTTCTATGCTTTCTACCTCTTCCGACTATACCCACGGTACCATTAGCAAATAGTACCTCGAGGTGGTTTCCTCTAGGCAGTCACAATCTTCTTTCATCATAATTCAGTTCCTGGCTTTCGTTTGAGAAGAGTGAGAATCCTCAGCTACGATTCAACCAACCACGCCCTGTGGACTTCAGCCAGAGTTTATATAGTGACCTTCAGGGCTGAGTGGACCCACTCAGTTTAAATTACGGTGACCACGTAACTGCACGTTTCAGATACATTTAGCTGTTAGCTATATCTCCAATTTCATTTTAAATTATCAACTATCTGATGAAACAAGTATCCATCGCATCGTTCGGTTGCCTGCACGACCCTCCGTAACTTTTCCCGGCCCACTTTGAAATTCGATCATTGCAACGAATTTCGCCCGGAAAGAAATGCCATCCTCATAAAATAACAAATACTGGCTGTGATTACGTGTTTCATGTAAAGCAATAGTTTTACGTTGATTATCTGCTCGGTCAAGGGTAATTTCTTATATGTATATGTATATATATGTATATATTGAAGGGTTAAAGACAGAGCCCTTGATGACTCTATTTATGCACAGTGCTTTCGCAGATTCATACTCAAAAATAAAATAAAATTGCAGGCATTTAAAATCTGATTGGGTCACAGTTCAATCGTAATCATAAAGTAGTGCATAGGGTCACTGTACATTAGTACGGAAGATTGTATATGACAGATTTTACAAAACTGGCTGTGCATAGTCATGCTGTACAAGCCGATTTCTGTCGAAAACTAGACGAGCAAGTTTTCTTTTCAACACACAAACTGTGTCAGCCGTCACCATCTCGCTTGGAAGCGAGTTCCACGGCCTGACAACACGCTGGCTGAATGAAAATTTTCGTCGGTCTAAACGCGTGCGCTTATTCCCGACTTTGTATGCATGGCCGCGTAGTTGGTTTGTACGGGCGAACTCAAAGAAGTCCTCTGCTCTTAATGAGCAACCCTGGCCGCGAACAATCCGGAACGTCCAGAGTAGACTGCAAGTTATTTGTCTATAAGAGAGAGGGAATAGGCCAAGCAAATTCAGCCTCTCCTGATAAGACAAATGCTTTAGACCGTCGACCATCTTTGTCGCTCTGCGTTGCACCTGTTAGAGGAAGTTGATATTCTTCCTCATCCATGTGAAGCTGCTGGCATTCCATACTCTAGATGAGGTCTTACAAAGACACCAAAGAGTCTTTCGAAAAGTTCGGGAGGGAGTATTTTAAATGCGCGTCTGATCCAGTATAGAGTACTAGTTGCCTTCTGGACCATCTTTCTACAGTGTTCTGATGGCGATAGATTTGTGGTCGTCCAGATTTCTGTGTCTTTCCACAGTTTCTAACCTCATCCCGTCAGTATAGTACTGGTGCTTGGGAGAGGCATTGCGGCCGGTGTTCAGGTGCAAGACCACGCATTTGGACACGTTAAACTTCAAAAGCCATCTGTTCGACCAAGCACACAGTTTGTTGATGTTCGACTGCAACCTCTCTGCGTCATCATCACACTTGACTTCATTCCATATTTTTATGTCATCCGCGAACATGAGGGCCTCTCAATTCACTTCGCTGATGCAGTCATTAACATAAATCTCCATGACCATTGACCGTTCATTTCCTCAAGTGTTCTTTGCGTTCCTGTAGGTTTTCTTGCCCTTGTTTCATATCTTGATCAGGTTAGATCAGATCATTGAATTTTTGCAGTTCGATTTATATCAGTGGATTTTGTTTCAGTTTCCATTTCTGTACTCGCAATTCATGACTGTTCGGATTTTATAATTTATTATGATTTTGCCTATTCTGCCTCTAGTGACGTGCTTCGACTGTTACTGAATTCGTGATGGGTACACACTCTGTTGGCTGTGTTTTGTTAGCACTACGATAACGTGTACGGCTGCAATATGATCGAAGATTGCTACCTAGCCTTCAGGAAGTGTGTGCAGTTTTATAATTAATCACAGCTGGCATTGCACTTCATCTAGTGTGTGAACCGCTCTTCTATAAATAGAACCGCTTTTGCGCAGGTTGAGTTTCATCCTACTCCAATATCAATCCTTTACACTTGTGAGGTGGCCAGTTGTTGGGTCAGCAATATTCGGAGAGTGACTAACCATAGAGTTTTAGTAACGTTCTGAGGGTAGATTTGCGCACGTCCCCCATCCGTCAATCACAATAGTTCTACCGGGGGCAACCCACCTCTTTATGACTACCTTCAGAGTTTCCTTACCCCTGTTATCAATCTGTTTAAACAACGATTCATTCTGGTACGTGTCCTACATCTCAACAATTCGGTCCTGCTGTTTGGTTCGTCCATGATTACATTTTTGACTGTTAATCGGAGTTTTATCTGTATGAACTTCCATTCCTGGTCCAGTGACTTTCTCTAGCTTTTTGAGGACCGCATTTGAGCAGGCATTGCGGATATTGCGTACCAGAGCACTGCTTAACTGACATTTCCGCCATAAATACGAGGTATGCATTCATTGTCTCCCCTATGCTAGGCCGGTTATCTTGGACGATGGAATGTTTGCGTAACGCCTTCTTGCGTTTTCACTTTCGGCACCTGAACTCAAGCTCGTCTCCATGCTGCCTTATGACTTTCTGATTCATAAAATAACCACCAGCACACGTTAGCTTCCTCGGTGACGGAATCATTTTCATAGCAGTAGATAATTACACCCTAGGACTAAATAGTAGTCTGAATATCTAGCAATTCCGTAGATAATGCATTCCCTTGCGTCCTCGGAGTTTGGAGGACTGGACTGCAATGGGGAACACTAACCGCAAAAACTGCACTGTATCCGTTAAATAAATTGTATTAGGTTACATGCAATTATATCCTTATTTTGCAAACAACCTTTTCAAATCCTATCTACTTTGCAATCACGTCCGATAATACTACCTACCAGTTTGCCTTCCACAGTTTACTTGCATGCATTCTCCCTTTAACTCTTGTTTTCTAACCTCCGGGTTCCCGGAGAACTTTTTAAATGTCCTGATTACACGGAGAGCCCATTATGTTTACCTTGTGCATAATCAATGCTACAAGTTACGCATGTACTCCGTATTCTAACTGGCTTCAAATAACGGGTCAGTTACCATTGTTAATTGACTATTTTGTCGTTCCTCCCTAAAATTCTCTTTACTCTGTAGTGCATCTCAACATTTTTCGGCGTTTTCTCGATTTTGCCTCCTTCATCAACTGTCTGGCACGCCTCCTTGGCTTTCGGGAAACGCCACCAATAAAATCCCCATTACCATCATTGTCGTATAAGAGGGGATTTAGCTTCCGTGAGAAGTTGAGCGGCCACACATGTCAGTCATACCCTAAGGCTTAAAGTATTCAAATATACAGTCTTATGCTTGGCTGCTGGTCAGAAACTTTTCCTTACCACATAAACTAAAAAAACTAGTACTGCATCCACGGGATTTCAGCGCAGGAAGTCGATACATACAAAGGCATCCGGACAATTTCGAACTCGCTTCCCTCAAAACTATGCAGAGGAGCTATTCAAAATACATCGAGCGACATGCACTGACTTGGGTATGTTTTCAAAGCGTTTCTCCCAACGTTTCCTCGTGAACATTTGGTACGTTTATTAGACCTCATTTGGAATTAAGAATGTCACGCAGAATCCCTGGATAAAGACAGACAGCGACCACATCGAGCCCTCACAACGACGGGCAGTGAAACAGTTGGGCGGTCTTAGGACACTTTCATGTGTTGAGAGACGGATCAAGTCCAACTTGTTTCTCGTATCCTACAGACAAATGAGCTGCAACGTACTTTGGGCAGTCTGTGTTATCCCCGGACATTATAGTCCGTTCACATCTGAAGGTTTCTTTGAGTTTGCGGACATGAGTCACATGCGCAGTAATCCACACAAGTTCAGACGCAAATGTACTCACCTAAACCAACGAAGGTTTACTGTTAGTCACCGAGTAGTTCGACAGTGAAAATCATTCACAAGTAAAATAACAACGTTTGGCACTACTTGTATCTAAAAGTAGTTAAATTGTTTGATTTTTCGATAATTGACGACTCTCAGTGCACTGCACATAAATACGTACATGAATGACAGTTCGGACGTCTATTTAGATAATGTCCACCGTGTGCTATACGGCAGGTTGAAAACAGGAAGGTTGGCTGGCAAGTGAATTAGTTTATGGTAATAATAGACCTGCACAGCACCAACGGCACCCTCTCCTCTTCCCATTCAGGACTAGCGTTAAGATTTAGTCAAGAAAACCAGAGGAGGGGGAGAGCATAGGTAGCTGGAACGGCCGGACCGCACCTACGTGTACCACCATACGCTCTGGTGCACGACAAACATTTTACCAGGATTTTAACCAATAACAAGAGCCACAGACAGCGCGAACGTAGCCGCTGCTAGGCCTGTCGCTCGGATCCCACTGTGGGAGTGCCGTAGAGGCTACATTAGGGAGGAGTCATTGCAGCCTGACACTCAGACCACCAGTCCGCCATCCCACAAAACCACACACCGGGATGGCAGAGACGTCCGAATTTTTCCATTAGTTGATAGCCTTCCAAGTCAAGGCTTTCGGTGCATCGTCATAACTTTAAGCACGTCAGATTGTTTATAGTGGGGGAACTGCGCTGTGCCGTTCTCAGACCGCAGCCACTATCCGGACCGGTCAGTCGCGGTGAATGGACGCGGTGGCCGACAGAGATAGGAAGAACGTCTGCGCGCGTCACATGCACCACCAGACCTACTAAACGCAAATACCAGGATTTCACACATGAGGGCGACCGAACGCTCCCATTTCACATGTAGCGAACGATCCACGCAAAGTAAGGGGTCGAAAAGACGAGTTCCCACACAAATGAGAGGTGCCGGTGGTCAGGGATTTTTGACGGGCGTGTGCGTGGTGCGGATATGACCGAAGAGGCTCATGCGGTGGCTGAAGGTGCGATGTGTAGACAGTTGAGGCGGGTGCGACGGATGTATTTAGGTGCTTCAGGCGTTAATTCGTTAGTCTCCATGCGATGGATTCGCATGTGGAAGGTGGTGTTGGTGATGATGTTACTTGTGCCACGGTTTTTAATGACATGCGCGTGAGACGATAAGGAAATGATTGGGCTAAATGCAAAAAATGTGCAAGGTGCATAGATAATGCGGAGTATTCCATTGCTGTAGATGGGACCAAAAGGTCAATGTAATGCATGAATGTACGTGGACAGTGAGGATTATGATGGCGGATACGACGAGTGTAGGTTAGTACTCCAGGTACTGGTTCGTCAGTCTGTATGTGATGCACTCAAATGTAACTGCTCAGGCTGACATGTGAGATAAATGTTAATCGCAATGAGGACAGGTAAAGACCGAGGCCATATCGCGGGGGGGGGGGGTCACTGGTGGTGACAATAGTAGATGTTGGGGCGTCGGATGTCGTCTCACCGGTGAGGTACTGTAAAAGATCGTGGTGTTGACAGAGCTGGTTGCTGAGAGCAACGCAGGGGTTGGGGAAGAACGGATGGTGTCGGTGATCGATGGCGGCGGGGCGTGGGCGGTGTGACCACCGGTGATGGGGCTGGTCGCCGTCGTCGTTGCGGCAGGGGCGCTAGTAGAGATGTTCGTGGAAGGAGAATTCGACGTTGTCCTTCAAGGCTAATTCGCGCGTAGAATGTGCGTTGGCAGCGCGGACATGTTGGAAGCGGCTAGCGGTTGTCACTGAGGAGTCGAGGCACTTGTGACTTGCGAGTCCCCCTTTGGTCGTAACGGGCACAATTCGCTTTGCTTTGTGGATTGCTGCTCCAGTCTTCATTGGATTTCTCCCCTCTGACTGGCTTTGTTGAAATCTTCTTTAATCCTCGGATTGATATGTAGACACTGCAGGAACTTCTGCAAGGTATCCTTGCAGCGGCGGATTTGACCCCCGTATCAGCCGGCACCCATGGCGATATCGTCATAAAAGAGTTATCCTGGTCGACATGTACCTTCCGTCCTTACAAGGCGGCCGCTCCAACGCAGTTTTATAATAGTGATAATAATAATGACAAGTAATAATAATAACAACGAAAATAATAATGTATTTTAGGGTAACAGGCAATGCCCTTGATGACCCTATTGAAAACGGGACATAAAATACAAATGTTAAATGTACATCTTACTAAAATTGTGTCAGTAACAAAGTTGTTCACGGAAAACTTTTTCACAATGCGGGACTGCGAAGGGTGCGGCAGGCGGTCTTCTCAGCGTACATATGAAATTTTGGGTGCAGTTATATACAATCAGCATAAAATGCAGTCATTTGCAAAGTTTGAGAGGAGACATTTCATTAAAGTCAGTTGTACTTGCCCCAGCATGACATACATTCTGAGAGTCCCAGTCCGTTCAAGAACTTCCGTATCCGAAATCCTATCCTGCCACTTTAGCTTGAGAATCCATCGGAGACAAATGAGGTGGTTGTGCAGAGGGGAGTTTGCATCTCCTGACACTTGTCTTACAGTTAGCGGGTGACAAAGATCATTTCGGTGGTTGCGCGGTGTCGCCGAAATCCACATTGTCACTCTGGCAGAAGTCTTTGTTCTAGATGACCGCTAAGGCGATTAGGGAAGATGCGGGCGAAGATCTTCCCGGCGAGATCAGATAACGAGATATCTCTGTGGTTATCACAAATTCGTCCGCTCCCTTTGCGCTTGTAGAGACGAACGAGTGTCGCGTTCTTGAAAGACCTGTCCTTGTCGCCGAATCTCCTGAAAGAGTGCTGTGAAGTGATCCACAGTCGATGGCCGCTATGACTGCAGATTTCAACCGGAATTGCATCGGAGTCTGGCGCTTTTCCCCTGGGCAGTTATAACACGCCACGAATGGTTTTTGGGAGAGATAGAGGGAACGGAAGATCGAGGTCGATGTCGATTTCCACTTCGAAAAGCTGATCAATGGCGGCATCGGAGAGTGTGGAGGAACGGCTGATGACGTTTCCGAAGTGCTCAACATAGCACTTCAGAATCTGAGACTTCTCCGTCAGAAGTGATCCAGCAGAACTGAGAGGCGGAAAAGTTCCTCGGATTGCGGAGTCGTAGATCGTCTTGATCGAATCGAAGAAGTTCCTTGATTCGTTGCAGTCGGCATATCACTGGTTTCCTCGGCCTTGCGAGTGATTCGAGTATCCTGCGTTCCTCACAGTCGTTACTACGCAAGGCGGGGACATTGGTAGAAGGTTACTTTGTTTACGACGGTTGGGCGGTCGATGTAGGCTCTGTGCAGCCGGTCGTTTTCGACAGGCAGCCCTAGTGTTGGCAATGTGAGGAACCAAAGACGAAGAAGGCAAGGCCAGCGGCGCGTCGCTCTGCCTTTGGACGGCCACTCCAGAAGTGGGCACCCAACTCATCCAGTTTGCCCTGTTTAGCGAAGAGAATCTCGCTGAAAACAGCAGTATCCGCCTTCTGGAAAGCCAATTTTTGAGCGAGTATCGCCGTCCTTAGTTCGATTTGGTTGCCATTAGGATTGTCCAGAGGGGACAAACATTCCAGGCTGCCAGAGTGATCTGAGTCGCCCTGAGATGGGGCAGAGGGGAAGCGGAAGATGAAAAGAGATGTTGTTGTTCGTTGTTGTTTTTCGACTCTGAGGCTTGGCATAAATGCTCGGTTATGGTGGTTGGCGAAGTTTAATATCCTCAACTAAATACTAACGGTCAGGACATAAATGTGGCTGAAGTCATTCAGAATCTGGGTGGTTCATACTTCAGGGGTCTTAATCTTTCGAAGCACTGGGCCCTTATATTCTATAAAGCACGCATAACTGTCGGGTGTGCCGTTTAAAATTTTAAATTTAAACGATATTATAATAAGCCCTAATAAAATGTACGTTACACCCAGCTTGGCATACTGTTCATTTCTTTTTAGCCACATGCAAGCCGGGGCAGACGGGGTTAAGCTCTGGCAAGTCATTAAGGATCCAAACGACCAGAGATTCCTTAAAGATTATCTGCACCGACTGCAAGCATGGTCGGAGAAATGGCTTCTAGATTTTAATGTGCAGAAGTGTGCCGTCCTTCATCTGCGTCCCACCAACTCTCATTCAAATGACAGCCTGAGGACATATCACCTGAAAGATATAAGACACCCTGCAGAATCTCTACAGAAGGATATCTGGGTTTGAATAGAGAACAACCTGAAACTAACACTGCAGTGCCACAAGGCTGCAAAAAACGTCATAGGAGTGCTGCATGTAATCAAAAAGGCGTCCGTAACATTTGACCAAGAGCTTTTTGAGAGAGTTTACGGCACCTTTGTTCGACCCTACTTAGAATATAGCCTACAAGCGTGACGGCCATGGCTAGTAAAAGACCAAGCATGCCTCGGACGGGTACGACGTCGTGCAACAAACCTGGTGGACGGGTTAAAAAGCCAACCCTACACAGACAGACTAAATTGCCTTAATTTATTCCCTCTGTGTTACAGGCAGCAAAGGGGTGATCTTATCCTCATCTACAAGATAATGTATGGCCTTGAGCTTGGACTTAGCTTTGAGGACATGTTTCAGTAGCACCCTTCACCCGATCGTCGTGGTCACTCAATGAAGTTACGGACACAAATATCGAGGCTGAATCTTCGTTCTGAAGTTTTCACGCAGAGGGTAGTGGAGAAATGGAACGATCTCCCTCGATCGGTCGTGGAGGCGACATCTCTGCAACTCTTCAAGAAACGCTTGGATGATTATTTGTGTCCCCTGTTTTCCCTCGACAGTCTGAATCTGAACTAAATGCTCCACGATTCCCCAAACTTTTTCTCTGAGACAATGCTACTCAAATGAATCAAGTACCGTTTTAATAGTGAATGTTTTCACTGCTCGTGTACAGTTATTTCTAACGAACTGAGGGTTTCAATAGGGTTTTCAAAGGCTTTGCCTATTATCCTTACCAAATAATCTAAACTGAAAAAAATGTGACTTACCAAGAACGTTGCAGTCCACGGTGCTCCACACTTCAGGGTTACGTATGACTGGTTGATGACAGCTAAAAAGCCAGAACTGGCCATTTCGATCTTCCATGTCTTTGTTGGCAATGCTATTGTCTATATCATGCATCTCTATGCGGCTGCTCGTTGGGCTAGAGAGAGAGAGCCCTAAGGCACAACGGAACGAGTGAGTTTCGTAACACGATCGGCGAGGGCCCCTCTACCATTATATGTATGTATAAACATGTATAAAAAATGATGAAATACATGTTCAGATGCCCAATTCTTCAAAAACGTTTATGCTGGACTAATCCGCAATCCACTAGCTTTTTCACCTATCGAAAAGCATGATCCAAATGTTTGCGTTAAGGCTGCACACTAACGTTCTACACGGAACTAAGCTGTAGAAGCCGCTTGAAAACTGGATGCTCGCAGCTTATTTGTGGCCGTTTTATTTGGCCAAATTACTGATTTCCTCATGAGAAGTGGGAGACCATCTTTGAGGTGGGAATTGTATTCGACTGATGTTCCAGTTTCACAGTGAAGTCCAGCAGCAGAGACAGCAACCGATGAGGACTTTGGATGCAAAAATGCTCTAACACTTATAAAATGCAATCATTAGGGCGCAAGCTCCCTTATCTCTCTCTCTCTCTCATGCTGCGTAGATTGTTCGGCTTCTGCATCCAGGTTGAACATTGTTTTAATTTCACTATGTTTCGGTTATTGGTGTGAGGCCTACTCATCCGTTTGGTTCACAAGTACCGGAGGAGAGCCTACTTTCGGACCCTGCGTGGTTAACTGTTCTGCCTAGGAAAGGTTTTAAGGCTGAAAATGCACTCTTGTTCTCTGTGAAACGGCGACCTACGACTCAAGAAGCCGGCGTTTTAAAACGACAAAAAGTGTTAGTGCGCCCAGGATTTTCGTGTTTAACACTTTGTTTGACTGAAAACATTAAACTTTGACTAGGAAATCGCCAAGATCGGTCCGGACAGTGCCCAAAATTCCGTTGAAAAGGTAGGTCGGGCTAAATAAGGATAAAAACAGGATTTTCACAAAACATTTAAAAAATCCAAGTAGTTGCCTAAATTTAGGAATCACAGTTGCCTGACATGAACGTATACTGATGACTTAACTTTTATCGGTGGACAAATAGCACCTCCACATCAATTTGTAAAACTGAAAATTCAAACTGAGAAACCGTCGTTAAACTCATTGCTAACCTTGGTACAGAGTTTTACCAACCGCGCTTGCGTTAGTGTCGTTGTTTGAGTAAGCGGGTTTTCACTTCATCATCATATTTGCTTGCTGTTTGTTTGACATGCAGTTGCAAGCAGAAAAGCGCAAGACTAAAAAAAGCTTATGTTTGGAAAGGCAGAATAAGTGGATCTCGAGTCCAGGAGTTAAACTTTTAACGGACGTAATGTAAAAACGAACCGTCGAATATAAAGAGTCGCCTATTTTGCACAACAACATTGTAAAACCCCAATATTTGCACGGACTACGTTCCCACACTACCACAGGTTTCGACAATGCGTGAGTTTCGGATGGACAACTTAAAATCGCCCATAAATACCTACTTTGATATGTTAAACACTAAATGTGTCTTCGAAAAGCCTCACCTTCATTTAAAAACTGATGTTATAATTTACATGGTTCTTTAAAATTTTACACATCCAGCACTTTACTGAGACGTACATGTATTGAGACACCCTAAATACTGTACGTACATGTACAGTAGGCGGGTTAACTCATGAAATGTCAACAGAAATTCCGAAATGCGTTTTCGTTTCGAAAAGAAAAATTAAGTAGGGTTGTAAAACCAATCATCGTGCAGCATAATTCGGTGCCTCAATTACCTCAATAAGCCGGCTTTCGAACGAACTTATTACCGACTGCATCCAAAAACCATACTCCGTAAAAAGTTACTACTAATATACCATGCATTTTTTCATTGACTTTCGATGCTCTTAAAGATTTCAGTATATTTAATGGAAACATGAATAAAAATATTTATTCTTTTGCTCATTCAGTAGAAAACTGCATCTTTCAATGTTTTACTCGAGGGAAGGGTATAATTTAATTTGAAAAAAGTTCCTAATTGCAAGATATTTCAATACCTTTAAATGCCTGCTTATAAAACATTTTGTCTCTATATTTACCAATGTGGCTTGTAAAGTTATCAATGCGGCTCAGATGCATTGTTTAATTTTATAAACTCCATATAGTTCCCTCTTAATACGGTAGATAAATGTATGGTTTTCCGTGCGCGGAAATTATACAGCTTGTAATTTGGGAACCCTGAATGCAAGTGTAAGGGCACGTCGGGTTCAAAATTAGTCGGGAATTGGAACAGTTTTATAAAACCAAATTATAACCTTCTTCTGAGTGTAAAATTGAAAGAAAACGTAATTTCCACTGATTGAGCGAAATAATAAATATTTTTATGCATGATTTCCATGAGAAATAATGGAATTTGTCCTCTGTCACCCAATGCCCGCCCACGTCTTCTCAGGGGGCTGAACTCTTGTGAGGACATTTTATGAGCTTGGTTCTAAGAATGAAGCACATGGGTCGTGAAGCTGCAGACTCGTAATCGCGAATTTTCGGGTTAGCACTGTATAAGTTAACACAGGACAAACCGATTGCCCTTTAAAAAGACTTTCCGACAAGTTGAAAAACGAGTGTGTTTTTGAGTGGCGCCATGGTTTGTTATTCCCAGACGCGACGTAAGACCCAAAATTATTTCTGTCCTTCTCTCCTGTCGGGCAAGGCATTTTGGATACTAACCCAACAAAATCGTCTCAAGCTTTCCTTTGCTTGGTCTCTCTGTCTCCCGCAAAGTCGACTTATGCTCCCATGGCAAAGTGCGACCCGAACACACACTAGGCTTCTGGCAAGCGGAATAACCGTTTTTATTCCGTGGGCACCTGATCAGAGACAAAAACACACTGAAGGTCAGTGGAACGCCAGGACTCTTTGACACAAGGGGCAACATTTGTACAGCAGAATCACTCCAGTCTGTGCGGCTGCTTTAGATTGTACATTTTTGAAAATGAATACGTTGTGCGGCTCAGGCAAGGGAGCTGATAACGGCTCAATCAGACTATCGAAATCTCTCAGTTCCAGCTTAGTCAGCAGTAAATCACTTTCTAGACTTATTAAATATTTCGATCGTACAGTGACAATTACTGCGAACTGGGGAATTTGAAGGTACGAAGGTGGCAGCGCGTACGTGCTGAATGTAAACTACAGAACCATACTTTGGCACTCACTGGGTTACGGAGAATTATACTGTATCTTTTAATTCGGCAGATTGTTGCTAAGTCATAAAAATGGGGTTGGAAGGAGAGATCCAAGTGCGGTAGTCCATCGATACATAGCGGTTTGACTTTGGAGACTTCACTCTATCGCGAATTTTATATCCAAACACAGCTAGATATACATCGCGGATTTTTTTTGTAGGTTTCCACCGCCACTGTAGTGCGCCTTTCCTCGATGTATTTATCCAGCTTCATACACGGGACGCTATCGGTCGAAAAGATACGTACTGACGGCACGCGGTTAAGTCTATCTTAATATCAACGAATATTACTGAGCATTTAAGAGATTATAAAGTGTTTATGTTATAATAAATTCAGTGATGAATTTTTCACAAGAATGTGGGAAGGGGGTTATTAGTGTTTTCAATATGGAAAAAGTAACTATTAAAGCATGCGGTTTTTGCATCATGGATATTTAATTTTCACGGATGTTTCTGCAACACAAACTCGCTATCGGGGAGGCATCTTTGTAGCGGGAAAACAGTCAAGAAAATGGATGCAGGGGTTTAAAGGGAAAGGATCCTAATTTGCAGCCGTAATTAGGCTTTTGTGAGAAGAACCTAAAGTTGCGACGTCAAAGGCATCTTCCGTTTTGGTCTCAACGTACAGTCGTACATAAATGCGCGCTTATCAAGAAGAATATGGTCTTTCGAACTCTTACATGACCCCGCCAACAGGCAGAATGAGTGGAGAGTTGCGACTATGAAACTGTTGTATCTTACTCTCCTCCCCGACTGCGCGCGTCCCTGCCCGAGATTGGGGAACAACAATGTGAAATGTATGCAGCACATGAAAGGCGGGTGGTGGTTCAATAATGTGTTTAATTGATTTCGTGCAATTCCAGGTTTCAGGCAATCGTTCCTCTGTCTTGTTCCCTGTCTACGACCTTGCCAATGTCTCACGAAGTCAGTTTCTTGGCGAGCGTGTGTGCAAGTGACAGCCGCCTTTTTAAACCACTCGGAGTTGGAGTTGGAAAACAGACTGGAGGTGAACATCAGGCGGCAGGTCATGCGGTTGAAGGACCCTCTGCCACAGCAGAAAACGTCCGGAGTCGTTTACCGGATCCGGTGCAGTTGCGGATAAAGCAATTACGCCGGAGAAACTGAAAGATTACTCTGGCTGCGAATCGCCGAACACACAGCAGCAGCAGCAGTGATGAGGAATAACACTTGCTTCCAGATCGCGGATCATTCCAGGCGACTTGGCCACACCTCCAGGTCTGACAAGGCCGAAATCCTCCACAATAGGCGACAACAGCGTGAGCCGTGAGCTTCCTGAGCCATGGTTTTCCGACTTATATCTAACTAAGAAGCCTACTGACCTTCGACCTCCAAATTCTCTGCTGCAATTTTGTCGGGGCCACATAATTAGTCACACGCGCAGAGCGCCTGCGACCAACAGTTCCGCTGACAGCGACCCAACCTGCTGAGTAGTTGTCAACGGCAGTGATGAAATCACGACCATTAACGAATCGGGTACGGACTGGCAAGCAGCCATCGCATCAGATGCGATCCCCAGCGGTGAAAGCGTATGCTGCTCATTATTGTTGGCATGTGGTTGTCAGGTAACTGAGTCCTATACACACCGAGGTCCTTGTGCATCTACTACCCTATTTCAGGACTGCCTCTGACGATGGGCTCGGGTGAGAATCCGAAACGTCGGGACAATAAAGTCCTTTTTCAAGCGATTGCGCCTTCCACTGAGTTCATGATCTGCCTAAGGGATGTCAACCGCGATTTGCGAAAGCTTTTTGTCACTTCATACCGCTAATTTGTACTCTTTCATTCGAAACCCGAACCTTGTGAAACCTCGCATCCATTGACTTGGCACTGAGCTCCGTGGCCTTGTAGGGACTAAGCAGTGTGAATGTGCATGTCTGTACTCAGAGCGCTACTATCGTAAGGCCAAATCCAAAGTTGTAGAGAGACGGGAGGCACCAGAATGAGGGGTTTATTGTGCACAGAACCCGGAGCTGCCCTCTCAGGCGTCAGTGGCCACTGGCGAAGCCAGGACTGATGTTGACGTCGTCCAATCAGTGGTGGCAGCCGTTTTGTAGCCTCATTGGCCAAACCCAAGCGGCGTCCAGTCCATGTGTGTTGCATTTGCTGAGTGGTGGTGTCCCAGTGGCTTAGGTTGTGGTTGTTGGGTGACGGTGCTCTCAAGTGGCCTCATAGGCAGCTGCGGCTGTGCGGACGCAGGTATGTCGGAACCGTCGGTCGTGTAACTTCTAGTCAGCACTTCTGGAACGGCTAACTGTATAGGCATGAATGACTTTGAGGCAGCGAGACCGGCCGTGATGGCTGCCCGCTATAGCCTCAGATATATTTTTCGGAATTTTATTATTTCCCAGAAAATGCTTCACGTAATTGGAGTTAGTCCTTCGGGAATGTTTACGGACTCGGCCCGAAAGTTGAAAAGAATAACTGAAACGAAATCAGTTAGCTCCAGTGGAGCAATTGTTTAAAATTTGCAGCATGCCAACAGCCAGTCAGTAGTATATAACTGCCGAATGATTCGCCGTGTCGTCAGCATGTCCAAACGCGTGCCTAGAGTTCCATATAATACCAATACTGGCAGTATGGTGAATCACAAAACATTTCCGATAAATTTATTCTATAGGTTATAGTAGTGTCAAAGTCCCTCTGGCAGGATTTGATTGGATATTTAAAGTTTTAATAATTCAGGGATCATCGGTAGTAGCGATTGTTCGTAAAGTGGCCCTCCAAATATCGTTGATCCTGTCTTTGTTTCTAGGGATCTCCCCGGTACGTCCTGAATACTCACAAAAGACTCCTATTAAGACATTCATTATGAGCCACAACTCGCACAACCTGACAGCCCAGGGTCGGTTTTCCGTTGGTTGCCAACCTTCCATTTATTTTGGATTTACCGTAAATGTTAACTAAATACATCCGACATCCCTACTCTTCTCCAGTGGTGAAAGAACTATTAGTTAAGGTGTTGGTAATCATTTCGTGGAGATCCAATCTCGTGCACTTTTTCCATTGTAAGGAACGTCAACAAAATCTATCAGTACCATGTCTCGGCCTAATTCCGACTGAAAGTGGCATTTCACAGCGTCTGTCTGAACACTTTCACACATAGGCTGCACATCGGGCAACTTGTCTGAGATTTCGCTGGTAATTTTGAAAAGGTTATCCAGTAGTAATCAAGGGCAATTTTAATGAGCTTGATATTAAGGGGTAATTCCCTTTGGGTCGTCATACTTTTTGGAGACGCATAAAGTCAACGGGGATGGGCGTGAATACTGAGGCGGTAACAAAAAGATGTAGGACCCACATGTAGATGACAACTCCAAAAAATATTTCCTAAAATTCAGTGTGACTGTAAACATCAGTTATTATCCATTCTTTCTATTGTTTGGAATTTTTTTCCCTTCCTGACTAAATGTTAATGTATGAGCGACGCTTTATTCAAAGTCTGTTATTTTTTGGAAATTGCATTTGTTTATTTTTTACTTTTCGCGTTCACTTTCTCTGTCAAATGACAACGTTCGATAAGACTTTCGTCAGAAATTTATCTATTTTCTGTATTTTCTTGCTCTTTGTCCTGTGTCTTGCCTCACCTGTTAAACGCTCTCTATCACCAAACAACGCAAGACATGGTCTGCATGCTAGCTCAAGTTAGTTGGGGGTCCTACACCCTATCGTTGCAACTTAGGTTATGTTGGAGGAACCCTTCTGGCTAATCCACTCGTCTTCGAAGATGAACAAGGGAGAGAGGAGCCAGAATCTCTGCTTTCTTTCGGCAGAGGCTCATTTTTCGACCTTTTCACATGAACAGTTTTCGGACCAAGCTTTTTCTCATGGCAGCAGACGTGCGTCAGTGATCTCGGAGTTTGGAAATCTTGGATGACGTGAGAAATCATAACAGTGCTCTGAGAAACAACTTTGCCTAGCGTCATTAGTCTAATGAGATCAAGTTTCTACATCCGAGCTGGGTAGGAAGTTTGGCTGAACAGCTTGCAATTAAGTTGATCTACGACAGGTTATTTAATTTACGGGACGTTTAGTCACTGAAAGGCCTCATCATTGCCACTAATCCAGATAATTATGTTGGTTTTTTCCGTTACCAGTTATGATATGATGATCAACTCGGAGCTCATTTACTGCTTCGTTCTCCATTGAAGAAATGTATTTGTTGGGTGTCTGTAAGCAGCGATAAGTTTTTTGGTTAGACCAAACCAGATCTCCTTGTTCGGGGTAGGGACGTACGACTAGGTGGACCGAGGAAAGGTCAACATTCCGATCGTAACATATGTGTCCTACGGACGCCGATACTCAGTTCATCGCGTTCGCCGTTATTCGCTTCCCCCTCGCTAACAACTGAGGCAGTTCCCTAGTAGGTAGGCATATTAAACGGCCAAACCCTGTGCTTTCTATTTACGGATATGGACGGTTGATACGCCTACCGGAAATACTAGGAAGCGACATGGGTGGTTCTGTTTGGGTCCTCAGTTACTCGACCAGAGCACCTCAATGTGCTTATCGAGAACTTTTTTTTGTAAGAGAACTTAGTAGTTACCAAACGGTTGTGTAGACTGCGGGCGACAAGCGCACAAGCTGGTTTGATATTGTAGTAAATGAACGACAGGATATTTCAAACTGAAAAACTGCCCACACCTCTGTTATAGTACGTTTGAATGTTTACATTCAAATGCACATGCGTCGCTTGACAGGTAGGTTAGGTTACACAGTCCTCGGTCTTAACTTACGTTGTCTCCGTTCAGTATACTTATACTGGCTATGAGCTACACACAGCTGGAACGATATGCATGCCATTGTCCAGTCGTATTTGTCTCTTTATTCCGCCCCCTTAATCTGCTTACAGACGCCGTCAACACATTAGTCTCACGATACTGGACTGCCAAAACCCTGCTATCTTGCACTTTCTTCGTCTTTTCTGTGTCCGAATTATAGTGTTCTTTGCGATTCAAAGCAGCCTGTCGCAAAGCATTGTTGATGGTCATGTGAATGCGGAGAGCTTTCTCCTTATCAAGGTAATAGACGAGGTCCACTTGGAGGGAAGTAACGCATACGTAACTGTCCAACAGCGTCTGGTTAAATGTCAGCCTTGATGGCATATGCCGCTGGCCTGACGTCACTGTCCTTAAATGACTGCTTTCCTTAATCAATGCCGAAGTTCGCAGTCGTGCTGACATTTTCCATAAGACGGGAGTAGAATCATCTCCTGAAAAGGAAGTCCTTCCGCAGTATCGTTACTCTTACCCGTGCGACGCGGAAGATGTGTTGGACCAAAAGATGAGCTAGATCGGAGTCCAGCAGGCGTTATCGAGAATGCGTAAGTGAGCTAACTCATGAAATGTCAAACGAAATTCCGAAATGGGTTTCCGTCTCGAAAAGATTAATTAAGTAGGGTTGTATAACCAATCATCATGCAACATAATTCTATAGTAATCCAGTTACCACGAGAAGCCAACCTTCGAACGAACGTCTTTCCGGCCGCAAGCAATAACCATACTCTGTAAAAAATAACTACTTATGCAGCATGCATTTTTCTCATTGATTTCCGATGCCCTTAAAAATTCAATTACATTTCATGGAAAACATGCATAAAAATATTCACATACATATGCTGTGGAAAATGACGTCTTTTTACAACTTCGTACTTCATAATTTGATTTTTAAAAAGTTTCTTATTGTGAGATTATTTAATGCCATGAAATAGCCCTTCACAAAACGTCGTGTCTCTGCATTTACTAGTGTGGGTTGTAAAGTCTACAATAGGACGCAAATGCACCGTTAAATTGTGTGAACCTCGTATAGTCTCGTCTTAATACTGTATAGAAATCAATGGTTTTCAGTATGCGGAAAATATACGGCCTGTAGTTTAGAAGCCCTGAATGTAGGTGTAACGACAGATCGAGTTAAAAGTTATTCGAGAGTTTAAAAAAGTTTTGAAAACCGAATCATGCCCTTCCTTCGAGTATAAAACTGGAAGATATAACTTCCCACCGACCGCGCAAAAGAGGGGATATTTTTATGCATATCTTCCATGAAATATAATCGAATTTTTAAGAGCATCGGAAATCACTGAGAAAAATGCATGCTATTTAAGTAGTCATTTTTTAAAGAGTGTGGTTATTGCGAGCGGTCGGAAAGAAGTTCGTTCGAAAGCCGGCATATAGGAGTAACTGGATCATTATCTACTTAAGCTGAATGATGATCTGTTTCATAACACTTCTTAATTAATCTTTTCAAAGCGAAAACGCATTTCAGAATTTCGGTTGAAATTTCATGAGTTGGCCCATCTACTGTACTAACATTTGGGTGTTATGGCGCTCACAGGTGCTGGCTCACCCCGGGCCAATTGAAGTTGTTTCAAATACTGGTCAGTGTACGTTATGGACCAAGGGATATGGTAGTACGCCTAGGTGCGGGTTTTCGTCGTGTCGGTCACCTGCGGCCTCCCTCACCTCCGGTCCTCCTGACTCTGTCATGGCACTGGTTTCAGCTGGAAAGGACAGAGTGCAGTAGGTGCGGCGAAAGTCCAAACCACTTTAAACTAATTCACAAACAGGCCACCGTCCCTGCTCTCACGGGCACAACGTCGGCCACGATGGTCGAACTGTCGAACGTCACCTGCCTGAAGTCGCCTCTATGCTGCTAATGCGTGTACCTATAATCGTTCAGGCTTTGGGTGGAAATAGTCTTCACATTTGGCAGTTTGGTGTGTAACAGATGGCAGAAGCCCTTCTGTCCATGCTTTGACGGGAAAGAAGTTTGACTGTGGTGGACGTAATTACATTAGTATAAAAATGCCTCACGTTCGGTCGTTTACCTGATGTCCCGTGCAGATGCTCCCTCGCACCCATAGCGATTCAGTAGACCTGACATGCAAGTGCTCGGAATTTGCTGATCCTTACATTTAACTAATTTTTCCAGCATGAACGACTTGTTATTCACTAATGTTTAGTCCACTGATGGGAGCTAACGCAGTAAAGTTTTAAAGCCGAATACTTCTTTTTGAACGGAATGTGTAGCACAGAGAACTGCTGGGACTGCCAACGAACGCATAAAGGTTGAGAGGAAGGTGTCTTCAACATGTGTGAGAGATATAAAAGCCGATAATGCTATAGTGAGTGACCGATCTCATGAAACGTTGGCTGAAATTCTGAAATGCGTTTTCGATTAGGGAGGAGTACTCAGACGCGGTTGTGATACTGATTATCTTGCGACATAATCCTAAAATAGTAAGGACTTGGCAGGATGTTAGCTTTTGAATAAACTGCTTTTCAATCTCCTGTAGAAACCGTACACGGTCACACCTTGGAGACTGTAATGACCAAACGCTAATGCAATGCACATCAGGCAAACAGTTATTCGGGAATTGAAAATTTTTTTTAAAACCTAAACATACACTTTCTTCGGGTATAAAATACCACGACAGTGGGATTTGCTGTCAAAGGAGTAAAAGCAAGCATATTTTTGTGCATGTTTTCTATGAAATATATTTGAATTTACAAGATCATTAAAAATCAATAGGAAAAATGCATGCTACCTAAGTAGTTATTTTTCACTAAGTACGGTTTCTGCATAAGGTCAGGAAAGAGTACATCCGAAAGCCGACATTCTGTTGAGACCGAAATGCTATAGGCTTATGCTGCATACTTATCATTATTACAACCCCACCTAAGTAATCTTTCCTAATCGAAGACGCATTTCGGGACTTCGGCCAACATTTCATGAAATTGATCACGCACTGTATGTTTGGTCTTCGCGATGACTTTTAGTGAAACTGCGGGGAAAGTATGGTGTTCGGGGATAAAACGGAGGAACTGTTGACAGTACATTTCCGCAAACTGCAATCGCGACATTGATGACAGCATTCTTGCAGGTGTAGACGGATGGCCAACGTTTACAACAGCCTGTACACTAGTTTGTTATTCAGGTCCTTTCCTTTTTTTATCACCGTCGATTTACCTGCACGTTTTTAATAAATGATTTCTTACAATAGTACTTTATTTTGCTTTCGGCTAAGCCCAAAAGACTAGCTACTCATAAAAGAGACTAAAATGCAGTTCATGGTATTTTTTTAGTAAATGGAAAGCCATTTTTATGACGCCAAAATATTAACAACGCCTCGCCCGCTGACATCTGCCGTATGCGACAGTAAGTTACGTAATTTGAGTGATCCGAACCACAGTCAAACCCAGATCAAGAACAAGCTACTAGAAAAACAAATTCGTTGTACACAAAAGACTCAAAAGTTATAGTAGAAATAGACTATTCCAAATGGGGGCCACTGCTAGCGATGAATTCTTTTTATCTTGGTCTGAACTAGGCGTACATGTTCCTAATGTACTGCAGTAATATCCTGTCCACGCTCAAGCACTGGAGACTTCAGGACCTCAACGCTACTGTGAGGCTTGATGCAGACCTTCTTCTCGAAATAAGCCCAAAAGCTTTGGTCGAGGGAATTTAAGTCTGATGAGGATGGTCGCCACATGTCCTTGGGCCAGAACTAGGTTATACGGTCTTCCAGCCACTTCTATGTCCTCTTTGATATAATTGAAGACACATCATCTTGCTAGAAGACCTAATTGTCGTTTGGAGTGTAGTTGAAATCCATCCAAGGCCTGGGATGCGTCTGGAAAAAATAGAAGTACACGTTTGTGTTCACTCCGATCCTGACCTTGATGAACACAGGGGGGCATTTCTTGGCCGTCCTAGGCTAAAGACCATCACAGATGCAGAATGTTTAAGTTAAAACGTGCATTTAACATCCTCAGGCATCTCGTTGACCTTCAAGGGTTTATATAGCGATCTGTTCGATTGTTAAACACGGAATCAACCTGGAGGAGATTTTTGTCGAAGTAGAGTACTGTGTGTGGTCCTTCTTTGAGTATTTTCTCTGTTTCTGGTCTCTTCTCTTTTGCAGCCTCAGCTTATGCTCCTGGCGCTTGACTTAGCCTTCAGGTCCTTTTTTACCACGTTCATGACCATTTGCTGCAAACCGTCGAGCTCCAAAGCCATCCTTCTCATGCTCCGGACTGGATTGCAATGAATACGATCTCGGGCAGTCCTTATAAGACGACCGGTTCTAACTTTTTTGTTTTTCCATTACCAAGCTTCCTGTTGATGCAAATGAACTTCCTATAACGGTCGATAATGGTGTAACCTGTTGACCTGGCTATTTTAAACTTTGTATCGATACCCGTGGGTGAGGGACCATTAAGAATGAGCTTAATAACTGCCTCATTATATTTTGCATGGCAAAATATATGAAAGCATTTTCCAAGAAATTGTTAAAGCATTGCTACCGCAATATTCTGTAGAAAGTAGAGCATAGATTTCAATATAAATATTTTCAAAATAAAACGGCAAAACTACTACGAAATTTACGGTCGTATATAGTACGAAGAAAGAAAATTCTCTATTGGTGTAACATAACAACGCGATTTTGGCTGAACAACTAGCCCACTCTGGCATGGCAACAAAAAAGCCAAAGTGAAGCATAATTATTATTATTGGGCATGGGCTTAAAACAAGATATCAGGAATGTTCGTGGCAAGACCAGACTCACACACTGGTCCTGTTGTTTTTACAGGTCGTTTTTAGTTAGTCAACACAGGTGCTTCAGTTCACACCCCGTGGATTTTTTAAGTCCAATCAGCCTCCCCCCTACATGTGCTGTTCCATTTCTCCGACTGCTGTATGCCATTGGTGGAAAATCGGAGTATTAAAGTATTGCTTTTCATTTAGGATTTTCGAATTAAATCAAATGCAGTTGATGAATCATTATGAACTTTTCGAAGGCGCTAGTTATCCATTCAGGCTGACACCCATTTTTGCCAGTTTGATATTTATAGGAAATCAGGCTTTTACTTTTGAGTCTTAGAAGATACAGCAGTAGATTCATTTTCATCAATTAGGCATGAAAATAGTTTCAGTTAAACCATTAACGTAGTCTGAATTAGTTACTATGCTGCACTTTCAGCTGGTAAGGCATTTTAAAAGGTGTTTTTGACTATAAGCCGTACGCCGAAGACGGGCCGGAGGATGAGTCGAGCGATCCTCAACTGCATCATGCAGCAGCACAAGCCTGGACTTTTATTTTGTACGCTTGCTGTCGGTATGGTTAATTATTCGACGTTCGTATACTACGTGCTATCTATCGACAGCTAATATATATTGTGCGACTATGCCGGGGTGGCTGATGGAATTTAACTCAATTATTCATACTTACTCTCTAGTCAAATCTGAAAAGTCTTGTTCTGTAGGATTTGCTCCAATTTCGAACATCACTTACAGTGACCAATCTCGTGAAATGTGGACAAAAACTCTGAAATGCGTTTTTGACTGAAACGTACTGCTTCAATGAAGCTATAATATTAATGACCATCCAGTCTAATACCTTGCTATTTTCGGAACTCCGGAGTCTTGGGTTCTGAGCGACTTTCCTTTTAATTGTCTGAAAAAATCACAATTAATAAAAAGTACATACCAAATTGTTAATGAACTTTCCTATTGATGTCCTTTTTCGATGCCCTTAGAAATTCAAGTATATTTCACGGGATTATCCGAAAATCTGTATTTTCAGCATTCACTGGGTGGCTAATCACGTCTTCTTAATGTTTTTTTCCTTAAAAAGTATATTTTTCGGTTTTCAAAGGGCTTTTATTTATGAAATGTGTTCAGACCGGGCAACATTCATTCTAGTAAGAATGTATCTGTCCGCTTATTACTGCTCCTTCAAGAGTTTACAAATTGACCCATATTCGCAGCAAGCTTTTATGAGTCGTAAGGGGATGCAACAACAGACCAGGTCAATAATTATTTTTAAAAAAAACTATAATTTCAGTGGGTCAGATGTGGTTATGTGGCCCCACCAGAGGTAAACAAGTCCAAGCCACCTGTAATACGGGACAGGTGGTAAAAGGAGTTTTTACAGGTGGGAACGGGAAACACGCAGGAGACGAGGTCAAGTAATTGCATGCAAATGAAAAGCTATTGGGGATGCGCGGCCGTAATTTGAGTGACTGAGAAACAGTTGTCCTAACCTCAAACTCCAGTGCCTAACCTCTAACCTTTACCCCTAACCCTAACCCCAACCCCGACAATATTGTTTCCATCAAAGCTTTATTTGCTTTTCCTTCAATTATAACATTTAGAGACGTAGATTTTTTACCAAAAACGTACATGAAAGATTTTAAAAGAACACCTCCGTCAATAGGAAGAAATTCATGCTACTCAAGTAGTCATTTTTATAAGGTGCCATTTTCGCAGGGTGCCGAAAATAAGTGCGTCGAAAAGCTAACCCCTTAGCGTATTTGAAATATTATTGCGTTATGTCCGTGATAATCGGTATTACCCTCTTGCGTAAGTAATTCTTTCTAATTTAAAGCGTATTTCGGGATTTCATTTAGAATTTCGCTAGCATTACATGGTGTACAGCCTTATCTGCATGCCTGTATTGAAATCCCACAAATATCTGAGAAGGTAACACATCAAACTAGCTGCAATTTTATTTAAATATACTATGCAAATTTACGATCTTGAACGACGTTTATGAATGGGCTGTGCGGAATGTATGTTTCTATTAGAAGGTTGCGCATTGTTTTCGCTCTCAGGTGGACATGCGAAAAACACGTAAAACTGACCTTGTATGGGGGGAGGGCAGTCTCAGATTGTAGCTTCATGTGAAAAATCTCAGATCAGTCGGACAGTACCTTTTGAATATCATATAATATTTTGAAATAAATATCAGTTTTAGTCGCAAATAACTCCCGAAATGAACTAATTAGCAGCAGCTGAAGTGCTATGATGCTGCCAAAGTTACACCGTGCCAAAAATGCGCTCAGAGGAAGCCCTTAGCGCATCTTACACCGCCCCCGTTGTGTTGTTTACAAACAGCATCAGCGCCATATGGAAGAGACTTCTGGAATCATTTGCAGGCAATAAAGAAGGACATTCGAGTAGCCTACGATTTTCTTTAGTGGAAATGCCAAACGAACTGCATATGATCGAAAATTATATTTTCAAATGGAACGCCGGTTCTATTGCCCTGTTATTTTCAGGTATCTTTAAAAGCCTGATGAAAACTGTACAGTCTTCCCTTTTTGGCAGAAAATTACGAATTGTTGCTTCCGAAATGTGCAGTAAATGCTTCCAAGGCATTGCTGTGACTCAACCACCCTCAATGCCCATTCCGGTAATAGTTTAATCAAAAAAAACAAAATTGTAGCCAACATTCAGTTTTTCAATAATTGACGTTTAACACGATTTCATACCCAATGAGTTTGCAGTGAGGCAACAAATAAAATTTGCGTATATTGAAACTCAAGTTATTTCTTTCCTGAGAAGGGAATTCGTGTTGTTACATTCAGCAAGGATAAGTAAACTGCAATTGCTAAATTACCATGCTGCTTACCACCAGCCCGCTTTTTTCCACGATCTGAAATATGCCGCCGAATAAGCTTATGTTATCGCCGTTTTGTCCAAAATTGTGCTTGCACATTTTTTGACAGCTGATATCATTCGTTATTTAAACCAATTTCGTTTGATTGTCGGAATTAGTATTTTGATGATGGCCTGAATATACTTCTTTGCTACGGTCTGAAATTCGGCGGTATACTGCATGCTTCTATATAGGGTGTCCAAATCGATTTTTTCAGCTGTCTGTTTAGATTGTAAAGGACTGCGTTCCCTCCACGACAAGACAACAATAACAAACGTGAAAGAGGTCTAAAATGCGGCCGCAGTGGTATAACGGAGGGCCCTAAACGCTGATCCTAAATAATAACCCTAAGCCTAACTCTACACACTGACTCTAAATCCCGACCCTAAACCCTAACTCTGAATCCTAACCCTATACCTTAACTCGAAACCCTAACCCTTATATACTAACCCTAGCACTAAATCCTGAATCACTAGCCGTAATTCTGAACTCTGACCTTAGCCATACCGTTAAAACTAAACAGCAATCCACGTACTAGAGTCAATATCAGCATGAATTCGTAGGCAATTAATTCGGAAATGACTAGATGGGGCAACGTTTTGGGCCTTTGCCTTAAACACCTTAGTTTCGGCCTTTCATCTGTCTTATGGGAGTTGAAAAGGATTTGGGTCAGATTTGGTTATGTAGCCCCACCTGAAGTAAACAAACCCCAGTCGCTTGTAATACAGGACCGGTGGTAATATGGGTTTTCATAGGTGGGTCTGGGACGCATATAGGCGACGAGGTCAAGTAATTGTGTGCATAAGAAAAGTTATTAAGAATGCGCCGTTGTACTCTGAGTGGTTAAGAAGTCGTTTCCTTAACCCCAACCTAAATAGTATTGTATCTATCAAGCGGGGCTACGTAACCACATCATATTAGTCATTTTCAGGAAAGTTGTTCCCAGTCGATATGTTTGAGGAGGATTGTCAACAGCTTATCATTTGTAGTGCGCCTTACCTTACGCAACAACTGTAGGGTCAATTTTTAAACACTGCTGCTTGTGGTAACCAGAAATGGAGGCTTTAGGACAACAGTATGGATCGTTTTGCTGAGGTGAACTTAGTCCGAAAAAAGGGTTACGATAAATATGTGTTGATATATCTAAATGGTCGCCCACTATGACCTCTTAGAGAAGCATCGCACAATCAGTCTAGATGTGCCTTGCTAACAAATCGGTTATCTAAAAATGCCGTAGAAAAGAGTAGTGATTTCTTGCGTCAGAGAGGGAAGCAACCTTCCACCACGATGATGTTTGTCCCCACACAATGAAGGAGGATCTGGCAGTCTGACCAAGAGGAAAAGCCCATCGGAATGGATTTATTTAATCGCTGACGTTTCGGAGAGCTGTTTCGGTTCACCACTGCCAAAGGGTTAAATGCAAAAAATCGAGCAGAAATGCTACTGGTGTGCCGAGGCAGTCAGTCTCGGGCTGATCGATTATTTTTTTTCTTCCACTGTCTTGACCTTTTGGCGGACCTTATAGTTGCGCGCTTTATGAGTCATTGCCTCGACGGGGACGGCCGGACCTCTGAGGTGTTGCTCGGTCTGGTGGTTTTTTCCTCTACCGTCGGGTAAATTCGTCTTCAGGTCGTGTCTGCGCGGGCTCTCTTTAGCTACGTCTTGGCCCGGTCTTTGTGTATGAGATTACGCAGGACTTTATGAGCTGCAGATAGGTATAGATGCCTGCTGAGGAAATTTGGCTTTGAAAATATGCCACAACATCATTATTACAACCTCTTCCTTGGGTTTATCATTTGTTTGGGGGTTTGCGCAGACGCTCCGGTGAACCAAGACTTAAATCATGAGAACGGAGCCAAAAAGACTGATTTCTCACTTCTTATTAATACCCAAGGGCTATAAAAAGTCAAAACGCTTCCAGACTCACCAAAAGGAGGGATTACGCCATACTCAGAATTCTGCCTTACTAACCGACAGTGTGAAAGTTAGATCGCAAATCTTCCAAGTAGGTGTTGTGAAAGAATAAAACTGATGAAGACTGCCTCTTCAAAACGCAGGGAAAGAACATAATTGAGAATAATATAGACATTGATTGGACAGGTTCGTGTAACGCTTCGTTTCCTGACGCTGTAAGAACCTCATTATTCCCTGTTTAACGTAGACACAATCAGAGATGATTTAGATGGGCATACTTGACTGTAAATTCCTTGGCAATGTCCATACGTGGCTAGTATAATTCCCGTGACACAATAAACTCCTTAGAAACACCACTAATAAGTACAAAGTCAGAGGCTGAACTGAAGGTGTTAGATTCTTATGACCCATCCTATCATCGGGTCTCGCAAATCTGTAGATCCTCAGATTCTTTCTGTGTACCTACCTATAACGCCGTTTTTATTCCAAGGTACACTCAAATAGTGCAGTTGCAAATAGTTGATGCGGCGAAAAAGGGCGATAGACGGAACAAGTACAGCAGTCGTCTGACCTTTTACGACCGTCGTCCTAATCTGTCATCGGAGAGCGAGAGAAAGACATAGAGACGGTCGACGAACTGCATGGGCAATATTTGCAGACAGGGTTTGCTACTAATTTAAGTAATCGAAACAGTTATCGCCGCAGATTTCGTTCACTTATAAGATTGCCGCCTAGTGGGCTGCATCTCGTCTACTAGTGGCGTAATGAAATTACCGGTGTCGATCGTTGCCTGCAGTTTTAATCATCCTCACACTTTTCAGAATAGTGCTGGTTTGAATTTCATCTGCACCTTAAAGTACCACTCTTTTTGTGATGATTGATATTGATCGCGATCGTACCTCCGCAGTTCCTGTTCCACTGATCAAAGTTTTCTACCAAAATAGCAATATTGGATTTTTCACTCTCAACCTGAGAATTCAACATGCACAATTAATCCGATGATACTGTCTTATCCCTGCCCACTAAAATCTCATCTCTTGCAGGCGTTCATTTTGTCGAAAAAATGGCATATTTACTCAGGTTTAGGATAGCGCTGGTCAGATGTGGGCAAGTTACTTTAGCTTTATTTTATGTCCTCCTCCATGGTGAGAGCAAAAATCTATTTTAATCACGCAAACAGTAGTCTACGTATTCTCACTAATCGTTGGAATTTATATTTGCACATTAACCCTGTAAAGCACCTGTGCTTGAAGTTATTCTTACTGTGACTTAATGGTTGAAAACTGACTTTTTGAGCAAGTCTTTATCGGTACCAGAATCATATTTGCCAGGTTATATAACCAAAACCGCAGTTCACGCTTGCAGGCATTTGTACATTTTTGATTTGTTTCACTACACTTTCTTGTACATCTGACTTTCCTGTATATTTGTTTGACTAAACGGAAATACACAGTAACAAATCTGCGGCGGTCAACGTGTGTTCTGGTGTCGAGCGTGCTTGATGTCGTTTTTTCTTGGCCTTCGCTTGTAACCTCTCAACATTCTTAGTAATTCGTATTAACTGACGGAGACTCCCTCCTCACAAGCCTACTTCACCACATCATCGCGGAACCGACTGCCTCTATTCAACCGGTTCCTCATCG
>CACRXP010000601.1:49931-66396 GCA_902702965.1 Spirometra erinaceieuropaei
GACCACTCTGGTCCCGCATTCTCAATTGCCAAGTAAGAAATTAATGGGAGTCGAACGCAAAAAGAGAATCCAATGCCGGCAGCTATTAGGCGATTGGTTATCTTCCCATTCCACCAGACTTTACTGCGGACGGGAAAACAGATCACCAGGAAGCGTTCTACACCTATAAGTACAACCATCCAATTCCTGAGGCATTCGAGAATATTAACGAATGGGAAGATGAGCATAATGTAGGTACTAGATAGGAAAATCCGTCGCAGGGGACAGCCCCGACCACAAAAAGTCAAGGGTTGAAGGTAGAGCATGGAGAACAAGAGAAACTGTACATCAATCAGGGATATGGCAATCAGGATCTTTCGAGTTGTTCGGGGCGTTGTCTTGTCACGACAGAACAGGCAAATACTAAGACCGCTGGTGAATATGCCCACGATACACACGGGAAGGCCGAGGATTGAGAGGAATATCAGTCGATTATAATCCAAAAACTCCCGGTAGGTTAAACCTCCATGCCAAGCTACCTGCTTCATACATGGAACTCTACCGCTGACTGTTGTATTTTCACTCATCCTTATTTTGCCGAACTCCTTGAGGAAGTGACATCAACCTGAATTATTCAATGGGGGAGTCCTGTGCACAGTTAGATATATTAGTTTCATAGTTAGGGACTAGCTAGGTCACGTCTGTATACGCTGTCCTACTGGTCAGCTGTTGTAGCCAATCAAAACTGGAATTCTCTGTGGCGTCTGTTTAGATTATAACAACAGCCGATTGAATCAGGCTAACTGGCTAACCGTAAAAGTTTTCGGTTTGTGCGATGATAAATGTACTCGGTTTATTGTAACTCCCAAAACGCAAGTTGCTGTAATTTTAACTTCTTCCAAGTAGTTTTACAAAGCCTCCGAAAGTGGCTTTAAATCTTTCATGTCTATGCTATATTCTATTTTGATAGGCGTAGTTACGCTATTATCATGGAATCAAAAAGATTTTGAAATTTTGTCTAAGACCTTTGGTCCGTTTTATGAAAAAACACCATAGAAATACCATGCAAGTTTGCTTAAATTTAATGCGTATTTCATCATCGGTCGTATTTGGAAGAATAAGCTTGATGTGTATTACTCTATCTAGACGCATAGCTGTAGGTTATACGGGCCGGAATGCGTTTTTCGGGAGGATAAAAATGAAAGTGCAGGCTTAGCTTAGACAATATTTGCATTTGACCGTTTTAAAACACGAATGTTGTTCAAACGCGAAGAGAAAATGCAACAATATAAACATGGACTTAAAGTATCGGCTATGTAAATTGCAGCATTTCCAGAAAACTTGTCGAAGTGACATTTCAGTCTGTGTCATTTCTGTTGGATAGATGAATGACTACATAAAAGACGAAGGGATGTTTTCTGCGTTGGCGAATGAAAATATCTTCAACCGAACGTCACCATATTAAAGCTAATGAGCAAACGTATTAATATCTTAGTCGAAAATATGTTTGATTGTATTTATTAGCACATACGATGCTGACTCAGTTGGCCTGCAAAATGGGATAATGTCGGATTCTAGTTATTTTAGGATGATTTAAAGGTAGGACGACCTACTCTCAAACATTAGTCCGTGTTTGGCGAAGGACACAAAAATGATTGTCTAAGAGGGTCTTTTTATTGAGATAACTTGCATACATCCGACGTTGTAAGGTGTAAATGGCACAATTTTTCCGTCGAATCTAAAAGCGGAAATAGGTGAAAATTATAAAATCCTGTCCTAAGTTTAAAGAACTAACACAATTACTTCGATATGCCCTCAGTTTAGTAGGAGAATGTTTTGTTTATTAACCACGTTTTACATTTTAAATTGATACGCCGAAAATAATAAAACAAAGTTCTCCTACTACGCAAAACCTATTTTATTTTTTTCAAATTTTTTGTTATGCAAATTGACGCAATATTCATAGGCGTAAAAAAGACATCAGATAGTAGTCAAAATAGGTGACCGAGTTTCGTACTATAACTGTTTCTGAGTTCAAAGTGTCGGTTGCAGACTAACATTTTAATGTTTCGAAAATTCTACTTTTAAAAATGGTGTTCCAAAATTGCAGCGGTGTTACTGAAACTGAAAACGAGCATATTTTCAGAAAATCTGAGAAGGAATAACCCTGTATGAAATAGCTACTTTGGAGTATTCAAAGCGCAGGATCTTGGAAGGAGCTAAAATTAAATCCTCTTAAAGAAGCGAAGAGGCGTGTTCTAGAAAGTAGTCGCGAAGATGGAAACATGATTGTTGGAACGACAGCTTTGTTAGCCTGACGTTTCGGACTCTCACTCGAATCCATCATCTCCTTCTTCGCCACAATCCACTCTGTATCCTTTAAAAATTATTGTTTTTGTGTTTTTTTTTCAGCACGGTACTGGTCGCTCAGCGGTTTGCGACTGCATACACACGCCCTCAATCGGGACCTCGCAGGGAAGTGGAAGCCCGGTATTTTGTGTCGCAGCTTAAGTAAATCAAAAAATGCTACTTCCGCCAAACTCGCTGAAGTTATTGCTGTTTGCTTGACAGTGCACCTTTTCCTGACAAAATGTATTTCAAAATGTCAACTGGCCCAGAAATCATGTTGACTGACAGTTCGACCATCGTAAGCGACGACAATGTTCGCCCACCAATAAGATTTACCTGAATTATTTTTTTGGCGAGGCAGACTTACCGTCGTATCTGTCACACTCTCTACTCCCTTACCCCCAGGTTCCAGTCACGAAACCTTGCTAAGACAAGTAAAAGTGGGAGCTGGTACGTTGTGGCTGACAAAGACAAACTGCCCGTCTACGCATGCCAAACACGATCCGCTCCTCGAAAAATGCACAAGTTTTTAATGAGGGAATGAGTGAGTCAGATCTCGCGTTCGAAAAAATGTCACAAAGGCCAACTTACTAGAAGGACGCCGAGTCCCTCTGCCAGCCCGCTAGCCTCGGGACCAAGTTATCCCGTCGGTTGGCAGCCTTCCGTGTCACAAATTAAAGTGCATCATGATTACTTCAGACGCCAGTGACTTATGTTAGCGAGGGATGCGCTGATCTGCCGCGATCAAGAGCGCAGCAGTGAGACTAACAAATTAAAAGGTGGAAACAATATGTAGTAAATCGTGTACGAACTTTCACACTTTTGATTGCACATCTTATCTCCTAGCGCATGCCCAGTCTTATATCCAAATTTCGTTCATGGTTTTCATGCAGACCTTTTGAGAGGCCTCGATAGCTACTCATAGGGAATATATGCCGTTTCTGTGTCAGAAAATACTGAAGGGAATGTCATCATGCACAGGGTGATCCAGTCCACGCGTTAAAAAATTGTTTAAACCAAAGTGGTGTAAGTTGCCCATTCGAAAAGATAAGCTAGCAGGAGGATCTATTAATCAGGACAGATTTCTGATATACCTTATTTAAAGCATATAGGGCGCAGTCGGAGGCCTTGGTGACGGTGGAGAGGTTCCTCTTAAACCCCCTTTATTGTTACTAGAAATGAGACCTGCAAACGTCTTCTTTTATCTTAAACTAAGTCAAAGTTTCAGAAAAATCTCGTCAGACTGCGTGGTTCGACATCAGTGAGCAGTGCGGATTTCGTGACGATTGGACTGCGCATGTAGCTTGAAAACGCAGCTATCGTCAAGGACGCGGCGGCATTGCCAGTTAGAATGAATAAGCATTTGGAAAACATTCGGCTTAACTCGACCAAGTGTCAGTTCCTTGTGCCAAAGTAAAAACTTAGTCATCAGTGAATGTAAAAGGAGAAATGGCGGATGAGTTGCGAAAGGCCGTCACGCTGGCCCCGAACAAAGCAACACCTACCGCACAAAACAACTCTCGAATATTCTATTTTTTAGAGTTGTGAAAATCCCAATAGGTGGCGATCGAACGTTGAGTTCGATAACTTCTCGTCAGGCCAATACAGTTATATGAAACGGGGTACAGTGAGTGAAGAAATCGGCAAAAGTTAGTTCTTAAAATACAAGCTAGACAAGAGCGAGAGCATCTTCCCGCATGGATGGCAAAAGGTGAAGGTAGGAGAATAGACAGCACCATCCTTGCAAATTCAGTGGATTTAATGCATCGTGTGGGCCCCTCTGAGGCATTTCGTGTGATTTATAAGGTCCCCTCGAGCTACCCTAAGCTACTGGGCCAGCGCCTGTTAGCAACAACAGAAGTGGCCGCCATCAGGTTACGAAAACCGACCTTATGCGCCCAGAAGAACCTCGCTCAGGCTCCGCGCTTACCGCCGTCAAAGGTTGACTAACTTCAGACAACTTTCTGCGGCCTTCCGTGCCTAGTCTGTATTTTAGAACTTTTGCCGATTTCTTCGCTCACCGTACCCCGTCCCATATAACTGTACCGGCCTGAAGAGAAAATACCGAAAGCAACGTTGGCTTGCCACCTTTTCTTCTGAATATTATATTTTTCATGGGAACGGATATTCGATCGCATACATTTTTGCTACTTGACGGGTAACAGTAGTCAAACTTTCAAATCTGTCCACAGGCGACCTGTGAGGTGTTCTCCTTTATTTCGTCGCATAGGATGAACGTTAGGATTGTTTATCGGACAGTAGAAACACATGAAATAGCTACCCATATACTGTTGTTTCTGGAAGACAGTTGAGCTGGCAGGATATATGTGGAGGGTTTCGGATTCCTGCGTCCTAGCGGTTAGCGCACAAATAAGAGGTTTCTTTTGAATTTCATAAGAGCTTAAACAATATGGTCGCTATGTTGACGATATTCTTGCAATTGTCGCCGCAGAAACTGACGTGACTACACTTTTGAACGCTTCAAATCAGGCACATCTTTCTATCAAATTCACGATGGAGATGGAAACGGCCGACGAGATCCATTTCCGAGATCTTCTAAGCAGGAGGCCTGAAGGTAGCGTCCGATGGAGCGTCTATCGGAAGAAAACCTGGTTTGGACAAAACAAGAATTTCACCAGCTTCGCAACCCTCCAATAAAAACGAAATCTAGTCCGGTGTTTGGCCCAAAGTGCTAGAAAAATTTGTTCAACAGACAGCATCGGGGCGGAGCTAGCTTCGCGAAAACGGGTATCCTGGCAGGTTCTTTTTAAAGAACATTGCCGAACGACCGGCAAAACCCACCACATTGATCGCCAAAAAGAAAACTTTGGGTCTCAAAGTTGCTTTCCAAGAAGACGCTGCGAGTGAACTCTTAAGAAGACGCCTTGATCAGGCTGTATCGGCAACCTTTTCAGCAGCAAGTGATCAACTATCATTCTCTACTAACCCCATTTTACGCGGAGAAGGCAAGGATAGGTTGCCACCTCAGACCACCTCAATGTACATCTATTCATTCACTTACTCCTGTTGAGCAGGTTATATTGGTTGCACGAGTCGGCGCTTATCCACGAGAATACGGAAACGCATCCCGGCATAGCTGGGAAAAGGCGAAACGAGTGACATAAGCAGCGCCATTCTCGCGCATATGGTCGACTCCTGTCTTTCTAAAAGAATACGAGAACACCTCCCTGCATGGCTGGCAAAAGGCGAAACTAGGAGAAAAAACGGGATTATTCTCGCGCATGCTGTTGATTCTGGACATCGTGTGAACCCCAGTGAGGGTTTTGTGGGATTTATAAGATCCCCTCGAGCCATCCTAACCTATTGGGCCAGCGACTGTTAACAAAGGCAGAAGCGGCCGCCATCAGGTCACAAAAACCAATCTTGTGCGCAGAGAAGAACCACGTTCAGGCTCCGCACCTACAGTGGTCGAAGGTCGACTAACGCTGCAACTGTCAGCGCCCTTGCGCTCTCACCTCGCCACTGACACTGACTGCTATTACCTCCCATCCCTCCTCCACATTTCCACACCCGCCTGTGTCTTAAGACTAAGTTTAACCGATATCTCTTATCCATGGCATGCTTTTGTTTCTACCTCGTTCCCATATAATTGTACCGGCCAGAGGAGAATTCGTCGCCAACTACCTATGCTCGTCACCTCCTCTTCTGTCATAAAAGAGTTTCTTCCACCCGTAAGCTCCAACGACAGTGATAGCAACCAGTGCCTGTAGAAGGAATCCTTGCTCAGCTGACGCGATATCATGGAGAGGTTTGATCCTGCAGCTCCGCTTGTTTGATGCCATATAGTAAGCTATCCAAAACAGTTTAAGTTAGCATACCATTCTTAGTCACTTGCTGGATTAGAGGGGGAGGATAGAGCAAACAGATCTTGAAGCACGCACGGGGAAGTCCGTAGAAATCGATACTTGGTGTAACCGAAGGTTGCGTGTGCCCCCTCTCCCGCAACACAGCCATTTGGCGGATTAAGAGGATAGGGAGAGTGCAGTGACAAATGAAAGGCCACGGAGGGTACTGCGTGTCAATTCGCAGTACACGGCCACTATAGTGGAATCTACGGATTTCCAATCCATCCACACAATGCCATCAGCAAGCCTACTTAGCCACTCGCTGGCTTAAGATAATAAAGAGGGTTCATGCAGGGCCCGAAGCACGCACATAGAAGCCGCTGTGAAGTGGTGCCCGATGCAACCGAGGGTGGCGTATAAACCCTACGCCGAGGCACAGACTCGCTGGATTAAAATAGCAAGGAAGGCGCAAGCATGGGATATCTGTAAAGTCAGCTATTTACTATCTTAGGAAGCTAACCATGTGGTATTAGTCAAGTGAGGCTGCAGGACCAAACCTCACCGATAATGAATCTAAAGTTGATACTGCTGCCGTAACTGCTGTCACGATGCCAGATGAGTGATTCACTTGAAAAGGCTGATGCTGTAGATTAGAGCAATAACTGTAATTCAAAATTCGGAGAAAGCAAACCCCTGGTCAGCTTCCTGTCTCTGACCCAAACACCATTAATTGAGGAACTCTTCGACGGCCGGAAGTCCAGTTACGCTGATGGCCCACACCAAGTGCATTCAGCCGCGAATGAACATCTTAACATTGACCGTTATGCCATATGGCCATGGGAGTTGTTGTTAGCTGACAGAAAGGAAGGTATGTTGGAGAATGATCTATTTTGGTAGGCAAAGGTTTTCTAGAAATATGAAGGCGAGATCGGTGGGACAGTCAGAACTGGTGTACGATTAATCGGAACCCCAAAACCAGTTAGCGACACATGATTTAATCGTCAACCTTGATTTTTACTAAAGGAACCTACCGACAGGACACCCATAACTGCGTGACCCGTCAAAACCTTATGGTCAAGGCTGCATGGCATGATCCACTCAGGAGAAACTAAAACTTACCTTCTACGATCTAATAAAGGCATTTTCGGCGACGCTGCTGTCTATCTAGTCAAACGCACTGCATACAGCTAATGAAGTGCATTTTACTTATTGAACAGTCTTAATAGCGGCGGAATTAGCACTTTTTTCCTATGAAGATTTCCTCGATTGTAGAACAGCGCGCGTTCCACAAAGAGTCAACCTAATACTTAGTTTCCTGAAACATGGTTCACACGAAAGACATATCCCGACCAGCACAACGAGAGCATCGTTATTAGGGTGTACCTATATGACGCGGATTCTGAATGATGCAAATAACTTAAAATAGAGGATGAAGCAGTAATGATTCCACTCGTTCCGCAGACCTGGCATTCCTCTTGACCAAAAATGAAAAATATCGTGGATATGTGTATTTAGCTACCAACTTCAGTTGTATAGCCAAGTTAAAGCGAAATATTGGAACTGCAATGAACAAACTGATCAAATAATTCCTGCATCAAAAATAGATTAGATTCAAGAATTCATTTAGCTTGTTTTCACAAAAGAAGTGACATAATACCTGCGGTTGTTAATCCTTTGCAAAAGATGCACCTGATGGTAGGTGTTGACAAATCAGTCAGTAAAGAGGGCCATGACCAGTGGTGTTTACGTGCTTTTACGAATTCAACTGTCTATTCAAAAGTGCAAGTTATTTTGCTGTCAAAATAACCCCGAGTGGAGCTCTGTTATCTGTCCTCAGGCTACTTCTCTCAAATCCGATCTCCTTCTGAAAAAGAATAGAATAATTCCAGTGAACAGCGCCGCCCGATCCACTGGAACTTCGTTACCTGCAGTAGGTCGTTTTCCCCATTTCGTGGTTGTCAGGGCAAGTCGCAGTTGTTAAAGGGGAGGTTGTTACTCTTGCCGCATCCCGAAACCGCCCTCTCTGGAGCAAAGAGCACTCGCCGGAAAATTTGGTTCTGGCACAATGTTTGAGAGAATATATGGTCGGTGAGGATATGACAGGGATAGATAGGAGTTGTAGCCAACTTCACCACGCCCAATGCCCTCCGCGTCGGCAAAGTACAAGTCGACGAAACCATACTCTGCCGGATGGGAATGATAGATTTTGCCGTCGCAACTGAGCCTTTCATCAACAGAGGTTGCGCAGCGACAAATGGGTCGTGAAAATAAATGATGTTTCGCAAAACCTGTCATTAGCATAGGCAAATTTGGTTAGCCGCACAATTGTCATCCACGGGAAAGAGAGAGAAAGTAAATGGCCTCAAGTTGGGGACAGGCGAAAGATGCTAGTTCAGAATGCACATTGGTTAAGGCGTGACTGTTTTGAGGCTTGAAATTTGCATGTCAGTCCGCAGGGTAAAGGACGATGTTAACCTCGGAGAGTAGTAAAACGCTGTGTAGAGCACTGGTCAACAAATGTCATCCTGCCATTATTTATCAAGGAGCATTTTCACTTGACTTAGAATGTAATAGAAAGGAACTGATGAATCACCAGAGCAAGCCTTTTTCCTCGTTAATGGAGGTTCGCATTCTTTAAGTATCATCTATTCTGGCATTTAGATTGTACAACGAATTCCTTTACCATTTTTGGTTAAATGGACTACTTCTGCATGCTATACAACGTGGAGCATTTTTCTGTATTAATTACAGAAGGTGAAAGACGGCATGCTTGGTGTTTATGAGTAAATCGAGTTACTGCATAAATCATGGAAATTAGGTTAACTATTTTCCACCAAATATTATGAAAGAAAATGCCACACGGTGGCCGTTCTAGAGCTTCACCTCCCCAACCTAAAAAACGAGTTCACTGGTACATGACGCTCATGAATCGCGTTACGGAACTAATACATCCCGTTGAGCCTTGGGGCCCTCACTCGAGCCCCGCCAGCAGCCGCACTGCGACGTGTAATATACACAGAATGATATTGCAGACAAAGACAGGGGTGAATGGAACGGCCAATCCTGGCTTATTAGTCGTCGTCAGCTAGTCATACCCAATCCTGAAGTGTGGACTACCTGAGACTCGATCTATCAACATTTCGGTTAGAAGTCCAACGCCAAAACCACAAGTTCGGGTAATCTTCACAGGTTTATAGGAAAATGAGAATCAAGCCGGAATTTCCAGAAGGAGGCTTCCCTTGACTCCCCATGTTAAAAATTCTTTTACACGCCATTGAAATTTATTCTGCCTAACAGTAATTTTATATTGCAGTATAAATTATGGATCATGTATATAATGAATTATTGCTGATTGAAGCCAAGATGCGCGTCCCCGGATATAACTGAGAAGATGAGGCAATCACAGGAACCATGGTTTTATTGGCCTGACGTTTCGAAAACAGACGAGCTTTCATCATCGGAGGTGGGCGGCATACTGCACGTCACAGTATTTAAGGGGTTTTCCTTCGTGCTGGCGTGTCACTGACCTCCAGCACGCTGCATCACATGGTTTGGCGATTGTTGTCAAGACGGCATTGACTCCTCCTCAGCCTTTGTCGGGCGTGAAGAGGGGAGCGGCGTCGGGATGACCGCAGCCATTCCTCTTGTTTGTATTGTCCGTTGTCCGCCCTCCATTTATCTCGCCGTCCTGCCCCGTTCGCACCTGTCCGTAACTGTTTGGACGGCGGATGTCATGCCAGTGTTGACGTCGGGCTGGGGAGTCCTGTTGCTGTCGTGCGTTCACACCGAGTGCTCGCGTCTGTATGCGTTCGGACCCAGAAGGCGGTTTCCTGGGTTTCCGTTTGCGGCCGGTTGTCCCCTGTTTTCGTCTGTTTCCGATGCCTGTCTATGCTCGTCCGTGTTCCCGTTCATGAATTGTGTAGGAATCCCGAGAGAGACAAAGGAGAGTGGGATGGTCCTTTCAGATTTTTTAGCCGTCATGGGCTTGCCCCCACCCAAATCCCCACGTTTTGCGCCCCTGATGCTCTCACCGTCCATCTCCCTAACCATTGTGTCGTGGGCTTGTAGTACAATCGGATGCGAGCGCATAGGCGGGTCCAACGACCGCTTTGTGGGACCGGCTGGTTTCTCAGCCGGAACGCTGAACGATTTTTCAGAACTAATTATATGAATGCTATTTTGGAAACTTTATTGAGGGCAGGAAAACTGTTACACGCCTCACAAGTATGGTACCTTTCAATGCCGAGCGTCTAAAATAAAAAGTAATCTAACTCGTTCAATGTTAGACCCGAAAATGATTATAATATTTTTTGCCTTAACGAAAATGCAGCTTCTTAATTTTGGCTAGTTTGTGATTAAACTGAAAAACGGTCGATCTCTAAGAGCCCCTCTGTTTGAAATGTAAAAGTTCGTTCACTGAAAAAGTATGGCTACAGTATCGCGCAATACTCCTTTTGGCGGCGACTTGACGATATCGAGACTCAAAATTCGAAATCACAATGAAGCGATAGTCGTATATAAAGAAGATGAAGACCCGATATCTGGGACAGTAGGTTTATTAGTCTGAGCTTTAGGTCCCGTACAGGAGGCCATCGTATATATACACGTATATATACACTCAGAAATCTCCCGAAACCTCGGCTACCTCAGGAGATGCTGAAAGTAAACTGTTGCAACAAAGGCGCACAAATAAATTCTATGTGTTTATGCGCGGAGTGTTTAGAGGGGTTTTAGAATGTTATCACCGACAAAGACAAGGGAGACTGAAATGTCAATTTCTGGCTTATAAGCCCTCGTCAGCGAGTTATATCCAACCGCGAGGTGTGGAACACCTGGAGCTGGATCCCGCGACTTGTTAGTTAGAAGTCCAAAGCCTCTAATCATTGCGCCACGGACTCGTCGTCCTGTCGGTTTCGATCGGGAATGTACAATGACAGAGGGGCGCTTAGCGATCGTGCTATGGGACTCACTCGTCCTGTTGTGCCCTAAGGGGGCTCTCTCGATCCTAACCAGCAGCCGCAGAGCTGCACATGATGCAGGCGCAAGGTTATTGCCAAGAAAGGCAAGGGAGACTGGAATGGACATTATTGACTTATTATCCGTCTTCAGCCAGTCATACTCAACGCCGAAGTAAGCAGCTTAAACTTGAGCAGATATCTCGAGGCAAACATCAGCCAGAGCGGATGAGGCTAGATACGATCGTGCGCCACGCCGAGTTTTGGAAAGTTCTTTAGTTCTACCATACATTTATCCTCCTTCCTCTGCTAATGTTTATGCAGTCTTTCCTTACTACACATGCCAGTTGCTTCTATGCAACTGTTTTGACCCAATAATAAAAGCATGGCGACCTCAATGGGATCTGAACCCATGACAGCAAGTGGAGGTTTTAGTGCAGTCGACGTTCTAGCCACCTGAGTTACAAGGCCCCACCGGGAGTCGTGAGTTTAATCATATTTGGGTCGAATTACAGGCCTAGTCTACAGCAGCGTATGGACTTCACGAAATATGATACATTAGGCTGATTGGCTCAGGTTACTAGAGCATTGGGTGTACTTAAGCTTTTCCATCACAGTCGTGGGTTTGATTACCACCGAGGTCGGTGAGTTTTTATGTGTTGGTCAAAATAAATTAGTACCTAGTGCCTGCAGATCACCTTGAATAAAATACATCCCCTCGTCAAAACTGCCATTATTTGCTTTGACGATAGTTGCGTGGTGTCTGAGTTGATCACAGTAAACTGGATTCCATTTGACGATTAGCAACTCGGAAGCAACACTTACATTCGAAACTGTCATTATTAGCTTTAATGTGCTTACGTTGAATGCGTAAAGCACTCCACTACTAAGCGCCAACTCCTAATCAGACCAGGGAGGAAAGTAACTGCGGACTATTCATCTGTAGGAGGCATTATTTTGTTTCAGATTTTTTTAACCACTATTATCCCGGCTGTTCGTAAGCCAAAGAAATTTGAAGCGTGTTCTAGCTACCTATGATATTTTTCAGTGTAATCTTTAATATCTGCTGTCCTTGAAAAACTGTTGTGGTTAGACTTGACATTATCCCATCACCTTATCCCAAATTTGTGAGACGTCGTAATGATGCTGTCGATGGACTAAGCGTGAAAGGTTAAAGGCTGTTAACGCTTTAATAAGTAGAGAAATTGTCAGACTAAACGATCAGTCTGGGTCGCTATTTCCCTCCTCCTCCACTATATCATTGCTCTCTTTCCTCTGCCAATCCTGGTGAGAATCCTCAACTTCCTACTGACCGATGTAACGCACTGGAAAATGTCAATGCTGATGTACTCCTTAAAGGAAAGTTCGACTCGCCTGCCGATGAATCCAATCTCTCCTTTGACGACATTTCCCTACTACTGTATGCATCTTTTCCAGTGTCTTTGACAACAACGAGGAAAAATCTCAAAAATTCCGTAAAACCCCAGCCGGCGGTCCTGATAGTTTCTCTCCAACCCTCTTTAAACCTATTTGCTCTCAAATAGACCCTGCTTCGACACACATTATTAACATGTACCTCATGGTCACAAAAATGCTTGAGGCTTGGCGCGCGGAAATAATCACTCCAATCCATAAGAAATCTACTAATTATGGTCTTTAGTCTTTCCGTCCATTAGCCTGCTTTTCCGCACTTCTAAAGCCGCCAAACGAGTTGCCTTAGATACCATTATGCCATTCTCCTCTAAATTATCCGACCCTTTACTATTTGCATATAAGGCCAGGCCAAGTATGTGCAATACACTTTCGCTTTTGGTTCACTCTGCTCCAAATGTCACCACGCTTGCACATAGGTAATTTTGACTTTTCCTATGACTCCAATAATGTTCCGTGCCATCCCCTCCAGAACATATCCCCATGCGCCTCTCCTGAATGGATTATTTCTTTGCACTGATATTATTTTACTTTAAGCTCAGTTTATTCAGACTGGAAAGCGGAAATCTCTCCTACTTTCAAAAACTGCGGAGTCCTTCAAGGTTCCATTTTGACTCTCAACTCCTCTTCCTGCATAATAGAGACTTGCGATAGCAGAATGACTTTCTGTATGCTAGGCGTGCCGACAAAATGGTTCGCGGGTGTCTTGGTAAATTTTGAGTTATTTAATTTGATTCATTTGCGAAAAACTCGGCGACCTTGGTGAAATTTGAAGTCAGGACAGAAAGAGAAAGGATTGATCACAGCCAACGCTCTAGCTACCGGTGTTAAGGGGCAACACCGTGAGCTGTGTGCTTAATTACATTTGAATCAGGTTACCAGCCCAGCTTAGTGCAAAGTATGTGCTCTATAAATCTGATACTCTAAGTTGACGGCCATCTAGTTAGATTACTTAGAATACCCGGCTTGGGCGGTCGGCTTTCTATATCAGCCTTAGTGGATTCCATTCGTCGCATTAAGCTGGGCGGGTAATCTTACTCAATATAAAGCACACGGCTTCCGGTGGGGCCTCGTAGCTTAGGTGGTTAGAGCCTCAGCAGCTCTCAAGTCTTTCACCTGCTATCGTGGGTTCAAATTCCATTGAGGGCGCCGGGTATTTCCCAATTTGCTTGAAAGAAAATAAACGATGGGATTATGATCATGCTCTTCAAAAACAGACGCATTTCCCAATTTTGAAGGATATATCGGATCATGTCCCTGCATGATCATTGTTCTCCTGCCTAATAATCAAAAATCGCTAATAGTTCAAATCATTACGTCGGGTAGGGATAGAATTCAATACTTTGCAGTGTGATAGCCGCTCGAATACTCACGTCTCCCAGCGGTGACTGCGAGAGCTATTAATTACAGTACACATATGGTCCCATGGCAGCCACGTGCTATAAATACTGCACTCCTTGTGCCAACATTACCCTTATATGCGGCTGTCAATAGTGATGGGTTCGCGTGAGAATCTAAAATGTCAGGCCAATAAATGTCCTGTTTCAGTGATCGCATCTTCGTCTTTTGATTCAGAAATGAGTTTATTTTATTTCCGCTGCGAGTCTCTGCCAATCATGGGATATGCTTCCCAACAAGTGATCCACTTTTCAGGAACCTTGGTGCTGCTCTATCCCTAATTCATTCATTCGCCATTTATAGAGGAATTCCCTTTTTTAAAATGCGCAAGCTCGTTATTACAATCGTTACATACGCAACTCAACCCTTAATTGGGATGTTTATAGGTGCCTATATTCTTCGCTCACTACATAATGTTCCTCCGGATATTTTTCCTGCTTCGCTTAATAAGGATATATTGATTCTAAATCATGTCTCCCGAATAGTCTCTTCTGTTGGTTGGGATTTTTTGTCTGTTTAGTAGACATTATAATAAAATGACATTTTACGGCTGTTATCCAATTTTCTGATCTAATTCTGAATGATGATGATGCTGCTGCTGCTGCTGCTGATGATGATGATGATGATGATGATGATGATGATGATGATGATGATTCCCTTCAGTCTGAACTGATTACCCCGAAGCCCTTCCGCCCCATGCGTCTCAATCTCCGACATATCTTTCAGCTTGCATAAGCATTCTGCATTGCTATTTCCAATATGATGCCTTAAGCATAAAGAGAATGAAATACAGAAACGGGAACTTGAAATGTTCCTCTGATTGATATAAGATTTGCTGCAAACCAAATTACTTTTGCATTATTTTAGGCTATGTTCTGTTGAAAGCGAATGTAGTCATGTTTCCTGAAAATTTTAAATTGTCCTTTTCTAGAGCTGCTAGAAATCTTTGCCGAACCCTATGGATGAACGGCTAATTCACGATGCCGTTCAGATGAATTATAATTAAGAAAGCAAGCATATATATTTCACTAGGGGATTCTTAAATCCCCCGAAAGAATATGTGAAAACATAAGAATTTGAAGCTCTTACCCCCGAAGTGTGTCGTAGAAGCCTCTTGTTATACTTTATATTCAATTAAAGTTTATCCATGCTTTTCTTCAACTAAATGCTATGTCCGTAAATACTGTCTGATACAAATATCTAAGCAGTAATTTTTCGCAAAATCTTGTTTTTACTTAGTCTGTTTCAGCCATGGTAAAAAAGACAATACAGTTGACTTGGATCAAAAGCTGGCACCGTTCGTACGATATCAAGACATGAATCGAAAGCACTTGAGTACATATAAATATGCTTAGGAAACTCGTAATAGTTCTTAAGGATAGGGAATTTTTAAAAATAAGCTTTGTGCATTTGTTAAAAAGCGGTTTAGCAAGTAATGTACTCAGCTTAAGTTCCTTTACTTCACCACAAAGAGATCATCTTTCACATGATTGCTGAACATAAAGCTGCACGTAAACACACAAATTTCTTAGATGACCGTTCAATTTTTATTCTTTTTTCCCACAAACTCCAACGTTTTTCGTAAAGGTTTCGAGACGACGACAGTTCGACCACCACGAAAGAAGATGTTCACAGTGTTTGCCGTAGTTTAGGAGGATCGGGGACGGTGCCTTGCGCGTGAATTGGTCCGCTTGTGATAGCAGACCTGCGCAGCACCTACCGTACTTCCTTCTTCTTCTTCTTCGCTTTCCATGACTAATCTGGGACGACCGGAGGAGGGATTCGGCACAGTGGCTGACAAAGCTAAACAGCGTGCGACACACTTCTAACCCGAAAACAAGGGATTTAGTTTTCACTGAATCCAGACCTACTGGACTCGGATCCGATCCGAGAAGAATTTACACTGGTATACAAAGCAGCACAAGGCCCCTATTTCAAGTCTGTTTAACATGCCCCGCCATCGCATGTACTTCGCACTGCTCGATCAGTCTCGTTTAAGGTCAATATTTGCGTCTCATCAATCAGTAATTCCGTTGTTGTCCTTCCTTCCTACTCCCCACATTTCGGGTAAGCTGATTAACATTTGTCGTCAAAACCTACTTTTAACTAAGTCTTTAGTACAAATAATCAAAAATAATAACGGATTCCGATGATCTCAGTCCAATTCAGACAGAGTATATACATAAACGCAGTAGCATTTGTTTTAAAACAAAGGCCACTTAAAAATTGGTCTAAGCTGCTTTCAGTGTTAAGCCAATTTAGGAAAATTTTCAGTAAATCTCCACAGTTATATATTTGAGCAGGACGCCACTTAAGATATAATCACATTTCCTGTATACATATATATATATATGTGCTGGAAAACGGGCATCCCAAGAAATTTAATTGAAAATAAGTAAGATTCGTTGGGAAGGGAATAAACTTTAATGAGTAAATTTTCGAGTCTGGATCCCCAGCTCGTCGTCAGACTTTTGGGCAATGTACAAAAACAGTTAACTATTTAACCGTGTCAAACAAGTGAATCTATGTTTGGATGAAGTCTGCGCC
>CACRXP010000601.1:66514-96314 GCA_902702965.1 Spirometra erinaceieuropaei
GGCGCAGACTTCATCCAAACATAGATTCACTTGTTTGACACGGTTAAATAGTTAACTGTTTTTGTACATTGCCCAAAAGTCTGACGACGAGCTGGGGATCCAGACTCGAAAATTTACTCATTAAAGTTTATTCCCTTCCCAAAGAATCTTACTTATTTTCAATATATATATATATATGGATACGTCTTTTCTATCTATGTTACTTGTACATGACATTTCGATCGTCATGGTCGACTATTTCTACTAGGTGCTCCACAGCAGTATGAGAGCAGGCACGGTGACTTGCGCTTATTTCGTTTTACAGACATGTTATTGGCAGACTAATAGCAATTGTCAACGATGAATTGGCTTTTAGGTTTAAATATTGTTATTATTGGTCGATATGATTGTGTGACACTAATAGTATTCTGGATCATAAGCTCAGGCGTCAGTTTACTTTGGGGTCTATTGTTGAGGCTAGATTTGGCTTGTGTAGCGTGGCATTGCACTCGATGTCGTGTGTTTGCAAATTTTTAAAATGCCTCAGCTCTGGAATCCGATCAGGTAATTTAAGGAAGTAGTGAAAACCGTTATGTTTAGTTTTGAACTCACTCAACCCCTTGCTTTTAGTTCTGCGCATCCAGCCTTTCAGTGCCAACTCGCTCACAGCCTCCAAATATTTTTTTTACCGCGCTCCTTAAAATTGACGTGCCTCAGTGCATAGGAAACACTTTTCTCCTCACTGAATTCAACCACAGTTCGAAAAACCTTACTTGGCCTTCGGTCAGCATTGGGCGTGGGCGTATGCCAATCATTTTAGTGGATATGCTGTTTCATGCATTACTTCATGTTACTGTTGCACAAAACAGCGTTGCACAAATATAACCGAGTTGTGATTTTAATTAAAGGTCGCAACTGATGGTAAAACCTTTCCGGGTAACTGGATAAACCGCCGCGATGCTGTGGAATGGCCTGCAAGGCCCTAGATCTCAGTCATCCAGATTTTTTTTCTGGCGAATGCTCGAGAACCAGTTATTCCGCAATTATTCAATAACTCTCAATAACCTGAAACCTGAACATCATATATGTAGGCATTGGAATGTATTAAGCCGGGGAGGCAGAAAAAATCAAATTACTTAACCATTGAACGGTGTCGTAACTGAATTACAAACACTGGTTCACATTTTGAACACTTGTTGTAAATTTGTTTAGCGCAATTTTGCTCCCTATATATTGTAACCTTTTATAATAATTTGGGTTAAGTTATAGCTGGGCAACCCTCAGAATGTTTACGTTTACGTCAGGTTCACGAAAGCAAACATTAATAATTATCACATTCAAGAGAATACAAGATTTTCGCGATGGCCCACATATAGGCACCTATTATAGGTCATAAGCCGTGTATAAACCAGTGCCCAAGATGGAATTTCTGTGCGTGCTGTGAGTTGACACACATGCGATTTTCGTCAGTTCTGTAGCTAAATGTTAATCGATAAGTGTGCGATCGAAATGTTTACAACCAGTTAGTTAAGAACCATTCAAAAATGACGACAAACAAAATTACATAGTAACAGTTCCTAATAGTCGGCATTATTTTTGGCAAACTTTTGGACAAAGTCGTATCAAATTAGGTGATTACTCGCAACTATGGCTTGTTAGTAAAAATGGCAGATTGGAACAATACTTATTCAGGTGGATCTTTCGCCGTCTGACTAATAGAGTATATTTTGCTCAAAGACATTTATTCAAACCTCAATTAGCTGTAATGGAAGGCAAACAACTTAAGAATTATAGTAACGGAACTCAGCACTGCAAACAAAATTTACGGTTTTATTCGCTGCATGGCCGTCAAAAAGGCGGTGTCCACACCGAAACGTCCATGCCTCAATGTTGTGTGTAACACTGATATCTCCGCGAATTTGTCGATATTAGTTTCGCCGTTTGTGGAATTTTTACTGTAAAATCATTATTTCTCCTTTTTAATACCACAGTATGTACTAAATTCATGGTGCACATACGAATGTTATACAAACATTCTAAACGTTCAATTAATAAAACAGCAAGTTACTTTCATTCTTCATTTAGAACTAAAGATACTTCTACAACTGTCTATATCTAATGCAAGCTATGCCTGAATAATAACGAAACTCGTCACCCAGGACATTGTCATGGCTGAAAGACATGTATGGTATTACCCGTCAAAGTGTGAAAAATAGACTCATTATTTGCGGACTCTATCAAAGTCAAAGGCACGTTATTTGGAGCGTACCCAAAAACAAATATACTGTGAAGTTGTTCGTTAATCTCCAGTTAGGACACGATAGTTGTCCAATGCTCCAAGAAAGATTTTCTTGGGAAGCGGGAATGTTAATCCCGTTAAACAGGAAATGGGCATCCCAGAACATGCAGTTCGAAAAAAACCCAGTTCTTTGAGCAACAATGACAAACTTTATTGTGTAAATTGTCGACGCTGGTTCCCCAAGACGTCGTCGAAACAGTTAGAACGCTAACTGTCATTCTACATGCCCGCAAAAAATCTTAGAGTATTTGCCTCTCCATTAGCCCAAATACTCACAAGTTCTTTTGACCAACCGGCAGGATTTTAAAAAATCTTTTTTAATTTCACGCTTCAAAGCAAATGAGGGATAAGATCCAGACCATCACGAGGAACTCAGTAAATGCTGGAATGTCTAGCGTACTCTGGGCGAATGGACTGACTTTTGCACTTATTTGTACGCCGTACGAATACGGAATTGCATCAGCGAGGGAGTTCACTTTTCATCTTAAATTGATTCCGCACATGTTTCACATGTTCACAACCCAACATCCTCAGTAACATCCTCCGGTACTTGCTCCAGTAGACGATATAAACAAAAAAGTTGGCTGTTGAGTTCAGCTGCGAGCCAAGTGCCGCCACATAAGAACAGATGTGAAGAGTGATCAAATAGACGCATGAGGAGGGGAAGAAGTTGTGCGAAACAACCTGAATTATGCTCACTGGCACCAGAGGGAGCATGAAGAGGGTGAAGGTGACGATGACAATGAGGAGAGGACGAGTCAGCTTGAAACGTCGCAAAATACTGTTGATAGAACTGGTGCTCTCTCTATGACTTTCACTCAGCACATTCGTCTGATCCGTCTGTCCCCGTCGAAAACGATCCGACTGCTTGAGGCCACGTGCAATCTGCAGACTGCAGACGATCAAGACAACCAGCGGCACCAACGTGACCATGATGCTATCGGTGCAGGAATGTATTTGGTACAGCCACGCCGCTACTCGAGACCACCTTGCTCCGGCATTCTCAATTGTCAAGTAAGAGATTAGTGGAAGTCGAATGCAGATGGAAAATCCAATGCATGCAGCTATTAGGCGGTTGGCAACCTTCCCATTCCACCAGATTTTACTGTGAGCAGGAAAGCAGACCACCAGGAAGCGCTCCACACCGATGAGTACAACCAGCCAATTCCTCAAGCATTCCAGAATATTCACCAAGGAGAATATGGGCAAAAGATACGCAGTCGACTTAAAGAACCGCTTCCAGATGCAGTTCTCTTTGCAAAAAGTCAAGGGTTGGAGGTAGAGCATGGAGAAGAGGAGAAATTGTACATCAACCACTGACGTGACAATGAGGATCTTGCGAGTCGTTCGGGGGGTTTTACGGTCTTGACGGAACAGACAGATACTGAGAGCGCTGGTGAAGACGCCGACTAAGCACACGGGAAGGCCGATCACCGAGAGAAAGGTAAATCGATTGTAGTCAAGAAAAGCCGCATTCGTGGGTCCTCCAGGCCAAGTCTCCCTCAAAATACAGGAAAGGTTTTCCTTCGCAGAAGTATTGTTAGTCATTTTGTTTTTTATTTACGCAGCTCAGAAAAGTTAAACGGTTTGCTGCAAAAGACAGCATATAAATGGATGCCTTGAACTAGCGTCCAAAGACCTATAGTTTCACATGTAAGGGCTATTGTAAGTGGATGGCAATTCCACCAATCAGATCAGAGCAGCGTTCACCATAATGATAAAGTACATGGGAAAAATGAACTGTTAAGGATCTACTCCTAATAGGACTGTAGCAATCTAACGATTAGATGCAGGTTGTCACATATAACAAGCTTCCATATTTGTCGTTTATTCAACGTCAAAAGCAACCAAACATCCTTCAAATGAGTCCCGGATAAATCCTTTTCAGTTACCTAAATGCGGCAAGTCTTAAACGCCGCATCCCCAACCAGTACTTGACGTACATGCCTAGCAAAATCCCACAGTAACTGATGTGCTGCTTGACATGGATTTGCTTCACGTAAAAGTATACTATTTTTGGTATTGTGGTTTCGAGTCAGGAGAGAGGAAACTATCACAGGGACCCAAAGCTAACTGCAAAATTAAATTAGCACATTGTTGGCGATCAACGATCTGCATATTGCCAGTAACAACTCCACAGTCTGCATGTCTTCTATATTCAAGACATTTATGAATGAAGTATTTCAAAGCAATTAAATAGTAATCGCAAAGAACGTGATCAGTGACTGACCTTTTTATTGCTTTTGTAGAATAAGAAACAGTCTCATTTATTTTATTCGCCGGTCGCAGATACAGCGAGGACAGATGACTATACAAGTCTGAATGCATAGACGCATAATTATTAAGTTGCATTTGGAAAAGAGTGAATCGCATGTAGTTATGCATTTGGTGTCGGTAGCATCATCAGAAAACATGCATGAGTAAGTCGTTTGAAAACCACTATCTCGTTCTCTTTTTGTGGTCTTACCGCTAAAGCGATGGTTTTTGTTTACTTGACGACCGTTCACTCTCATCCAGTAATCTGGAGTCTTGACTAGCTCTAATTCTGTGGTCACAATACGTAAACATGCGTTCAAACATTCGACAGGCATCATTTATATTCTGGATAGAGTACATTGTTATATCATCTTAAAAGCTGTGGAAGGCATTAGGCGTTTGTTTAAACATTCAGCAACGGAAGAATAGGGAACCACACATAGCTGTCGGTATACTGTGTCATATAGAGTTTTATTTTGCATCCATTAGCAGGCCGTTACAAACACTGCATTGCCAGAAGCAGTTGCTTCCAGAGACCTCAAGCCCTTACTATTTTTCCAGCTTTCTCTTTTATATATTTTCTGATTAACTTGCTTATTTCCGTTGCAATACTAAAGTGTGCAATAAGACTTTCGGTAGACGTCCAAACAATTTCGATTTCCGTACATTTCGTCAGCTTACTGCCTGGTGTGCTGCCCCATCCCGTAACACCTCTAGTACCACCATTCCTGTATGACACGATCCACAGTCTATCGAGAGTCACTTGGGCTCCTTTACCCTACCATTACCAAACCTTCTAAGAGACTATTTGTTCTTTCAGATACAAACGTTTTTGACTTTCCTGGCTTCTGACGTGTAACTGGTTAATTTAGAAGCAGAACCCGGAATTTTAAAAACATTGGCATGTTTCATTTAACCTAAGGTCATCGCTTGATTGGCGGACTGTGAGGCTCCAGCCGCTATTATTGCTGCTCTTGTAGCAGACCATCGCACCAGTAGGTTGCAGTTCACAGTAAGGATAGGGTAGTCCTCACGTGAATCTTCAACTTTTAGCGTTTGAAAGTGACAGATCAATGGATAGATTTATCACGCAGATTTGCCTAGAGTTGATTTGTGATAAGTCGAGCAAGATTACATTATCCGTGATAGTGTAGATGAGATCATTAAAAGTAGACCTTTTACTGGGGGCACTTAAGGTAGAAGTAGACGTGGCACATTGTTCCAAATAAGCTCCAAAATGAAAAGAAAGTCCAAACAATGTACGTTAGGAGAATGACTTTGAAAAATTTAAATTCACCTAATAAACCAAAGATTAAGCATTGGGAGATTCAACTTCATGCAACGAGATATGTTATTAAAAAACGCATGAACAAGAAAAACAGCCTTATTTTTCAATAATTTTGCTCAAGTTTAGATCTATACTTACCTAGATATTGCATGCATTTTCTTAAGAATTGCAGTTTTTAGCCAAGAGCAGAGATACGGTTAACAAAAGAAACGACGTTCATACAAAGTAGGTGACATAGTTTAGGAACCGTTAACTGAAATGTTAAAACCCACGTCTCTCAGAAAGGACTAGCCAGGTTGATTCTTAATGCTCATTATCTTTTAGGACTGACTTAAATTTGCTGATCTTTGGCTGCCTCTCCTTCAAAACGTAAACCCAGATCAAACTGAATGCTCAAAAAGTATGAGTTTTCAGGTGATTCGCGACTCAAACAAATGTACAAAATCTTGCATTCATTTCACCATAAATAACGTGTTACCTAAAGTTCATTACAAAACAGGATGGCTTTGTGTAAAGGACATGGTCGGTAATTATTTTGAAATTTCAGAAAGCTCATATGATATCTTCTTAAGAGCGTAAAAACTGCTTATGGTTTATAACTGACAGGTGCACATCCTTCAGCTTTCAAGTTCTCTAAGCATACTCAACCGCAGGTCGGGTGTCACGTCATTTAAAAAATGTTATTAGTTACTAAAGACTGCTATTTAAGTCGATGATTTTGTAAAAGCTTCCCTTGAAATGTACTTAAATTTCTTTTCCGCAATACAGTAGGTGGGCTAACTCATGAAATGTCAACTAAAATTCCGAAGTGTGTTTTCGTTTCGAAAAGATTAATTAAGCGGAGTTGAACAACCAATCATCACGCAGCATAGGTCTACATCAATCCAGTTACCTCAGAATGCCTGCTTTTGAACGAACTTCTTTTCTGTTGCTTGCAGAAACTGAACTCCTTGAAAAAATAACTTTTTGAGTACCACGCATTTTTGTCAGTGATGTTCCATGCCATTAAAAATTCAATTATATTTCATCAAAAACATGCATAACAATGTTAATTCTTTTGCTTATTTGTTAGAAAACGAGGTCATCCAGTGATATACTCGCAGAAAGAGTAAAATCCGGTTTTAAACAGTTTTTAATTGTGAGAAGTTTTAATACCATAGAATGATCATTCATTAAACGTCATGTCTCTGCATTTGTCAACGTGGTTTGTAAAGTTACCAATATGGCTCAAATCCGCTGGTAGCCTTTATGAACCCCATATGGTCTCCTCCTAATGACGTAGAGAATTAAATGGTTTTCCGTACGCGGAAAATATACGGCTTATAGTTTGGAAACTCTGATTGCAGGTGTAACAGCAGGTCGGTTTTTAATTATTCGGAAATCGGAAAGGTTTTTGAAAACCGAATTATACTCTTCCTGCGAGTATAGAATTGGAAGACGACGTCATTTTCTACCAAATGTGCAAAAGAGGGGATATCGATATGCACGATTTCCATGAAATACAATTGAATTTTTAAAGGCATCAAAAATCAATGATACAAATGCATGCTGCTCAAGCAGTCCTCTTTTTTCAGAGCATAGATTCGCATGTCATTCAAAAGAAGTTCCTTCGAGAGCCGGCATCCTGAGGTAACTGATTAATTATAGAGTTATGCTGCTTGATGATTGGTTTTTCAATCCTGCTTAAGTAATTTTTCGAAACGAAAACACATTTCATGAGTTAGTTCACCTTCTTGAAGTATCGCCAAATATTAACTGAAATTTAAAACTAACATTTTGGCGAGAAATGAATTTTTAGATGGTGTAATACTATCAACCTTTGTGGAGTATAATCTTTGGACAGTCCAGTTACTCCAGGCTTTTAACTGTGAGATTTTCTGCAGCCTGAAAAAAATTGACCTGAATAAAAACGATAAGCTAAATGGTGTTAGTGTTTTCAGCGCTCTATCGTTTCCCTTCTCGACGCATTTAGCTAGAAATCCCGTCTGTAAACTGACTCGCTTATTTTAGGAGATTTTAAATGAACGTCTGGAATACCTTGTCAATTTGCAAGAAATACTTACGCTGATTTTGTGGTATTGATTACCTCGCAGCATAGTCAAACGTTATTTAAGTAAAACAATCAGGACTGTTTTTGAATACACGTCTTTTCACCAGCCTATAAAAATCAAACGCACCTGAAAGTAGCCAACTTTCGTGGGTTTTTCACAACTTACGAAGTTATTACAAGATCAAACATGTTTTGTATAAAGCATGAACAAATATACAGTTTCTAGCACCCGGTTTATGGTAAATAACGTGTTCTTCAATTTTTACTCGAAAACAGGGTGGCTGTCTGTTTCATAAATGTTAGAATTGTCAGGTTTTTAAAAATCGTAAAATGTCGATTCATGAAGTATAAACCTTGCTCCTTGTGCTAATTTGTGCTTTTATTATCTTCTTAGCAGTTTACAGGATTATATGGTTTTTCAAAATGAAAAGTTTATAGAATATCGTTCAGAAGCCCCAAGGACATAAAAAATATACAGCGGGTGCCAGATTCTCCGACAGTTGCTAAGTCCTTTTAAAAAACCGAAAGGCACTGTTTGTTTTGGGCAGGCAAATCGAAAGAGACAAAGACTACCGCAATACTTCTGTAAAATGGTATTTTCGCTTTCTGCAAATGTATTTAGACTTGTAATGTTTTTGCAAATAGGCGGAAGAACTAATTAAATAGCCACTTCATACCGATTTCGATTTTTTGCGCACGGCTGAAAAAACGTCCGCTCAGTAGCCTATATCCCGCCATGATTTAAATATTTTAGAATATTGCTGTAGGCCAAGCTGGATTATAAAGCCATATAGGCAGCCCTTTTTTGCCAAGATGATATTTTTTTCGATTTCAGTGTACGTTTTATGACACAATTTACATATTGTAATCTCCTCTGCACAAAAATGGTTGTCTTCCGCAAAAGCGCGGTACCTTATCTGTGGCCGGTGGGGAATATTATGCACTAAAACGTCCACAAAACGCAGCAAGCTCTGTGCCACCCCTATCGCATATGGTTTATCACCGGAAAATATAGTTTTCACAGTTTATGCTTACCAGAAATACCCAATATGACTGTCCCGCAAAGAGTTTGATCATATACTGTGTAGATCGCATATATTATTTTCTCGGATGTCTGATGGGACATCATTTGATAATTACGATAAAAGTGAAATCCGATTGCCGGAGTAAGTGGACTGGCATAGCAAAAGTTCTTTACAAATATTTTTGTGAGTAAATGGGGACTTGTGATATGAATATGTGTGACCTTTGTTATTGTCCAATGCGCTCGTTTGCATATTGGCAACATAATCAATACCTTAATAACAAAATAATAAATATCATTTATAATCACTTCAGAAGAACGTGCTAATGCATGTTTAAAAAGCTTTTGGCCGTTAACCAATTCCAGGAGGTGATACAGTAAAGTAAACTTTGAAAGCATTTAGATGGTCTTTACACCGAAATAACACTTATTTACCAAAGATGCGACATTCTAAGTGAACGGCAAACTTAAAGAGATTATATTTTAACGTTAGGTTCTGCACGTTTTCGTGATATTTTGAGATGAGTTATTTAACGAGCGTTTTAGCGCTTTTCGGTGTTTAGCTGAATTTCTAGTGAAGATTCCGTTTTATGAAACATCAGTTAAAATGGGTCTTCCGATAGATTTTAGTAAAATTCTAATCATAGTGACTATTTAGTACATCGCGCAACCATCCATGCGGTTTGAAACCGGAGGTTTTCTCACAGAAGATTAAAAAAACATACGAAACCTTCCACTTCTCTTTCGATGCAACGAGAATGAGAGCGGATCGTGTATGACCACCAGTGACGGTGATTACCAACCAGCCGTCAGCCCTAGCACAGTGACCGCCAACCACACATGCGGACAGGGGCGATCGAGAGACCAGGAGGGAATACGCGAGTTCGGGTGCAACCAAAAGCAAACAGTACAGGTTAGAGTATTGGCCGCTGTCATTCCAACCCCACCTCATCATGCCAAATGTCACCTCCCCACCCCACTGCGATACAGCCCGCACAGGTAGCCTTGGGGACGGCCGCACGCAAGCCTGGACGGTACACTTTAAATGTCGTGTGGTGCAAAAATAAACTTACCTCCGACAGTAGAATCGTGCTTGCGTTTGAAGCGGCAGAGCATTAAACCGATGGCTCTCATGCTTGCTTTGCTTATCCTCAAATTAAAAGGTGATAAAACTCTTCGGGGTGGAAAATTGTTTAACGCTTTTATTTTTTAGACTGGTTCGTGAGCTCGCCATCATACGTATAGGCAAAGTAGCAAATCGGCTGGCTATTTACTGTGCCAAACAAAGCCTTCTGCGTGGTTCAAAGCTTCTGCCGTCATCTCGCCTGGTTTAGCATCCATCAATACTTAAATATGTTTGTGTAAAGCGTCCAGATCGGCATCTCTGTTGATTTTCGTCACGTCTTAGTTCATTGCCTCTAGGAATTAGCAGTCCTTTTTATACGGTGAACACCGACAATATGGATTTACTCTCACGCACTTGGAATAGGTGGTATAGTCTCTTCAACACACGCTAGACTTCAAGTCCACACGGATAGGCAGAGTCAACGGTTTAACCACGGTATAGTTCGTCATGTTAATAAGAGCAAACCTTGCAAACGATTAAACTTCTACTTAAATAACTAATCCACTTTATTTTGTGTTTGTCTGTCACCTGTGTCTGATGCTTCCTCAGCTCTCAGACGCGTTTTTCAGGTGGGCGAATTTGCTAGCGGGCTAGTCTTTTGGCGTTTAGACTATCGAACTGTGAGAAATACTTATTTTATTGAGGTTCTAATGTTACGTGCACTGAAACAGGAAGCCAGAAGGATATCTATAGCAGGACAATAAGTCAAAAAGCATTTTATTTTAGTTCAAAGGCCTTCTCAGTCGGAGCAGCGAGCCTTGGTCAGATTTTAATAGGCCGTTGACATGACATTGTTTATTAGAGACGGGGCGGTAAGCTTGTAATGCGGGATTACCTTCGTGCATATTTCTACGATCTGCTCAATGATCCGCCAGTCGTTCGATGTACAAGCAAATTTGGGGATAAAATTTATCCATCATCGTTCGTTTAGAAAGTAAATCGAGCTGACGGAAATATGGCATAGTATCTGATATGATGAATGGGCAACTGATTTTTCTAAGACTTAGCAAATGTTTTCGTCTACATGGCGTAGCCACTATTTTGGGGCAACTTTAAAAAGAGTCGTTGCCTCCAATTTCCGCCGAATAACCGAGTAAAGATGTCCTCACACGAGCTCTTTTAGCCGCTCCTAGCATCCTCCGACGGAAGAAAAGTTAGTTTTTAAACGTAGAACTAGAAGTTTAATTAAAGCATTTCCAAGAAAATCCGTCGTGTAAACGTGAAGGGATTGCTCAGGGCATCGTCTAACTAGTTCCAACAAAACTAATTATAGCTGCTATTGCTTTTATTTCATCTACGACCTGTTTTGAATCTAAAACAACTTTCTTTGATTTCAGTGGAATGCATTTCGTGAATTGCATTCAGAAATCTTGTGATTCTGCTCACAGATTGGGGAAACTACCGGTCTTTGCAAAGCCTCAACATGCCTGTGTATTTGTACAATTTATGGTTCACTATTTCATAGGATTGGTCAAGAATTTCGGATATTCATTTCCCTCATGTAGGGCATTCCACCATTTTTATAATACAAGAGTTTGTATTTGAGTGGTGTCGGCATTCATAGTTTCGTATGCTGAATGGCCTTTCAACAGTGGCATCATTCTCCCTGTATGGGTTGCCTTGTTCAGACTGGTGCTATAACCTCCTTTGTTGGTGGGTAGAATGGTAATGATTTTGTCCTTTCTAGACGAATGTGATTTCGAATGATCTAGAATTCCGTTTGCCGTACGTGTGACCACGAGCGGATGAAATAGTCTAGAAAACTTGCCCCATGGAGATTTCATTCGCAAAGAATTTGGTCTTTATCTAACCAACGTTCTTAAGACGCCCGCTTATATGTGCTGCTTTTAACAATTTCTAAAATTATTACCTTCATTTTTCCGTGGTTGGCATGTACCAGAAGCCGCATAAAGGACTCTGGAGGACTCGCTGAAAAGCCAAAATCCTCACTGCTGCGTCATTTAGTCGCCGGATTATCGCCAAAACACGCGCCTGGGCTTTTAGCTAGCACCTATGTCGAGAGTACGATATAACACCTTTGTCATTCATACATTGGAAGGTAAACATCCCAAAAGTATAATTTGATAGCATACACATTTTTTGGAAAAAAAAGAGAACTTAATGAAACAAATTTCCAAATCTCGTTCCCCAGGTCGTCGTCAGAGTTGAGCAAATGTGCAAAGACAATTAACATTTAAAACGTATAGGAAAGCCCTCAAAACCTTTCCACATTTTTCCGTAAGCATCTGAATTCGCCATTCAGCCCCTCACATGTACGTCTGTTCTGCTCATGTAACCTTAATGTCCCTCCTGCTCTCTAGTACGATTTATCCTTCTCCCAACTGTACAGTTCGTCTGACTATGGTTTGGTGTACCGACTTGAAAATTCACGAGTATATCTTGATTTTCCGACAGGCTTTCTCCACTTACTGTACATTCATATATAGACAGAATGGTATTACCGAAAAAGACAAGGGAGACTGGAATGGCCATTTCTGGCTTATTAGCCGTCGTCAGCCAGCCATACCCAACGGCACAACGGAACGAGTGAGTTCCGTATGAACGATCAATGAGCGCCCCCTACCATATATATATATATGAATTGAAAAACTTGCATCCCAAGGTCACGAATTTCGAGACGCAAAGCACTCAGGTGCGGTATGCCTCAACTAGTATGTCCACTCACGTGCCACGTACAAAATCTTTAAGGAAAAAGTCAAAATGGCCCAATCAATCTCAACGAGGTAGCAAAACGCAATTTACACGTACTGGCACAGACGTTGACCAGTAGTAGAATCCTTTGTTAAACTCAGTTAAGAAGTTAATTATTTTTGTACGGCCATAGTCTGGATACGAGTTGGAAGACCAGTCTCCAAAATTGACAACAGCAAAAGTCTCAGTTTTCCAGTGTGTTAGTGCATAAGGCGTCATTAGTTCAAACAGGAAGGTATTTCAAACACTGTAGCTACCCAGGCACCAAAGACATACATCTGACGAACTTTCCTATACGTGCAAAATATATCTGGCCTCGTGAAAATACAGCTTAGATAACACGAGATGCGAGTAGCACACTTAAATGCAACTACCTTACGCACATAGCTTTTACATCCTTAGGTCGGTGGTGGCTATCTCGATATAAAAGGTGTCGTCTACGAGATTTTATGTGGCAGTCTTGATACTGCCTACTGTGGCCAGACTGAGAAATCTATTCTAGTATCAGTTAGCGGAGAGAAGGCAAGATCACGTATCCCAGCTAACCGTGCACTCAGTAGGCACTGGACACAAAATTGCATGTTAGAAAATTCGTATTGTTGGCGCCTGCCCAATAAGGAAGAGCCGAGAATTCCTGGAGACAATACACTTGTATAAGGCACGTATTAATCGGCATATTGACTCAGATACACATACAAATTTCATAAGGACTGTGGGAAGTGAGCGCGGATAATGCCGATGGGGGTTGTGACGAAATATAACTGACGCGCATTGTCGTAAGCTTGAGCCAACTGCCGAATCACTTGTTCGACATGGCTAAATAGTTAACTGCTATTGTATGTAACCCATAGGTTTGACGACGAGCTGGGGAAGCAGTCTCAGAAAAATTACGAAAAAATGTTCAAAGAATTTCATCTTTTTCAAATTACATTACTTTGGATGCCCCATTTGCAATGCCTGTAGAAGAGGAATGTTGACAAAGACAGTCACAAAGCGGACGATCGTATCCGGCTTATTAACTGTCGTCGGCCACATATCCCACGTTAGTCTCTTTCCCTTACCTTTTCACTTATAGGGAAATCAACTGGGAGGACAAGTCAGTTGCCAAATAATGTTGGCGCCGAGCAACCACTGGCCTTCGCTTACGCTCCACTATCCCCCAACCGCTCTCCCATGGCTTATCACGTGATTTAACACAACGCACAGTTCCCAGATTTGCCACAACGATTACCGCCGTCGCGGAGGGCGTGACGATTGAAACTTTGGGGGAGGCTGGAGGCTAGCAGACCGATTATTCCCCGAACAAGATGGTACGGAGGAGTGAGTGAGGTTTAGCAGGCCGCTTTACGCTGAGTGGGCGGGGGGGGGGAGCTCGGAAGTTCTAAAACTGTGTGGTCTGTTCGTTGCGTCAGTCGACCGTGGTCTTGGCAGTTTTGGGAGGGAAAAAATCCGAAAATAGCACAGAAAACAGTCGCCTTCTGGTATGACAAACGTCGCCGTCAGTAGAATTATACGCGGACTAAACTTTGATAAATGGACTGTCCTTCTGTGCACACACACACACACATGTAGTGACGTCCGTTTAACGCCCTGTGTGCCCTGTACAGGCCAGAACAACGATTGCGATGGACTTATTCATGCACTGACTGGGCCGGGCGTTTGAATATGCACTTATCTATCTAACAGGCACCTTAGGAACGGGTAAAAGAAGGAAAATGGGTCGCTGTACTTCTTTCGGCGAGATGTAGTTATGTGGCCACACCTGAAGTATACAAACCCTTAGCCACCCGTAATACGTAACCAATGGTAATAGGGGTTTTTAGAGGTACGGCCGAGGAACGCCCAGACGCTTAAGTCAAGTAGTTGAATGCAAAAGAAAAGCTATTGGGAATGCGTGGTTGCACTTTGAGTGGTTGAGAAATAGTTGCCCTAATGCCTTACCCTAACCCCTAACACTAATCCCAGCAGTATTGTATCCATCAGGTGGGGCTACATAGCCACATCTTATTCTTCTTTCCCTTTGGTATTTAATAGGGCGATGCAATAAAACACAGAAATTATGATTCTTTAGCATATCAGTCAGAAATCAACCAACTAACTATACTTTAGCAGACCGTGCATGCTCCAAATAAAAGTGGTGAAAATAACGTTGAATGATTTGACTGGACAGTGAGTGCGTGTATCAGTCTACATACGTTCCCTAGAATAACTGGATTCTCACGTAGTTTCCTCGCAGGCTCCAGACTGGTTTGCATAGTGGCATGAATATGGCATGTAACCCCTTTGTGGAGACCGTAGTCAGCTGTAAACATAACGTCAACCATGACCATGCCGTCATTGAGAAATCTCTAACCGGTAAACGTTCAAACAGAAGTCGGACGCAACCGTTACCCTAAACCAAGCCCCAAAACCCTAGCCCAAGCCTCAACCCCCGAATCAAAACCACAAACAAAACCTGGCAACCCTAGTCCCAATAATAACCCAACTAATACCAGTTTTGGTCGTTGCCCAAACCCTAATCTTGAGTCCTAAACGAGCATCTTTAATGTCGATAAATGCATCTGAGGTCAAAGTCCGCTTCTTTCATAATCCCTTTCGCAACCCACTACCAGAGGAAGCACACCAATCACCTAGGGGAGGGGGGATTACATACCCTATTTATACAGGTCTATGCTGCTGTTGGCTGAGCCTACACGACGGCTAGTTCGTCGTGAGTAACAGGGGCCTACCGCCGTCCTCTTGGGGCCATAATTGTGACCTACGCATTCAAGATGTGTAGCATACTCGTCCTCCTTCCTTACCCACCGGGTCACAAAGCCAAAGCAAATTAGACAATACATAACCCGATCCTTAACTGCTCCCGTGTCAGGTCTCATTGACGGGAGCTCGAATCTAACGTGATTGGGAACCCGCTACTGGCCTCAATAAGACGAAGGTATCACAGACTAATCATTAGTAGCGGGTATGGACGAGATTTTCTTCAAATAACAGCTTTACAGTTCATGAGGGCTGGTGACTCTGTTGTGAAGAGCCATAATGGCTATGCATAGCGTCTTTGTTCAAGGTTGCATGTCGTTACATACGCAGCGGTTCCAGACTCTCTGTCCTGCCGTCACTCCACCGACTTCAACTCGGACGCACGTGCACAGCGTTCAAGGTCTGTCGGTTCCAGATCGTTCACCTACGCAGCCAGCGGTTCCAGACTCGCTGCCCTGCCGTCACTCCACCGACTTCAACTCGGACGCACTTGCGTCCACCCCTCCCCCCCTCGCGGACACATTATGAGCCATTTGAACACCATCCCTCGGCAAATGCAACACACATCAACTGGACACCACTTGAGCCTGCAGAAGCAGCTGCCGCCACTGTCTCTAACTCTCAGGCATGACTAAACACAGTCAACACTAGCCCTGGCTTTGCTAGCGCTCGCTGCCGCCTGAGAGGACAAGTGAGGGTTCTATACACAATAAACCACTCAATATCGGGGATTTCATTCTTTTCCCGCAACACGGGATTTCGCCTGATAATTGTGACGTTGTGATTGCACTCTCACTGCCTGGTCGCTGCACGCCTTGATAAGGTCAAAAGGTAGATGCTTGTTTAAACTGGGAAATAAAGCCAGGAATTTGAACTATATCGATGCCATTCTCCTGCTCTTTTATCTCCTATCCCAGTGTCAAGCCGCACAAATACCAGTCGAAAAATTCTTCTATCGCAGGTAACACACGGCCTCAGACCTAATGGAAGTTAGGGCGGCATAATGATCGCACTAATAAGAAATTATCGCGGTGCCTACCTCGTTTCAAAGGAGTACTTGATTACTGCTCAACTGAGAATCTTTTAAGTTACTAAATTTAGGGCGTCCCGATAGATCCAAACACTTCAGAATTGTTGTATTGAGAAATGTACTGAACTATAATGAGGTAGGGTACCGCAGTATGGCCTCACATTCCTTCCCCTTGGTCTTTCGAAACCTATCGACTGACAACTGACGAAATTGCGTGTAATGACTGCCTCGTAATGAACCTCTGGCAAACACGTTTCACATACGCCTGCGGGTCAAAATAATATCCGTTCTAAACCATTACGGAGCCAGATAAAAGACAGAAGACTTTCGGCCTGCGTGTGGGTATGGAAAGCGGAAAACTACTCATGACACATTTACTTTTAAATTCGTGACCGATATCAAGTAGGTGCTGAAGAGCGGAGCCCTCCATAAGTTTTATCTCTTCCCTCACCAAAAATAAAGAAATTTGTGTTTTTTACTCTTCTGTGCGAAATCTGATCCCTCTGACTGCTGCGGTTTGTCCGCTAAGGTAACTAAATGAAAAAAAATTCAAATGAATTCAGTCGACATTGTCTATCTCAACTAAGAGGATGTATATAACAACATCTATAAGTTGCTGATCGGCAAAGAATAGGCTATCGTTTGATTCGGAATTTGCCTTATCCTATCCCTTGTGTCATGGTCTTGAAACAGCATTTGATTGGGAAGTATCGTAGAAGCTAACATCAACTGCTAGCTGCATCAAACGACCTAAAACTCAAATTCGGAGCGACTACGTTGTGAAAAAGCATCTTTTTGACATAGTGCGTTTTCGATTGCAGGCTACAAGTTGAATCGAATATTAGGGGTTACTGCAAGGTAACGGCTTTCTCGTCGCTGGGATCTGAATGTTATTTATTCAGTGTCAATGTCTGCCCCATTTGAAATATTTGCCTCATTCGTCAGGTAGGACTTGTTTTTTAGATTTGATTTAGAATTTTGTTTTTTGGATTGGGGCTAATAAAACTGGAGACAAAATCGGAAGGCAGACGTGTTTCCCATTGCAGACCATATTAATTTCACAAGGGAGATAGTGCGACAACAGTCACCAAAACAAGCACGGTGTTTACCAGACTGCTTTACTTCCCCGCAAATGCCAAAGTGGATTCGCGATATTTCAGCAAATAGGAAAGTTCAGTAGACAAGGAGTTTGGTCCCCCGCTACATTTTGATAGACAACAAAGTCTGGCTTTCCACAATCTTTAACAGGTGAGAGGAGAGGTGTTTTATCGAATCCTCACTGGAGATGATAAACGGACTCTTCTAGTTAACGGCAAATGCAAACACAAGCTGTTTTTCACAAGTCTTACACCAGTTACTACATCAGAATCAGGTTCATACCTCAGAAAATTATTGCTATATGTTTGGTGAAGTATGGAATGCATTATTCCCTTTGATCTACTGCGACAACGTTAGACGTTAACAGTAGATCTCTCTTGTCAACAGTCAACACTTTTGGACTAAGCTCTTGCCGTCAAAAATAGCGCGCTAGTAAACAGAAAAGAGTCTGTTCGACTGAGTGAAAACACTAGACCGCATGAATTCCAACAGATGCAGATCAAGATGCAGCATTTTGAGTTAAACATTTTAGGCCACTACTCATATTCCTCTGACTGTGCGCCAACCGATAATCATTTTTCTAGATTTCTGCAGCACTTACTGCACGAAAAAACATTCACAAGCATCGACGGCGCTAAAACTAGACTCTTGGAACTCTTTTCAGCTAATTAGACTTAGTTTCAAGGTTGACAATAGTGACTGATAACGACGGTAATTATTCAACTGATCAAAAAAGAGCACTTTCTGGCAAACATATGCCCAGTTTTTTTGTTAAAATAGTGTCATTAATTTATGGTTAGTCATATAGACAACGGTAGGTTGTGTAACCACATTTCGCAACCGGCAACCCCAGTTTCGTGTAATACGGGAATTGTGATAATAGCGGTTTTATATATATAGCAACAAAATCGAGCATGTCAATTGGAAAAAAAACAAAAGACATGTCTCAACAAATAATAGACAATTAAATTATCCGCCGCCCGTGAAAATTTACTGCAAGATTGTGGGATGCACATGAATATCAGAGAAGCTATGAAATACACCCTTATGAACAAGGAAAAAATCAAATAACGTAAGTGTGGACGCATGTTTATATCTTCAAACAAAGTCAACTGGCTACCATAAAATAAAAAAATTTGAGGAAAATATATATTTAAACGCAAAGGTTATGAACAGAGGTGGTAATATCGGCTGTTTATTTCCTTCTAAAATACTGCACATCAGCCCCAGGTCGCAGAAAAGTCAGACAATCAGTTTTATTTTCAGGTAAAAACCGAGGAAATAATTGAAGCTACAAACTCGGAAAGGGTGCTAGATTACTGCCAGACAAGGTCACTGCCATCTAGCTTAGCAAAATGCTAATGTTTTAGGCTGCACACCGAGAAATATGTATTCCGGATCTGTCAGTGGCGAATTAGAAAATCTCCAAGGGCTCCGATTTCGGGTCAGATGGTATGGGCCAACGTGAACGCGGTTCAGTATCGACTGTGATTTGGCCTAGACAAAGTAGGTTTGTCGCAGGCATAAGAAATAGCCCTCTCGTATATTGCGAAAGCATACCCGCTACAACAGCTTCCCGTATAGGGAACGTGAATGGTTCCTTTGTGAACTCAATTTGACGACCATCTGTAAGTAAATTTTGTACGTAAACGCAACCGAATATAACTGCTTTATTACTGGTTATTAAAGGAACTATGCTTAAATATATTTGAAGAAGCAAGTGGGTCATAGCGTACGCGTTTAACAACAAAACCGTCTGGAGATATCATGGAAATTGAATGATTGTGTCCAAGACGGAGCCGACGATCCTTACAGCACGCGTTGTATGGTGAGTACCAACATGCCATAAGAAGGTTAAGCTAGCCTTTTTGAAGACGCAAATTAGTCATTGCCTACACGTCTGACAGCAGAGATCGTTTTGAGATGTCGTGGAAGCTGAGCGGCTGTGCTCTAAGTGAGGCAAAGTAAACCCGAATGCAACGGAAGATCCTTACAGCGAAAATAGCGAAAGCCGAAGATTACCTTATGCTAGATAATGTATCACTAGAACAGATCATGCTGAAACGACTTTAGTCACATGGTTATATGAGTGTTACAGTCAAAAACAAAGGGTGACTTGCCGTAGGCATGGATTGATAAGCTAACCAAGGCTTACTAAAACAAGTATAGTTACTAGCTACACACACTAAACCTTGTGGGTTTCCACAACCTGTCTTTGCCGCCGTATACTCTGTCAACCGTAGGACATGTAGCAAAAACGCCTTTGTCCTGAACCAGAAAATGCAAGCCCTGATTTTGCGAGACGTTTGCTTGAGTAGAGATCACTACCAGTGTTTCCCTTCAATACAAATTCCTACGATTTAATGATCCAAGTTGGACCTTATTCTTGCTTTCCAATCCGTGTAAGATGGGGCAAGTTGTCGTTAGTTGACTATTCAAAATTACCGCCACATGTTTGACCGCCGAGCACGCATGGAGAATTGGACTCCCACTTTCTTATGTACCTTAACTAAAGCATATTTCTTTCAATAAAAGTTTCCCCAAGAGTTTTCTTTTCCCTATTAATTGTGCTAGCATTTTTCGTTTCTGTATGTTGGGCATATCGATTATTTTGCGGTGTGTAAATCATTCATAGCCTTTTGAAGAGCATGGTGCGATAGCTGGAACAAGAAGGCAGTTCAGATTTCCTCGCGAACCCATCGTCAGAGAAAGTCACAGAAAGGGAAAGCTGAGGGATGAGGAGCGTAGTATTTATAGGACGCACTTTTCCGTCAACAACATGCATGCAATAATTAGCAGCTCTCCAATTCACCGCCTCGGAGTCGTAATTGATGCGATGTTTGCCTGTCGGTTCGCGACCGAGTCGTTAATGGCCATGCTGCCACCACTGTTGTCGATTCATGGAGTGAAGATTGGTCGGCAGTTTGGCTTACTGGTACCGGAGTTGTTTGGTCGCCCGCGCCCTTCCCGCGTGGCTAATTGCTCAACCAAAGCAAAATTGCAACACAGAATAGGAAGGCGGAAGTTAGTTTTGCTTTTTGGTTAGATGCAGGCTATAAAACCATGGCTTAGTCAGTTTACGGCTCACGTGGTTGCCACCTCTTGAGGTAATAGATGCTTCATCAAATATGAAGGCATCTGAGTCCCGCTGAATGTACCGAGATATGGGAGCCAACGTCATGCCTCGTCACCACTGCTGCTGTATGTTAGCCATTCTCTTTTTGAGTAATCTCCTAGTCTTGAAGAAGGAGACACAATCGCTGGTACAAAAGCTTTATTCACCAGACGTTTCGGATTTCTGCTCGAACCCATCATCAGAGGCAATAACAGATACGGGTATCCGATACTTCGGGCGAATTAAGCTCTTGTCCCAGCGATCGTGTCTCCATATTCGTGACCGCATGCCGTGACCGGTCTCTTCGCTTCCATTGGCAATGAATCCTCCAGTCTCCCTGACGCAGCTGCTTTGTCCGCAACTACGGCAGATCCAGCAAACGACTCCGGAAGTTTCCTGCCGTGGCAGAGGTCTTTTGTCCCCATGACCCGGCGCCTGATGGTCGCCTCCGGTCTGTGTGCAACGGCAAATCCAAGTAATGTGAAGAGGCGGCTGACGGCTTCCGAGACGTTTTTTACGTACGGCAGCGCTCGCCAAAATTTGGGACCGCTTGAATTTTGCCACAACTCGCATTTACACATGCACCGGCTGATGAAGTTGCGCAAATAACCATCCACTTCAACTGCCCGTTGAAGGCTTCCGCAGTATCTGGCAGTCGAGATCGTCGAAATGCTCCTAAATGGCAAATAAGATGAAACTAAAAATCGCCTCGAGCTCGTCTAAGCCCTAAAATTTTTAATGTACTCTGTCAAGGCATGCTTCACATTCGACGGAACATTCTACGAGCAGGTGAAAGTCACGCCAATGGGCTTATGGCAGAAGCCTATGCCGTGAGTGAGACTCTGACTACCACGACCTTTACGACGCCAACTAGGAAGATCGCATATTCTGTGCAAAACAACTGGTGAAGAGATTAGGAGATGGGAGCTAGAATGAAGCACCCCCGACATCGGAAGAGACGCATCACAAGTGTCAGCCAGGGGAGGCATAAAAAAATCTTAAGCAAGGGCAGCCTGATTCGGCCTTGAATCTGATTGGCCAGTTCGAAGTCACAGTGTGCGCCCGTGCAGCTATTCGCGGCATGCGCTCCGAGTAGGGCCACCACAGGTTCGCCGATTTCGGGACTCATGACCGAGACGGTACTACAACGGCTGAAGACACTGGCGTTACAACACCACAGAGTAGAGCATTCGGCTCAATGTACAAAGTTTTGGGCTCGAATTCCAGCTTGCCCAAAACAGAGGTTGGCTGTGGTTGGTTATTAAAACAACTAACTGCCATCTAAGTCTCCCCTGTCATTGTTGGTACCACCCTAGATAAGTATACTACTAATCGCTATACAACCGGCTGCAAATGATACAAACTGAGTCCCAAGGAGTAACGAGGAGTGCATGTTCTATAACTTGGTCGGTGAAGGTCTTCCCGTCACAGTTACTACTCCCGATTGCAAATTACAGGACACTGGAGTGTTAAAAAACACGATTTCGAGTTGCAGGTTAACCAGACCTGCATTTGATCTTAGTTAACTGACCACCTGTTAGAATCCGGAAATGGTCTTCACGGTCGCACTTTTCTTTGTTGATACTTCTGTCCGGGTTTCTATATCTATACATTCTCCTAATGGTGGCAAATATTGGAGAGACTGCAACCATACTATTGATTTATTTGTCTGATAAGCTGGCAGTAGATCAATACTCTCGTTGGTTGAGTTGTTTTTCGACCGCCACGATTTCAGAACCTTGTGTGAAGGTCGATTATCCGATTGATTTTAGACAGATAGGCAGCCGAAATCGAGGTTCTGCCCACATAGAGGATGAATGAGCTGGTAGTAGGATGCGATTGTACTTTCGCCTAACATAAGTATTTTCCGGCACTGGTCTGCCGGTTATACCAACGTAGCTAACGTTGCCGAAATAGCTTCCAATCAGGCAAATACCGTTTCGTTTTTAATCCATCATTACTTGGTTCCCCGGATAGACAGTAGACGCGATATCCCACGGAATTTTAGTAGAAATTCGGAAACTTGCTTTGCGTTCGAGCAAACAACTGAAGTAGGGTTTTAAGGTTAATGATCTTGCAGCAGAATTCCAGGCAATTCCAGTCATAGCAGGATGCCGGCCGCTGAAATAGTTCCTTTGCAATTGCCAATGAAGACTACAGTCTGTAAGAAAATTAATACTTTAGTTGCGCAAATTGTTTTCCTGATTTTCGATAGCCTTATAAATTCAATTATATTTTATAGGTAGGTAGCCAATAACGTCTTCCTTAAACTTTATAGTTTGTTGAGAAATTTGATTCGGTTACGAAGAACTTTTACGGCAAACGGTAGGTTGTATAACTCCATGTCCGTACAATATAGGAGGGGTGGTAAAAGGGGTTTAACGGGTGGGGCATAACCTCGCACGGCGAACGATGCGAATGCAATAAAACGCAAAACCTAAGTACATTTCTTTTGAAATTCTCCTCCAAGGCTTATATAGCGATGGAAGTAGGCGCGTTAATTAAAAAAAATAAACTGGCAATAAATAAAAGTTATTTAAATAAATCGCCGCTGGCAATTTTGAGGCATGTTAGCAACAATGGAACGAACAATCAACAGCGCAGAAGTGCACTAAGTGCCAAATAATGCAACTGCGAAAATTAGTGGCAAGCCAGCGTACTGCACATGAATGTTTAAGGGGCTATGCAAATGCGCCAAAATGAACAGGAAGAAACTCAAAGAACGTAAGTCGGAAGGCACGTACATATCTGAATGATAAGGCAACTTAGAAAAGACGATCAAAACTTTTAGAAAATTAAAAATATGTACGCGAGGCTTATATACAATAATAAAAATGCATTCATGAACAGAGTATGAAAATATGATTTTTTCCTTCAAAATACGGGCCATCGTTTTAGGTCACACGAAAATAAACAGCCAACGGTTGATTTAATGACGAAAGCGTAGGAAAGGTGGAAGTCATAAACTCAGAGAGTATGGCGAAATTCTGCTGTGCAAGGGGACTCCTACCTAGTGTAGTAAAATGCCGAAGAGGACGAAAAATGCATCAGCAAATACTGAAGGTACACAACGACGGATATGTATTTCAGTGCGGCAGATACCAAAGGTTGAAAGCTCTAAGAAAGGGCTAAATTTTTTAAAGCAGTAGGCTTAAGATAAGGACAATAACAAAAATTCGTCTGGTTTTCACAAGAAGTATCAGAGTGATAAAATGCGAAGAGCATATCGACGTGTGTCACGCAACAGCGGTGGAATGGTATGCGGTTTCTTGGAATGTCTGCTTCGCCGCCCTAAAGCATTTCAATGATCCGATTGCAGGAAAACACACAAATGAGACCGAGGCTAAGACTGAAACGAAAGCTTCACGAACTAGGACCGGTGTGTGGTCGAGCAATATTAGCCCACATAGACGAAGTTCAATGTCGTCTGTGGTTTGGCATAGATAGCCTTGAACTAAAGCAAACGTGGGAAATAATCCTCTCGCATATTTTGCAAACATATCCCGGGCAACAGTTTCCTGAACGGTGAACACGAAGGACTCCTTTTCAAAGGCAGCTTAACGACCAATTGCAAGTTCATATTGGTACAACAAATAAACTAAATTTAAGTGTGTTATTACTTGTTATGGGAGGGAATGCGTTCAAGCGTCCTTAATGTAGGGTATAAGTCACGACGAACTCGTTCAACAACAGAAGCGGTTAGACGCTCAGGAAGGCGTGCGCCTACTTTTTAACCGAGGTAAAATAGATCAAAACGCAGCCAAGAATCTTATCAGGACGCGCTGTATGACGACTACCGAAATAGGGGAAGAATATTGAGATAGGCTTCCGAAGACGTAAATAACTGACGACGTGCACTTTCGTCAACAGGAACCGTCAGATATTTGGGGGGGGGAGAGAACGCGCTTTTTTTCACCGAAGCAAAGTAAATAACACAGCCGAGGTCTCTTATAGCACTCGTTTTGAGGTAAGTACCGACATGAGTGCATGCGGAAACTTCCTGAGACTATGAGCTAATAAACTAAACCATGACTACTAAAACAAATATAGTAGGCAGTTATACATATCACTCTAGGCGGGGTTACGCAGCGTACTCTACTCTTTATCGATTCCCATCCTGTCGCCATATTTGCATTCATGGTTTTCAAAATGCAAGCTGTATACTTCTGTTAAAGATAAATTTCTGTGGACTATTAATGAGATATCGTATGGAGTTAATAAAATTTTGCACTGAATTCAAGTCAAATTCCGTTTTAACGAGCAAAAACAGTAAACGTAGAGGTACGATGTCTCATGAATGTGCATTTCTGGTCTTAAAAGTCTTAAAAGTCGAAACATTTTAAACCGAATTATGATTTTCTTTCGAATATGAGATATAGGAAAAGCGTAAGTTCCTGACAAAGAGCAACAAAATGGACATTTTTACGCATGTTTTCTACAAAATTTATCCCAGTTTTTAAGAGCATCAAAATTCGTCGAGAAAAAATGCATACCACTGAGAAGTCATGTTTTGCAGAGTGCGCTTCTAACATATGGTCGGAAAGAGACTCGTTTAAACAGCGCATCCTGACGTTACTGAAATGCCATAGGATTATGCTGTTATGCAATTATATTTTCACACTGTACGTTGGGAGTCAAAAACACATTTAAGAATTTAAGTTAACATTTCATGAGCTGTTGGCTATCGGCCGCTTCCGGCCTGTGTTCATTCGTAACTATCTAGTTTAAATACTAGGCTTGTTAGCTCTTTTCTTACGCTAAGAATGCACGACGCCACGCACCGTGTGTTGTCTATCTTGTATTGACCATTCGAAAAAAATTTAAAAATAGGCATTGCTTGGAAGGAGATAACGTTATCCTATATTAGTCCCTTGGTTATTAATGCAACTAATGACAAATATATCGTATGAGGCTGCTTTTATGTAAAGCGGATTTGTGACGGTTTTAAAGTTAGAATAGGAAAAGTACCTTCCATATTAAGGTGACTGTCCGGAAAGTTAGACAGACAATATTTCCACCCAACAATTACGTTTCCCCTTTTCTTTCTCCTACTGCTCTCTTTTATATTTGCCTCTCCTCAAACAGATATTTAAAATCGCGTCAAGTTTTGCAACAAAGCTGATTAAAGCGGAATCAAAGACTCCTCAGCTGCTATCAGAAAAGCATCTATTCCATCTCGCAATCCTGTCAGGAGCGATCGCGTTCGTTTAAAGCCCCAATTCATTATCTTTTACGCCATCTTTGTGTTAGTCGGTAACAAAATGCTGCCTCCATTACTTGTGCCGCTGTGTGGCTGCTGGCAGAGCCGGGGGAGAACCCCAAATCACAACGGGACAGTGAGTTCCGTAAAGCGATCGGAGAACGTTCCTCTACCAGTAGTGCAGTCGGCCTGTTAATGCGTACGTCGTGTGAATATATCGTTTTCAGGTCTTCGATGTCTTTCTCTATTGGGAGGCCTCAAATGTATCTAAAACTGGCGAAAATACCACCATTCTTTTGGCCTATAAGGGAGATTCCACAACCAATCTGAGCAAGACGTTCTACACGGGGAAGTTGATGGTACTGAGAGAAAGAGCGCAAGAGAGAGAAAGGCGAATATGCTAAATTTTAGAAGTATCATTATAAAGCTTTCAGTGAAATCCTCCTTACTTCACGTCGCCAGAATGTAAAATAATAGGTGATAAGAGAGTAAATGGGTTTGCATAAAAACTGTGCAATTGTTGTCGGGACAGTTCGATCCGTTTTCTTTGTTTCGGTCTCTTTAAATGTCAGGCATCGTGCCAGGGATGGCAACGCCGATATGCCGATTTACGCCAAGAGATCTAACGGAATCCACGGCGCCTGGAGTGAGGAGATTTCCTATCCATTAATTCGGGGCGAAAGAAATGGGCAACATCATCCAAAACGCAATCAGCAAATTACTTGACCGTTGTAAAATATCTTTGCTCTGGGATACCAGCCAAAAGGCATACAACATAGCGGCAACCTAAGAGAGTCTTTGGAGGGCAAGTTTTGAATCGAACATATCTCATTTCGTGCAAGGAGTGAAAAATAATTTGAGAAAAATAGATAATGACAGAGAGAACGCAAGCATCTATACACTTTCAGATTAGGGGTTGGTGTGTGTGAACGATGAACGTAAGTGAATTTAACCATAGGGGGGAAATGAGAGGGTTAAGGACAGAGTGAGACCAAGGCACCGGAGGGAGGATCCCACGTTTGGAAGAATATCCAAGGGTTCAGGAAAGAGAGAAACTGGTGTCTGATTGTTAAGAAGGTAACGATTCTTCAACGATCATGCAGAGACTTGGTCCAGCCTATCCTTCAAAAACTGGAATTGAACCTGCTTTTTTGAGAGGATGACCAAAAATCACATTGCAGAAAACTACTGCTGAGATATTTGTGTCAGGCAGTATTTACGTACATAGAATTTAGGTGAGGGAAATCACGAGTAAATTGTAATAGAATGCAAAGTATATTAAGAGGCTTCTAAGACACATTTATGGAGTAAGAGCTTCAAATCCCAATGTTTTTGCATATACCTTCATGGGATGTTATAATCTTCTAGTGAAATATACATGCTTGCTTTGTTAATAATAATTCATCAGAACGGCATTGTAAAATCGCCACTTATGCATACGGCTCGGCCAAAACGTCCATGTTCACAAGTAGCTTTAGAGAGGTCGGGAGGAAGAGGCGTACGCCTTTTTGAAAGGACAACTTAAGATTTTAAGCAAACATGACCGCATTCGCTTTCACCAGAATATAACTTAAAAATGATGCAAAAGTAATGAGGTTTGCACCAAATCTTCTATCACTCACGGGAACATTTCACGTTTCAGTTTCTCTACTTCATTTTCTTTATGATTAAGGCATCACACCGGAAATAGCAATGCAGAATGCTGATGTAAGGTGAAGGATATGTCGGAGATTGAGACGCATGGGACGGGAGAACTTCACGACAATTGGTTCAGAATGAAGTAGCTCATCATCATCACCTTCCGGAATTAGATCAGCAAATTGACTGACCGTTGTAAAATGTCATTTCATAAAAATGTCTTCTAAAGCGACAAAAAGCCCACCAGCAGATGAGACCATTTGGGAGACTGGCTTTAGAATCAATATAGCTTTACTGAGCTAAGTACGAATAAAGTATGTGGAGGAACAATAAATTATGAGCGAAGAATGCACGTACCTATAATTATCTAGATTAGGGGTTGAGGTGCGTAAGCGAGGATTGTAATGAACGAGTTAGCACGTTTTAATGAAGGGAATTTCACTATGAATGTCAAATTTCGTTGAGGACAGAGCGGCACCAAAGTACAAGAAAGTGGATCACTCGTTGGGAAGAATATCCCATGATTCATGGTTGGCAGAGACTCGCAGCGGGAATAGTATTAACTGATTTCTGATTCAGAAGACGAAGATGCGATCACTAAAACAAGATATTTATCGGCACGGCCTTTCGGATTCTCACTCGAACCCATCATCAAAGATAGACGCAGGTAAGGGTAGCGGTGGCACAAGGAGTGCAGTATTTATAGCACGTGGCTGTCGTGGGGTCATATACATACTGTAATTAACAGCTCCCGAAGTCACCGCTGGGAGACGGCAGTATTCGGACAGCTAGCACACTGCAAAATATTGAGGCTTATCCCTACCCGACGTAATTATTTGAACTATATGTGATTTCTGATTATTAAGTAGGAGACCAATGATCATGTAGAAACGTGATCCGATACATCATTTAACCGTTGGAGATAAGCCTGTTTTTAAAGGGCGTGACCATAATCGCATCTTTTATTTTATATCAAGCAAACTGGGAAAAACTCGGCGACCTCAGTGGAATTTGGACCTATGAAAGCAGGTGAAAGACTTGAGAACTGCTGAGTCTCTAATCACCTAAGCTACTTGGTCCAACCGGAAGCCGTGTGTTCGATACTGAATAAGGTTACCCGTGCAGCTCAGTGCAACGACTAGAATCAAATAAAGCTGATACAGCAAGCTGGCTGACGAAGCCGTGTTTCCTAAATAACCTATCTAGATGACAGTCAACTTACAGTATCGGACTTGGTGGATTCCATAAGTTGCACTAAATTGGGCTGGTAACCTGATCGAAATTTGATTAAACACGCAGCTCACGGCGTCGCCTCGTAGCAACGGTAGATAGAACGTTGGCTGTGATCAAGCCTTCCTGTTTCTGTCCTGGCTTCAAATTTCACCAAATTTGCCTAGTTATTCGCAGCTCAATAAAAATAATTTATTCAAAATCTGCCAAAACACCTGCGAAACATGTTGTTGGCACGCCTAGCACACGGGAAGTCATTTGGCGATCTTAAGTCTCTAACATGCAGGAAGAGGAGTTGAGAAACAGAAACGAACTTTGAAGGACGCCGCAGTTTTGTGAAGTACAGGAGATTTCCGTTTCCCAGACTGAATAAACTGAGTGTAAAGTAAAATAAACTCAATCCATTCAGGAGAACCGCATGCGGATGTTTTCTGGAGGAGATGGCACAGAACAGTATTGAAGACAGAGGAATAGTCAAAAATATATATGTGCAAGCGCGGTGACCCTTATCTTAGAGCAGATTGGTCCACACTAACAAGAGCATCCAGGGTACTTGGCTTGGTTGTATATGAAAATTGTAAAGGGTCGATTACTTTAGAGGTAAATGGCACAATGGGACCTAAGGCAACTCGTTTAGCGGGCTTTAGATGTGCGGAAGAAAAGGCTAATGGGTGGAGAGATAAGAGAGCATAATTTATAAATTTCTAATGAATTGGAATGGTCCTTCCGTGCACCAGGCGTCAAGAATCTTTGACTCCACGAAGGACATGTAGGTAAGCTGCGCCAAAACCTGGGAACAACTAAGTAGAAGGAGAGGTGGGAAACACTATCCGGCCCTTTTTGAAATGTTTCTTCCCCCTTGTCAATGACAAAAAAGGCATACGGGGAAATGTCGTCTGATAAATGATTGAATTCATTGGGAGTAAAGAAAAATTTTCCTTTAAGGAGTAAACCCGCAATGACATGTGCCAGTGCGCTACATCGGCCAGTATGAAATT
>CACRXP010000601.1:101921-204381 GCA_902702965.1 Spirometra erinaceieuropaei
AAAATACGAGTACCTTAGACCAGAATGGGGATCACATTGGTGCATGATACAAGTTGATTGGGTTCTTATTTGCTTAAAATGAGGAAGACCTTTGCCATGCAAGTCTTCTTCCTTTAGTTAATGGGGTTCACTTTTATCGCAGTCGCAAAATGCTGTCCAAACAGTCATCTGCACAAACAATGCATGCAATCCATAAAATACATGAGTAAACTCTTTAGAAGACTGTCATACTTGATATATTTGGCGAGAGAGTCTTTTCCGGTCATAAACCAAATGCAATTGGAGTGACACAGAGCTTACTGCATTTTGTGGTTGCTTAAGTGCACATTATCCTCTGCGGACGACAGAAATGGTACCGTGCGTTTGTGGAAGACGACCATTTTAATGCGGAGGAAATTGCAATAGGTAATTTATGCCATGGAACGTAAACGGCGACCGCGTTTTAATTCTGCCAAGCATACAGGAGTATCTTACATTATTTCAGTTTTGACAAGATATGGGTAAATAAGGAGACTTTTATTTAGCCGTCTGCAAAAATTTAACTTAGCATAAAGTAGCATTTAAGTAGCTCGTATTCTATCGTCTAATTTTAATGGCATTTTACATTCAAATACACTTTACAGAAAGCAAAAACTGCCATTTTACAGCAATCAGTTTTAAAAAGGGAATACGGTTCACGATCTTTGTGTTGTTATGAAGATACCTTATTTGACATGTAAAGTATCACAATATTTACAAGCAAATTTATACACTTCATTAGAGATATAAACAAGCGCAATTATGTATTCTACGTGAATTGATATTTCATGATTTTAAATAATCTGACAATTGATCACATTTCTGAAACAGAAATCTACCCTGTTCTCAAGTTTAACTCGCAAAACACGCCATTTACTAATACAATGGGTTTTAGGACCTACACATTTGTTCACTCTTTCCACAGAACCTGTTTGATCTTGTAACTGCATCGTAGGTCGCCAAAACTGTAAAATAGTTAGCTACTTTCAAGCAAGTTTGATTTTTATAGGACAGCAAAAGGACGTCCATTCAAAAACGGGCGTAATTTTATGACTTACAAAACGTATGACAATGCCGCGAGGTACTCAGTACTGCAAATCGACATAACTCTCACAAACCGATAGAGTATTTCAGACTTTCAGTTAACGTTTTTCAAGATATGTCATTCAACTTGCAGATGTGCGTTTCAGTCAAATGAATGCAATGAAAGAAATTTCAGGGCATCAAAAATCAATGCAAAACATTAACATATTTTAAGTCTCCATTGGTATTCAAGTTAACCGTGATTTTTGGCAAGCATAAACTGTAATGGTGCATATAACAGGAGTGGCACAGAGCCCGCTGCGTTTTGTGGATGCTTTAATACACCATATCCTGTACCGACGACAGAAACGGAACGACGCCCTTGCGGAAGTGAAAAATTTTCATACAGAGTAGATTACACCAGGTAACATATCTCATGAAATATAAACTGGAATTAAAAAATATGGACTTGACTGGAAACTGCTCTTTAGATGGCGTTGTCGACCTGTTTTTTATGCAGCCGTATCCTTGAATATTGCAATCCTGACTAATAAGTGGGCGTTTGTCCAGTCGTCTGCAGTATTAATTGAGTAATTGTTCAGCGCACATTCCTCAGTTACCTGCAATAATCTATAAAATTTAATATATCTAACTGACATGCACTCTTTGAATTCCTGTTCAAGAAATATTAACCAAAATCCCGAAATCCCTTTTCGATTTAAAGCACTAATAAAGTGTGTTTAGAAGATTGATTTTCGTGATTCACAGTTCCGATCTGTTTTATTGACGCCAGGATGCCGGCCCCTGACTGAAGCTCTAATCGGCCACCTGCTAAAATTCCGAATAGAAAAAATGTCAACTCAAGTAGCATACATTTTCCCCGTCGTTTTTTTACGAACTTATAGTTTCACATAGATTTTGAAAGAAAACAGGCTTAACGTGTCTTTTTAAGAACATATTCGGTAGAAAAATAAGTCTGTTTTAAATTTCACGTTTGCAGATGCAATGTTTTTGAGTTTAAAAGGGTTTTAAATTAGGCAAATTTTCAAGCCATCGAAATGTTTACTCAAATAGCATCATAGCTGTACTTTTATTAATTCACTTTATGAAGTGAACAAAATAGTCCACATTTAGTAAAAACTTCATGAGCCCTATGTGGTATGTTGCTGATAGTCAACACAGCTCTAAGTCACGCGCAATGGCAAATGGGCACAAAATTTTGTTCGAACTTTTTAAACCTAAATGACCCACTTCCTTGATTTTTACATTTAAATGTGTACAAAAAAGAATATCTTAATGCGTCTTAAATCGTTGGAATAATGCGCCAAATATAAGTATTATTTGCAGATGGTTGAAGAACGCATATGCAAGTGAAATACCCCACGATTACAGTCCACAAAAATCACAATCGGCACAACATTAAACTACTCATTTCCAACTGAATTCGCAATTTAGAATTTAAGTCAATATCATGCGGGATTCACTGCTGGCTTGAGACTTAAACATGCTTTATAAGAAACCTTTACAAAACTGTCGACTCTGACAGTAACCTTGTATTAACAAATAACAACTTTTGAATAGTTTTAAACCCGACCTGCCGTTGAATATGCTTTTAGGGCTTAAAAACTGAAAGACGCATATTCTTCATTAAGAAAATACATTCATTTATATATGCTCTTAAGCAGGTATCACATGAGATTCATAAAGTTTCGAAATGGCTACGGACTACGATCTATAATGAGAGCTACTGATTTTAAATAAAGTTGAATAACATCTTAATTGCCGTGAAATAAGCACAAAAGTTGTGTTTTGCTTCGGCTTTATACGAAATGTGTTTAAAAATGGAACTTCACCGCAAAGTACTGGAAAATGTAGCGCTACGTTGGCATCAACTTTGAACTGAGTTTAATTTTTAGGGAGGCCGAAAGTACGTGCAGCCTAAAGGCGGCAACTTGCAATAGATTAATACCGTGAGATAATCAGTATTACGAATCGACCTAAGCAATTATTTCGGAAAAACGAAACGTTTCGAAATTTCAGTTGATGTTTTCCGAAATATGCCCCTAGTTTGCACGAACGTCGTCGACTTTGCTAACCGTGGCCCTGCTTTCGACTTGTAATTGGATTCTTGACAAGCGACTCTGTCAAAAGGCACATTCCAACGACAGGTCCGCTATGCAAATATGCGGTAATACCGACTACTTTTCAAAGAAAATGCATGCAATATTTAAATGAGCAAAGAATTCATATGCAGATTGACCATGCAACTTCTCCATCCAAACGAAAGCCCTAGAAGCGTTCTACACATTTCACTAAATTTAGCCAAGTGATCGTATAAAGAGACAAAATGCGTTAGTTATATTTTTGTTCATATGTTTATTACTGACAATATGTTATGACTGCTAACAACGGGGAAGACTGTCTCCCATGTCTCTGCCGGTAAAAACATACTGCCTATATCATGGGCCGCAGTGTGGCTGCTAGTTGGGCTCGAGAGAGAGAGCCCGCAAGGCACAACTGGACGAGGGAGTTCCGTAAGAACGATCGGTGAGCGTCCCCTAACATTCTATATTCCCGATCGAAAACTGACAGGGCAACGGCCTCGTGGCCCAGTGGTAAGAAGCGTGGACTTCTAAACCAACAGGCCGCGAATTCGAGCCTCGGGTGTTTCAAACTTCGGGGTTGGGAATGACTGGGTGACGACGGCTAATAAGCCAAAAATGCCCATTCCAGCCGCTGTGCGGCTGCTGGTTGGGCTCGAGAGAGAAAGAGGACCTAAGGCATAACGGAACGATTTAGTTCCGTAAAAAATATCGGTGAACGCCCCTCAAGCATGTTTATTACTGTCGAGTTCCGTTTCATTATGCTGCATCCCCCAATGCCTAGCTCCTAGAACGGTAGGTGAAGTCACATATCCTAAAGTTGAAAATTTGTATTTTCCTAACATTGCTTGTAGACATTGTCCCATCATTTTAGACAATATGCAATGTTCGCTTCCTCTTTGAGTGCCATAGTATACGTTTACTTTTTATTGATCCCGCCTAAACTATCATGGATAATGTGATCTTGCTCGACTCATCAAAAATCCGATCACAACAGATTGTCTTGTCAAACCTATCCATTGATCAGTTACCTTTAAACTTTTACTTCCACATTTATAGATGACTGAAATGTCATAGATTCACGTAAACAATATCGCACCCCCTTTCAATTACAAACAACTGGTGCAGTGTTATGCAACAAGAACAGCAGCAACGGCTGCGGCGGGACCTCACAATCGGCCAATCAGGTGACGGCCTCAGGTTTAATGGGATCGGCCAATGTTTTTACAAGCCTGGGTGATGGTTCTGATTCCACTGTGTATATTTTGCAAGCTATAAAATATATAAAAAGTCTGAATTTAGGAGAAAAGTAGTCTATATAAATCTCTGAATAATCATCTAGTTTCTTCTGCAGCGTGTCATTAAAATGATATGAATGTCCTTTCTTTTTTAACCCCGAATGTTGCCCGTCGAATACGTGGACATCTGTTTAAGTAATTTGACCGCAGAATTAGGTTTAGCCAAGATTTAAGATGACAAGCTGAGAGTGTTTGGTCGTCAAGCGAACGAAAATAATCGTTTTGGCCCTACGACCACAAGAAACTGAATTTGGGAAAGGCCTTAAAACAATTCACTCATACATTTATTGTGGCGATGCCACTAGTAGTGGCTGCAGTAGCCACGCGCTCTTCGCCCTTTTTCAAATTCAACTTAATCATTTCGAGTCTGCAGATTCTGGTGTTCTTTTACATCCAAATAAAATAACTGAGAATTGTTGTCATACTAAAAAGCTACAGAGTAAATAACAATACTTTTAAACCGGTCACTGATCTAGGTGCTGTTTTTCAAAAGATTAAAGCCTGTCATAATTCAGAACCTGCAAAGGATGTTTAGTTAATTGTGACGTCGAAAAGTAGCCAAAAACTAAAGAATGTTATGTGACGCATCTGGAATCTGGTCAGCTACTCCTTGGACTCCCAAGCTCTGAAACTGCGCAACTTGCTTATATAGTTTACTCTCATGGTCATCGTTATTCCCCTCCGATTGGTTGAACTGCTGTCCACTTACAGCAGCCCACACGGGTTGGACTACAAGCCTTCGGACGCATGTTCAACCATTTACACGCTGCTTTTTGCAGCAGACCGCTTGATTTTATTGGGGTGCAGAAAGTGAAATCAAGATGGCCAGCAATGCATCCACGAACGAAAACCTTTCTTGTACGTTGAAGGAGGCATGGCCCGGAGGACCTACCAATGGGGCTTTTCTCGACTACAATCGACTCACCTTCCTCTCGGTAATCGGCCTCCCCGTGTGCGCAGTAGGCGTCTTCACCAGCGCTCTCAGCCTCTGTCTCTTCTGCCGAGACAATACGACCCCGCGAACTACTCGCAAGATCCTCATTGTCACATCAGTGGTTGATGTACAGTTTCTCCTCTTCTCCATGCTCTACCTCCAACCCTTCATCTTCTGTAGGGAAAATTGCACTTGGAATCAGTTCTTCAAGTCGCTTCCCTATATTCTGCCTATATTTTCCATGGTAAATATTTTGGAAAGCCTGAGGAATTGGTTGGTTGTACTCATCGGCGTGGAGCGCTTCATGGTGGTCTGCTTTCCTGTTCGCAGCAAGGTCTGGTGGAATGGGAAGATAACAAACTGCCTAATAGCCGCCTGCATTGGATTATCCATCTTCGTTCGAATTCCTCTGTTCATTTATCTAATCATAGATGATGCGGGAGAGGAGTGGTCTCGAGTGGCGGCATGGCTTTACCAAGTACACTCCTTCACCGACAGCATCATGGTCACGCTGATACCGCTGGTTATCCTGATTGTCTGCAGTCTAAATATTGCTCGTGACCTCCGGCAGTCGGATCGTTTTCGACAGAAGCAGACGGATCAGCAGCAGCAGGAGGAGGATGCGTCAGGGGAGAGTCACAGGAAGAGCACCAGTTCTACTTCCAGTGTTGTTCGACGCGTCAGACTGACACGTGCCCTTCTCATTGTCATCGTCACCTTCACACTCTTCATGCTCCCCCTGGTGCCAGTAAGCATAATTCAAATTGTTTTGGACCACTTCTTTCCGACCTCATGCGTCTGCCTGGTCGCTCTTTACGTCTGCTCCTATGTGGCTGCACTTGGCTCGCAGTTGAACTCAACAGCCAATTTTTTTATCTACATTGTCTACTGGAGCAAGTACCGGAAGATGCTACTGCGGATGTTGGGTTGTAAACATGCTAAGCCTCTGCAGCGGTTGGGGAGTCAATTTAAGGTGAAAATTGGGCTGCCACATCGAAGTGATTCTGTATTTGTGCGGCGTACAAATTAGCGCAAAAAACAGTCTATTTGGCGCAGAAGGTTGAATGCAGCATGCCAGACATTCCAACATTTACTGACGTTCCTCGTGATGGCCTGAAGGCATGGAGCCTGCCAAGACTTCAGGCTTGTTTTTCAGAGTAATATTAAAATTTTATTTTTAAAAAAATTTGACTTGATGCCTTATTCAAAAATTCGGACGCATATAAGTCCTTTCGCGTACTCCGGTTAATAGAGAATTATCTATACTATGAGTTAACAAGACGCTTAATTCTGCCTCAAGAAATGGCTTCCCCTTTGAAGGCTGAATAAGCATTGTGTTCTGATTAGCGATTTACGAACTGTTTCGTATTATATTTAATGCAGGGACATTTTCTTCTATGATCCATGATTGGCGTTGAAAGGCTGCACGTTAAATAAATGGCTCTGAATTATTGATGCTAAGTTTAATTTTCGGAGAGCGCAGATTGTAATGTTTTTATTAAAATGTAAGCTTTTTTGTAAAGCCAAAAGCAATAGCCTAGATTCTATTCAAATCCTTAGTTCCTCAGACTATAGGAATTCTAAATCGGTCTATTTTTACAACACAGGTATTAGTTAAAGACCCAGATACACGTTTCGCCGTTATTCTGCCATCAGGAGTGGTTCGATTCACCAAAAGGTCCTCCGCGTTTCTCGTGTTTTTGTGGTAGACACTCCAGCTTCAAAATTGCAGCTTCTCGATTTCCCAGAAATTTGTAGTTAACCTAGGGCGAATCAGTCTATTTGATATTATAGGCCCAGACTGAAATTTCAAATGAATATCTTGGCCGAAGTCCAGTAGTCTATATATCTCAGATAGATAATTAATTTACTGGAAAGTCAGGTAAAAACTGCAATTTGAAAACTGTCGAATTAACAAGAGAAGCGGACGCGGAAATTTTGGGGACCCATTGATGGGACGAGTCCTCCTCAGCTGTGTCATACTGCGGCAGAATATCGGCAAAACACGTACCTGAGTTTTTAACTAGTAAAGGTGCTCTCAAGTATGGTACATCGTGCTTTCTACGCATAGTAGGTGGGCTATCTCATGAAATCGCAATAGAAACTCTGAAATGCGTTTTCGTTTCGAAAAGATTAATCAAGTAGGGTTGCAGAAAACAATTCACTTATTGCACGGTACCGGCCATCAAAAAAAAGATCTTATCAGCTACATCCAAAAATCCTACTCCGTAAAAAAAGGTTGCTCAGTTAACAGGAAGTTTTTTATTGAATTTCGATGCCCTTAAAGAATCATTAATATTTAATGGAAAATATGCCAAAAGTTCACGCTTTTGCTGATTCCATATAAAATCTTGTCTCCTTGCAATTTTGCACTCGAAGGAAAAGTATAATTCGGTATTAGAAAGGTTCTAATTGTGAGATTTTTTAAGAACAGCAAATGGACGTTCATAAAACTTCACGTCTCAGTGAAACTAAAAATGTGGCTCTAATCCAAGAATTAATTTTATGAAGCCCATATAATCTCCTCTCAATACCGACGAGAAACGTATTTTTTCCATACGCGGAAATTATACGTCTTGAAATTTGGGAACCCTGAATGCATGTGTAGCAGCGGGTCGGTTTTAAAATTATTCGCGAATAAGAAACGTTTTATAAAAACAAATTATACCTTCCTTCGAGTAAGAAATTGAAAAAAAGACGTAATATTCTACCGACTGAGCAAAAGAGTAAATATTTTTATGCAGATTTTTAAAGAAATATAATTGCTTCCTTAAAGGGTGCGACATTTAAGGAAAAAATGCATGTTACTAAAGTAGTCATTTGTTACGGATAATGGTTTTGAGATGCAAATTAAAAGACATTTTTTCGAAAGTCGGCTTCCTGATGTAACTGAAGTATAACAGAATTATACTGGTTAGTTTTACAAACTTTCTTAATTAATCTTTTCATAACGAAAACGCATTCGATCTTTCTGTTGAGATTTCGTGAGTTAGCCAATTTAGCGTATGTACAACTGATTTCTGTTGACAGTTTGTGAATGTTACACGGTTATTCCGCTGTAGCTACTGAACTTCTGCCCAAATATTTATATAGAATTTCAGCTTTATCCCATTAGTTTCTAACGGAGTGATTTGCTCCAAGTTAGCTATTAATTTCTAGAGAAGTCAAAAGCAGTAATTTCAGTCTATTTTTTCATACTCTTGCTACATCATAATACCTATCTTTCTAACATAATCATATATCGAGTGGTTAGTTTGCATAAATTTCTCTCGATAAAAGAACTGGCTATAACATCTTCAGTTCGAAACGAAAGTTTGAAAAGACTTCTTGTTTCACCAAGTGGGAGTTAGGAATTACCGTATAACACTCAAGTTTAGCACATACCGTTATATTTAAATAAGTTGTTATATTATTGTATAATGCAGTATTCAAAAAAATACACAAAAGCACTCGTCCATTTTCGTTATTTGTCAAGATACCAGGAATATTATTTACATATAAATACATATATATATTTACATATAAATTTTCGAACTTAATCTAAGAATCTTTGTTCCGAAGAATTTTCCTCAAATTCGTGCGCTTATTGACTCGGGAATCAAACATGGCATAATTACTCATGTTTCCCTTCAATAGCCTTGTTCAACCTTAATATTACCTCGAGATAGTAACTTGAGGTTGCACACGAGATGGCATATCCACTAAACAGATCCGTATAAGTGAACATGAAATTGACAGACATGGCGACAAGTTGTATGACTGTGCCGAAGAGATCGGAAAAGTACTTCATCTACGTTGTAGGACTAAATCTGGCTGAAGGCTACGACTAAATGGACAACCTTCTGAAGTCCGAACATCCACTCAAGCTTCCATGATATTCCATTTAAATGTATTTACCACTTGGAGGACAGATGTATGAACAAATTAAAGGCACTCATGTGAGTTAAAGTTGGCAAAGTTGAGAGATACGGATTGGCAAATTAAGGAATGTAATGAGTTTATTAGAAGAGGCTTACTGGAATGCTGGCGTATCGTAGAATTTGGCCAACTTCTCATTGTCAACACGCAACATACACTGAGTGACCGATTTCATGAAATGATAGTCGAAATCCCGAAACGCGTTTACGATTAGGAAAGATTATTAAGGTGAGGTTCTTATACGTTTCATCTTGCGACATAAACATATTATATTTTGTACTCGGTAGGATAACTGCTTTTGAATGCACTTCTTTTCAATTCCCTGTAAACACCGTACTTGTTTTTAAAGTGGCTACTTTAGCAGCATGTATTTTCCATATTGATTTCCGATGGTCAGATAAACTTTATAAAAAAATGAACGAAAAATATGTTTTCGTTCACTCGTTTGATAGGGAATTGCGTCATTTTCATATTTTGTACTCAAAGAAGGAGTACAATTGGGTTTTAAAAGTTTTCTAATTCCGAATACGTTCGACCCCGATTATTTGGCGCATTAGTGCTTATCGACTTCAGTCTACAAGGTGCATGTTTTCTGCTTAAGAAACAACATATATTTCTTTATGTCTTAAAGAAGTTATCATTTGAAATCAATAAAAGTTCACAATGGATGCAGACTAGGTTGTATATTTCATAAGGTGCAGTCGTAAACGGACAAGTACGATGCTGTATGAATATTACTTCGTCGAGTGTAAAATATGCAGACGACGTAATTCCCTATCAGACGAGTAATAGAAAACATATTTGCGTTCATGTTTTTTGTAAAATATATATATATATATACAAAAGACCATCAGGAATTAATATAGAAAATGCTTGCCGCTAAAGCAGCCACATTTTATAACAGGAGATTGAAAAGTAGTGCATTCAAAAACAGATATCCTACCGAGTCCGAAATATTATATGATTATGCCGCAACTTGATATGTATTAGAACCTCATCTAAGTAATCCTTCCTAATCGGAAACTACTTTCGGGATCTCTGCTAACATTTCATGAGATCGGTCATTCACTATACTATTAGTAAACAGAAATTGAAGTGGCATGCTGTATTGGTCATCTCATGCTGATCGATTGCTTTCTGCTTCGTTTTTTAAGAGACGCTCGGAGGATTTAAGCCGCGTGCGTTGTGAACCACAATCATGTGGGTGGAGGTGATCGAGGATCTGTCGGGGTTGGTCAGTCTAGCGGCTCCTCCTCACCGAGTGAATTTGTCGTCCGGCCGCCTTCGCGGCTTGCTTAAGTTCTGTTTGATCGCCTGGTCCTGTGCTTTATGAAGGCAATTGCGCAGTACGTTTTAAGCTGCAGGAAGGACCGAATGACTATTGATGGATTTGTCATCTCAGTACCGCACCTCAAGTGTTACCCTTTCTGTTACTGAGTTTCCCATCCTAAGATAGTACCGCCCTGGTAATCGAAATTATGCTAAATTTCCTCAACATCCTTTGCAGGTTGAGAGATTGGATCTCATCCCCGTGTTGCCTTTTGGGTCCCTGTCAAGCAGGCCTGATTGTTGAAGTTGTTCTTAAAAGGACTGTACAATTAGTGTTCGCCAATTTCAACCAAAGTTCTGTTTTTAGTTATGTCAACGGCAATTGTATCATTGACAAATTATCTAATGTCGAGTTTCTTCAAGTCTTAATGAACTCAACTGGCCTGAACAGAAAAATCACGACGAAAACCGAAACAAATTAATGACTGTACGACTTGGGCAGCACATGTTGGCGACGCCAAAGGCGGCTGCAATCAGGCTATGCGAACTGGTTTTATGCGTACAGAAGAAATTCATGCAAGTTCCACAGTTGTCATGGTTCAAAGCCGCCCAGGTCAGTTACCCGCATATAATTACCTTTCGCGGGATCCACCTTCCCCCTGGCGCTGACTGAGATTTTGGTGTTTCACTTCTCTCCCCTCACAAAACACGAAATACTGCAAAATTATCTACTTTTCCGTAAATTTTGACTGATTATTTCAATCACCATATAAATATGAATGAGTTGGTCTAGATATTATAAAGCCTTTTTCCAGTTTTTCCGACCCCTTACAATTTGCATACAAAGCCAAACGCAGTACTTTCGATGTTACTCTAAATGAATTAGACAAGGGTTGCCGAGAGGACGCATACGCTTTTCTTGACTACTCCCCGCCTTCAATACCGTCCCGCGCCCTCTCCTCCTTACCAAAATATCCTGCGGCACTCCAGGCTGGGTCGTTTCTCGGCTTAGTGAGTATTTTACTTCCCGCACTCAATTTTTCCAGTTTGGCGAGTAGAAATTTATGGTCCTTCCCAATGCCTGCGGAGTTATTCAACGTTCCATTCTATTCCCTCACCTCTTCTCCCTCTAGAATGATGTTTTAAGATCACCTAACTACTGTCTTTTGGTTAAATATGCTGATGATGTTGTTGTTGGACACCCTCTCAAAAATTGGACACATCTCCAATTTATAAAGGATGTTCTTAACCATGTCATTTTATGATGGGAGGAAAATGGTCTGCTGGTCAACAACCAAAAATTCATTCAGTGTATTTCCCGACTGCGGCCCCCTCCTAGGCCTGAATCCTCTAACATCCTTCCTAACGAGGTATCCTCTTTCAGGTACCTTGACGTTACTTTGTCATCAAAGCTTTCATTTTCTTTCTATATTGAGTCCCTTTTTACTAAAGTTTGTTAACTTCTTTATTCCGCTCGTCGTTTACGTTCCCACCATACATCTCAACTCTTAGTCCGGAGATTCATCGATGCCTATAATGCTCTCCTGTCATTTTTCCTGCTTTGCTCAAAAAAGTTCTTTTAATTTTAAAACTAGTTCTCCGACTGCTCTCTTTTGCCGCTGGTGTTTCTTATCTTTTTAGTCGACACTATCCTACAACGACATTTCAATAAGGTCAAGCAATTTACTGGTCGGATTATAGATGACGTTGCTCATCCCTTGCATTGTGATATTATTTCTACGAAGTCCTCCGCCTGATGATCAGCAGCTTCCGACTTATGTCTTGTCGCACATCGGCTTTTTGAGCTTCTGTATGGTCATTCCTGGCCCGCTACCTTACGTATGAAGAGATAGAAATACAGAAGCCAAGATTTGTACTGTACCTATAATTATCGTCTATTTCCTGTTAAACCTTTTGACTCGGGAATAATCTAATGACTTATTTACTGTCCATAATGAATGAAGCTAATATTTTTCTAAAAATTTTGAATTTATGATTTCAAAACAAAGGGAATTTCTCTCTATCTCAAAACTTTTCAAAACCAGACGTATGCCCGCCAAATTGTCGTTTAAAGCCGATGACTGTTCCTCCTCCTCCTCCTCCTCCTCGACCTCGTGCGCCGGTGGATAACTGGATAATCGCAAACTACAGCATTCAGAAGTGGTGTCGACAAAAGGCAAATGTTACTTTCCCTCTATCTCTCAAACCTAATTATGCCCTCAAGGAAATGAAGCACGTTAGTCGACAAAGGAGTAGAACGACTCCAATTTCACAAACATTTCCGAGTCAACGGGAACCCAAGCTATTTCATCAAGACGAGGGAGTGCCAGTGAAATGACGACGGCCTAAGGAGCAACGGCTCAAATGTCTGTACGGTCGTCTCCTACACAAATAAGTCTCCTAGGTCGTTTCGGACTGTTACGAGCCACCAGATTAGGCTAGTCCCGTCACCTTAGGTAATAATTCATCGCCTAATTCACTGACGCGTCGGCATTTTTTTACTGTATAAAAGAACTTGGAGATCAGGCCCATAATCTCGTCTTCCAACTCATATAGAAGCAATTGGTAAAACTTTTAGCCCTTAATGAGCGACCATCTTGGGTCAAGGTAGCCTAAGGATAGAATGACTAACATCAGCAGCTTGATATTCGGGCGCCAACTCCATCACCAGGACTCTTGCCCTTCCTGCATCAATGTATATGTAAGGACTGAAACAGCACGGTCACAGGGAACTTGAGAAAACTGAGATAATGCGACCCGATGAAGAATTCACGCCAAAGATGGGCGCAAAGTAATGAATTTTAACGCAGCGACTGTTGAGCCTGCCAAAAATACCAAAAGACCGAGACAGTTAGGTAATAAAATCATCGATCAGCTTACGGCCAATCGCTTTTGTCGGCCACTTAAAACTTTGCTCGACTTTCTGCATTAAGTACCCTGACTACAGTGCGCCAACAGAACTCTCCGAAACATCAAAACCGCAATAAATCTGCCCCGGTTAGCTCTTTCTGTTTTTTGAATTACCCCTGCGGACTCTCACGTTTGCTAAACTGAACACACGATTCCGTCTTCTGGAGTACGGCGTGCGCTGGGCGCTTTCAGATTTTATGTATTTATGTCCAATAAGGAACAAACGTGAGACTGATTTTTTCAAAATGTCGTTGAATTCTGTAGGACAAAAAATATTTGGGATACGTTCGCAGACGGCGTCCTCAGAACTGCTGATTAAAATAATAATTATGAAGTTGTTTTTTAAGGATGTGGGAAATATGGCTCTGAATAACAGCAAGCCGAATGGCTATCTTAATGTATACATCTGAGTTCACCCTTACAGAAATTGCCAAACTAGATTCTTAATCTTATACATATGCTTGACTACGTGAACACGACTTCAGATACGCTGCCTCACGGGACAACCAAAGTCTAATCTAAGCACTAAGCCCTACCCAAACTCTAATGATTAAATTAACACCCAAGACCAACACTACTCACTCTAATACTTGAACAACCTAACCAAACCCAGTGCTTAATGTTGCAACACCGCTGATCCGTACCATACGCTCAGCTTTAATCACAAAGAATCTGCAATGACCATGTAACTACACAAATGGTCTGCTGACTTCGCCTGTTCCTGTCTAACAAAGTGTTCAAAATATCCTATGAAAACGATTTTGCAAATTCCAGGGGGCAGTTCAGAATAATAAGGTACAATTGCCGCCATAAAGACGTTTATTCGCCTGACCTTTCGTCTTCCCACTAGACTGAGGTCAAAATACCCACTACCCTGACAACAAACGTCTGGAGACATTTGCTACATCTGGTGCAGTTGCGAGCAAAACAACTACGCCGAGAACCTGGGTGTTCACTCCGAACGTTACTAGGCCAGAATGCAACAACAGGGAGGTAGAATGACTCCGGCTGTCCGGTCCCAGCTTATTGAGTGGAACCCCCCCCCACGTCTTCAAGTACGTGAGAGGTGACAGCCACATTAGCCTTGAACTGCTCGGGTCGTGGTTCCCCCACCTGAGCTCGATTAACAAGCGCAATGTCTTACCCCTCCATATTCAGCACTGTAAATTCGCCTGCCCACAGTAGTTGGCCAAGCGGTGATCATGCCAATAACTACCGCTTCCAATGGCAGTAACAGTAAGTCAAATAGCTGACTGATTATCGTTTCCATAAAATACACCTGTACTGAATATCCAGTGTTGGAAGAACAAGCAATCGTCGCACCGATTGCGACCACCGGCGATGAATGCGGCCTGGTAATTGTAGTAGATATCTGGTTGCGAGGCAAAGTAATTCTGTAAATACTTCGTTTGAGATAGGCAGACTGTTATTTCCGACACAGACAAGGGTAATAACATTCTGCCTATATCATGCGCCGCTGTGCGGCTGCTGGTTGGGCTCGAGAGGGCCCGTATTGCACAGCAGAACGAGTAAGTTCCGTAAGAAAGATGGGTTAGCGTCCCCTCTACCAATACTTCGTTTCTTGTGCACCGATCACCTCTTGTCTGCGACTCTATGTGATGCTGAACTCGGGTGAGTATTTAAGACATCAGACGACCACACTTCCCTATCCTGTGTTTTATCATTCTGTAGAATTTGACAATTATCTGTCAAAAATTGCGCTTATATAACAATCATAAACTGAACTGCATGCGATCAAAAACTCTCATAACTGCAACAAATAGACATGCTAATAGAGCATTTAGACCCCAAGGTTTATTTCAATATCAAAATTTACTTTTTCCCTCTCGAGATTATGACATCTACCGGTCGTCAAGAGAGCTGCCCGGGAGGACTTCACCAGATGCGACAGGATAGCAAGTTTGCAACTAGCGAGGGGACAATTATTTTGTCCCTGGAGTGTTTTCTATCGACAGTTATGGGAAAACTCCACCAGTCAGTTGTCCCGTACTCACAGTTTGGGAATGAGCTGCAAGGAAAATCGATGAGGAGGCACGTTCTAGGACCTGATAAAGACGTTCAAGCCCATTTCCCTTTATTGTATCTCAAGACAGCGTCAGTGCCAGAAGTCAAAGTGGTGTTATGTGTAAGCGCGACCTCCCCTTGCTTCCAAAAAACGAGATTAGCACATAGTTCTCCTATGGTGATCACCATTGGCGCCCCTTGGAGGTTTTGGTAGAGGTAACGTCCTAAGGTGCACGAAGAAGGCGTCCCTCCCCCCACGATACTCCAACTTACGGACTGGCAAAACGGCCGTTCTGGCCTCTCAAGTATCTGACGGCCTATTCAGACACTACAGTGGGTTCGTCAAAACATTTCCTGGAGAAATTTAAAGAGGTATGTCCGTCGCCAACCGACGTCATGGTATCCTTTGATGACACGTCCCTTTTTACTTTTATTCCGCAGGACCTGGCAGTCGAGACCATCAAATTACTCCTACGCAACAAATACGATGAAACGGAGAATTGCCTCGGACACGCACAACTTCCACAACTCCTGAAGTTCTGTCACAGGACATACTTCACGTTTGACGGAATATTCTACAAGCAAGTGAAAGGAACATTAATAGGTTCGACGATTTCAGAACTCACAGTTGACGCCTGTCCTACAACGGCTGGAGATCCCCCCTTCGACACCGCAAGCTGAATTTCAGGACTCGGTATATGGCGAATACCTTCGTAGCCATCGGACGAGATGAGGTATTGGAATTCAAAGAGCATCTCCAAGCCGCCTTTCCGGACATCGAAATTACGACGAAAGAAGAGGAGAACAACCGCCTTTCATGGTGTCCTTCTCTGCCGCAAAGATCGTTATGGTCTAAAAACCAAAGTACTTAGGAAAGCGAAAAACAAGACGCAATCAGTGAGCTACGACAGGAAACACCCAGTCCGTCCCATACGCAATTGCTTAAGGGCGCTGCAGCATTGCTTAGAGACACACCGCAGTGAACCAGAAGAGAAGGTTGCTGAATTACAATGTTTATAACGGGTGCTTGGACCGAATGCTGCCCGTGCAACTTCTTCAACCAGTGTCTGCGCAAATGAGAAGAAAACTCAAATTCGACCAATCATAAATTTAATGAGTTCTTCAGTACGTGAATAATGCCTCGGAAGCCGTCAGCCGCATTCTCACACCTCTTATAGTTGGAGTTACACAAAGACCGGATGCAGTGATAAGGCGCCAGATCATGAGGCCGAAAGACACGCTGACACAGCAAGAAACGGCTGGCGCAGTTGTGGGCAAAACAACTATATCGGAGAAACGGGAAGACTATTCTGGACGCCCCTGGCCGGAGGAACGATGTTCGTCCCTAAAACCGCGACTTATTCGACGGGACACGACCAAACATTCAAGTATGATGAAACTGAAATTCGTGTCAGAGGCAACAACCGCAGTTAGTGACTCGATTCCGGGCCATCATCACACTACGAGCGTAGGAGCCGATAATTTTGCGTGGTACACAGGCATACTGCAACCCCTGGCTAGTAGGAGAGGTATCGCCCTGTGCGCAAATATCCGGGATGCACTCGGGAGCTGCCAATTGAGATAGGCACTCAGGGGTCTGGCCGCTTCATCCTATAAATACTGTAACACCTGGGGAATCCGCTACCCTTGTTCGATTTAATCACCTATGATGGAGTCGAATAAGATTCCGAAACGTCAGGCTAATAAAGGCTCCTCTTCGAGGTTGGGGTAAATCTCCACAGGCCAAACCCCATCATTACACATCTTCCCACGAATACATTTTGCAAACACGAAATCTTTCCACATCACGCACGCGGGTGCGGAATTTGAAGCTCGCAATTACGTGGGAGTGCGTGCATCTCCTCCCTCATGTGAGATCCGAGCGGACAACCACCTCCTTGGGAAAATCTGGTTCGTGATGCGGAGACCAGGTCCCGTTTGGCCTGCGAAGATTGGTCGTTTTTGCTCCGCCAGCCTCTGCATCCAATCTCAGAATCGGTTACTTGGCAGGTCCATCTCGACGACAATCTAGCACACTCCTCAATATAATAAAACCGACGAGCTTAAAACTACCACCACGTGCTCAGTGTTGTTGTTTAGAGGGTCGTCAACATACGATGCATCTCAGACCTCGTAGTTAGGCACAAGGGCTCCTTCTTTAGCATGCCTCTTGCGTGCTCTCCTGCATGTGAGATCCGAGTTGCCTACCTACAGTGCGTGACCTATCTCATGAAATGTTGGCTGAAATTCTGAAATGCGTTTTCGATTAGGAAGGATTACTTGGTCGCGGTTGTGATACAAATTATCTTAAGGCATACTCTTATAACATTTTAGACTCGACAGGATGTCGGCATTGGAATGCACTTCTTTTCAATCTCCTGTAGAAAGCGTGCTCGGTAAAAAATGACTACTTAAGTAGCATGCGTTTTTCCCATTGATTTTCGATGGTCTTGGAAATTCAAATATATTTCATAGAAACCATAAACAAAAATATGCTTTCTTTTAATCAATCAATAGAGTATCACGTATTCTTTATATTTTATACTTAAGGAAGGAGTATAATTAGGTTTTAAAAAAGTTTTCTAATTGCCGAAAAATTTGGAGCGTGATCATTCGTTGCATTAGCGCTTAGTGATTACACTCTACAAGGTGCATGCGTTCCGCGTAAAGAAAATCCCATATTTTTCTATGTCATTTAAGAGATATCATACAGGGTCCATAAAATTTTGGAGTGGATGCGGACCATGTTGTACATTTCATGAGGAGCAGTGATAAACGTCCAAGTACGATGCTATGTGAATGAACATATCGCGGTCTTAAAAAGTCTCATAATTGGAAACTTTTTAAAACCTTATTATACTCCTTCCTTAAGTATAAAATATAAAGAGGACGTGATTCTCTATTGATTGACTAAAAGAAGGCATATTGTTGTTTGTGGTTTCTATAAAATATATTTGAATTTCCAAGACCATCGAAAATCAATGAGAAAAATACATGCGACTTAAGTAGTCATTTTTTACCGAGCACGCTTCCTACAGGAAATTGAAAAGAAGCGCATGTAAAAGCCGACATCCTGCCGAGTCCAACATGTTATAAGAGTATGCCTTAAGATAATCTGTATCACAACCGCGACCAAGTAATCCTTCCTAATCGAAAACGCATTTCAGAATTTCAGCCAACATTTCATGAGATAGGTCACGCACTGTATTTGTACGAAAACCTGGTGTACTATGCGGGGGGTCCAGGTCGTACCTGGCATGCACAGTCGGACTATTTAGCTCTGTCAGGTACTGCGTCCGATTCCCGCATCGGATAGCCAACAGCCTCGGACAGCAGAAGGACATGTGAGAGAGGAAGAATAAAACGAGATCTATTCATGGAACTCCGTCTGCACGACACTCAACCCACATTCGTCTCTATAAATAACTTGATCTGCATCTGAACTACCACGGTGCACTAGAAGTTGTGGCTGTAGTGACTCCCTTATATTTTGGCTTCTATGGCACACCTACTCAATCGGGATATCAGCCGGTACTTTCTGAATTCCGTGAAAACTTGGTCCTCCTCGTACGATACAGCTCAAGCCTCGCAGTTAGGCACAAACACTCCTCCTTATGCATGCACCTATGAGATTTGAGCAGGCTGCGAAGACCTGGTGTACTATGCGGGGATCCGGGTTCTGCCTGGCATGCCCAGACTAACTATTTAACTCTGTCAGGTACAATGTCTGATTCCCGTATCGAATGGCTAACAGGCTCGGACAGCAGTCGGACATGGGAGAGAGGGAGAAGAGAGTGAGATCTATTCCGGGAAATCCATCTGTACGCCACTTAACTCACATTCTTCACTATAAATAACCTGACGCACTTCTAAACCATCACGCTGCTTAAAAAACCGTGGCCGACAATGTTGCCAACTGACGCCATAACTCGGTCCTCTTGGAAGTGGGAGTTAACCTGCAGTGACTCCCTTTTATTTTGGCTTTCATGGCACCCCCCCCCTCTATTGGAATCTGAGCCGCCACTCTCTTGATTCGGTGAAAACTTGGTCCTTCCTGCGCGGAACTGTGGGACGCGTAGGCGGACCGTTTAGCTCCCTCAGCCAGTGTACCTTATCCAACCTCCGACACACTTTACTCTAGGCAGGTAAAGGAGGATAGAACTCGACAGATACCGCGCCCCACCTACTGTGAGGCACACATTGCAAATGTTCGAACTCTCCCACATCTGCTGCTGATCGCCAGGCGACTGTCTGTAAGGATTTCTGATTGAGCGCCACGGCGAAACAGGACGAGCCTTCGCCATATTATGTGCATGCCGGCGTTACAGAAGTCGATCAGGTTTTTGAAAATGAAATAATCGTTATCACGCCAGTTCCCCAGTTCTTTGTAGGATGATTAAAAAGTGCACACCACGGTTAGCTTCAACTGTGTTCAACAAATAAGAGTACTGTTGGGTTAAGTTCGTGCCGAGGACCTGCTGCTATAGTTACTTATCCCGTGCCCGTCCCCATCTGTCCTTGAAGAGTCTGTAAGCGGTATCACAATCTTAGTGTCCATTGGATCTTGTCCTGTCTGAGGGCACTCCTTCCAGGACCTTGTGGCCCTTCTTTATTGGCAGGGACACCAAAGTAGGGGTTTTCTGCATGCGAATATATGTTCCATCACTGGCGCGTGCATAACTACGTAGGGTAAATTACATCGTTTCTACAGTGCGAGATGGTACTCACTTATACGTATGAAGAGATACTTTTTGGTTCGGCCTCGGTAGACTACATCGCAATTGATTCATGACATTTTGTAGACAATTTTTCTGTTTAGATTCCCAACAAACCTGATGATCAAGGTAGTTGTAGATCTATCCGTTAGGTGTATTTGGAGTTTTTCTGCCATCGAATGGCGATCTCAGTTGCAATCACCCATAAAGGAAGACTTGCCTGCCAGTCGATTTTTTCGCTTGGGTATCCTTAAATTTTCTTGAAACGCTGTCGCTGCATGCATTAGCGGACAGAAATTGGGGATGTCTATGTGTATGTAGAGTAGATGGATGGAAAAACATTTCTTAGTTTGACCACAGTAGATTGCATCACTAAAGGTGCATCGGATTTACCTTCTACCAGAAAAATTAACTCCGCTTTTATGAGGCTTAAAATAAATATAATTTGAGGAGGATTCCGTCCGTCCGAGAAAAGGCGTCGCACTAAATGCAGATTCCATTGCCTTCATGTGGTTATTGGTCAAGTTTAAATCGGTATCAGGACCTCAAAGTTCTCAAACATAGTTTTCTTTTACTCTCTGTAGTCCTTCGAAGTTTCCTCGGCTAGCACCTCATTTTCTTGAGTAGTAGCGACTGATGCATGCATACTCGTCAAGGAAAACCAAAATATTATATTATCTCGCAAAAGCCGTACAGGGGTGTTGCACCAAGCTGTTCTATACTGTAACGGGGCATAGTTATATAGCGCAACGCTTTAGCCAACTGCCATTTGAGGACAAGATAGAAAAGTGTTATTTTAACAAAATCCGGAAGTAGAAATTAGGTCACGCTGAGAGTTGTTACCGATATATGTGGGTCAGACAGCACTTAAACTAGAAACGTTTAGTTAAAACTAGACAGACAGTCATGGATTGACCTACATTGCACTTTAAGCGTCGAACTGTACATGGAACTAAATGCTCCCGCAATGTACTTGTCTCGACACTAAATGCTGGGGAGGCTACTTATTTTCGTATCTTAACTCTAACCATAACCCGAGCCCTAATAATATATTTCCTAACCTTAGCCCTACTCCTAACAACAACATTAGCACAAGCTCTAAGCCTCTTTGAATTTAGCGTAAGGGGAATTGCCAACAGAAAGCTCGTTCCAGAAAAACTCAAAACTGTCATTCTACCATGCACAACTTACACAATATTCTCATTGATATTAACTTGCCACATTGTAATCCCCTGCTAAAGACGAGTTAGGTATTCCAATGGCAACATTCGAAGAAATTTCTCCAAGTTTTATATTGGAGTATCCATTTAAAAATAGTCTGGTTAAAGCGCTCACATCTTCCAGTTGTGCCACATTTCTGGTTCTCTCCTCTTACTTTCAAAGACATAAACGCCCATGAAATGGCGTCTATAGACATACAGTGCATGACCGGTCTCATGAAATGTTGGCCGAAATTTGAAATTACTTTTTCACTTACAGAGGATTACTTAGGTGTGGTTGTAATATTTATTCTCATGCACATAACCCTATAGCATTTCCAATTCATCAGGATGTCGGCTTTTGAATGCATTCCTTTCCAACCTCCTGCAGAAACCACACTCGGTAAAAATGACTGTTTACGTAGCATGCATATTTCATATGCGTCTCCGATGATCTCATCCATTCAGATATATTTCGTAGAAAACATGAATAAAATATGCTTTTTTACTCGTTTTTCTAAAAAAAATCGCATTAGCTTCATATTTTATACCAAAAGAAAGTGCATATTTAGGGTTTGAAAAGGTTTCACAATCCCTAATAATTTCGGGCCGGATCAGCCGCTGCATTAGCGTCTAGCGATATCTTTACAAGGTGTATGCTTTCCGCGCAAAGAAAACCATATATTTCTCTTTGTCCTTAAAAAGATACCGTATAGTGTTAGTGAATTTTTGTAATGGATGCGGACTATGTTGTAGCATTCCACGAGGAGCATTGGTAAACGCATATGTGCAATCCTGCATGAATTGACCTTGCAAGGTCTTAAAAATCTCGTGATTTAGAACTTTTAAAGCAAAAAATTTACCTATCTTCGGGTATAAATGTAAAGACAATGTGCTTTTGCACCGAACAAGTGAAAGAAAGCATATTTTGGGCGTGTTTGTCTAAAATATATTTGAATGTATAATGCCATCAATCAGTAACGCGAAAAATGCATGCTACATAAGTACTCATTTAGTAATCCTTCCTTATCAAAAACGCATTTAAGAATTTCGGCCAACATTTCACCAGATCGATCACTCACCGTACCTAGTGTGTGTGTCCAGCATGTCGAATCAGTATTTAAATCGTCGCTCAAGTAGATTGGGTATGGTATTTGCTGCCTCGGGATTGGGCAATTACATTTATTTAAAGGATTAACTAACCTTAAGTATTTCATGCTTTAAATGTTAACAAGTATATTTTCCGTAAACGTGCATGGCAACCTATCCATTTAAAGATGCCTTAACAATGCGTCAAGTAATTCAAGAACGCTATAACTACAGGCTAGATTGCCAGGTCTGACCGTATGTAACGTCGCGCACTTTAATTATTGTCTGGAGATGCTGTGGAAACATTTTTCGTCACACGCGGAATATATTTTGGGCTCTTTTAGTCAACGGAAAACTGCCCATGTTTGGGCTGCAATCGGCGTAACTTGACCTTAAGCCGTTCTGAACCACTGGTGCTTATCGGTTCATCCTTCTTCAGTAGGGGGCATTCATCTAAACGGTGGAGGCTTACCAAAACAACTGTTGACCAATTAAATCTTGCTTTTCTAAACCACGCACATTAGGCCTGAAAAGACAAGGAATGGGGTCTAAAATACTATAAAGCATCTTCAGGCAGGATTTTATTTAACACATCCGATTGCTAAGTATATGCATAGATCTAAAAACTAATAAAATGAGCATTTTAACTTGTATGCCTCTAGTAAGATACATTTAGGGTAGCCTATTTGCTGCCAACACATAATTTAAAATCGGATCATGCAGAGTGTTGGATTTTTAAGAAGCATTTTGCTGCTTTTATCTTAAGTTTGCTGAAGGGAATTTCAGATGCTTTGAATTTATATCGTATTGCACTTTTGGATATGATAATTTGAGCGTCGTTGCAGATAATGTCTACCATGGTAGGGGGCGCTCACCGATCGTTCATACGGAACTCACTCGTTCCGTTGTGCCTTAAGGGCTCTCTCTCGGTCCAACCCAGCAGCCGCACAGCGGCGCATGATATAGGCAGTATGTTATAATCGACGAAGACAAGGGAGACTGGATGGCCACTTCTGCCTTATTGGCCGTCGTCAGCCAGTCATAACCAACCCCGAACTGTGGAACACCCGAGGCTGTCTCCCTTGTCTTTGTCGGTTATAACATAATGTCTACCATGTATCCCACATTAGGGTAGGCGTAAGAACGGTGACTCACGCACAATGTGATATACAGTGAAATTGGAATTGCACACCATATACTGCACACGCTATTCCCACACTCTTCTGGGCTGCTATATAAAAGGAATCACGAAGACCGAAGGTGTGATCGGGCGCTGGTGGTTGACACGGCGTGAACCTGTGCCTAGGCGTATCATCACACCCGCCATGCATAGCATTTGTTATGGGAGGCCAGGCTTATAACGACGGCAGCACCCTTAAATGACCCCGCTTGGCCCCTTGTCTGAATTTCCTGTAAAGCTCTTCCGTTAACCGGAGTCCAAAAGCAAGCAAAAATAATAAAATCTTACGCAGTACAAAGAGAAAAGTACAGATTAACCAGGTAATCGGACTTAATTAGGAAAAAAATAAAGGACGCGGATATTCACTAACGAAATCTATTCGCAGGACATTTTTGAAGGGGCAACTTATAAGAGAAGGTTTTTCATTAGGCCGAAAACATATCCGTAGCAAGCCTTCGGCGACAGACTTCATGTTTGGGGGAAACTGCCGCTTGGATAGGAGTGTTCAAGCGCTGCATTATGTTCACAGCTATGTTTAACAATAATTGCGCGTTTGGAAACCTAGAATTCCACGAAGCAGCGCAGACCACCGTCGCCCGAAGGGTCGCGGTAATTTAACTGAAAAGACCTCCCTTGATGCTCAGAAAATTGCACGCTGATAACAGCATTCGCCTACTATATTACGATTTCCCAGTCATTGCCCGGTCTCTAGGCACGCGACCCTGGCAAACTATATTCTATGACATTCTTTGTCGTAAAATCAAGGCAAATCCTCTTCGACATAATTAGCCGCATACTAAAAACGAAAAGGTCAGGTCAAATTCTCGTGACATAACTTGGACATATATGGCAAATATAAAACATTTAATGAGTGATGATGCTGGGCTGCACACCTTATCTTTGGAATATTTAGCCTGACTATTACCTAACCCGTTTAGCTGAAACGTTGCTGTGCCTATGTCATTTTATTTACTCGGTCGTTTTCAGGAAGAGACTTTGTGTTTACTTACTAAATCGGGTATTCGATTTATCGGCATTTAATCTTTTCTTGAATTATTTGTTCTGTTCAACTACACTCAAAACATTTTTTATATTCATATAACCTGACGGTCGTTCGTTTTTTATCTGGAGCTCTTCTCGATTGCTACGGGCCGGTGTCTGAATAGTTAAAAGTTTTACGTAAATATACGCATATTTTTGATTTGCATTTTCTACCATAACTATTATGCGGAAGCTAAAAATATTTTCCAATGTTTCGAAAGGGCAAAAGGGTGCATTCTCAAAGATAACTTTAAGGAATATTGATTTGAATTTTTGTTTACCATTACACCGCTTAGGCAACCAATCGCTCGCGGGTGACCTTACGTGGCTTTTAGAATACACAGACTTCCTCAGTAAATTGCCACCGAAATCCAACATCAAGTGGAAAATTGTACTTAATCGGATTGAGTGGAATACTGTATCATTGACGGAACCCGACGGAAAGCACCTTTCACTTTCGAATGTCAATGAAACTTATCAAAATCGTAGGTTCATTAGTATTTCTTCGTTTGAAGTTGATTTTATCAACCACGATTAGAGGTCAGTGTTTTGTGAACATCTCTGCTAATTACACACGAGCCCGTCTCCAAGTGTAACGTAAGGAAACATGCCCCGAGTTCGACGGCGATACAAAATGTTTAAAAGGGCAACGGCTCATTTTAATTTTATTAGTGATTTCAATATATGTCACAATCACAAAATGGGACTTTGGGTTGTAACACGCAGCACTTCAGAAATGCGGAATTGTAGTTGAGGCGGAAGTTTATTTTGGCATAGTTTGCAGAGATGAACTCATATTCTTCAGTCAGCTCTTCAATATTATGACCAACTTTTATGTTTGGATTGAGGTCTTTGTCTTATCTGACGTATCGACAAAATTCCCAGTTCAGAAGCGCAAATACAGAAGGTAGGCGAACTCAAGAAATGTCAAACGAAATTCCAAAATGCGTTTTCTTTTCGAAAAAAGCAATTACGTAGGGTTGTTAAACTGAGAATCATGCAGCGTAATTCTATAATGGTCCAGTTACCTCAGGATGCCGGCTTTTGAACGAAATCCTTTCCGGCTGCATGCAAAAACTGTACTCTCTACAAAATAAGTACTTAAAGAGCACGCATTTTTATCACTGATTTCTGATGCCCTTAAAAACGCAATTATATTTCATGGAAAACATGCATAGAATAATAATTATTTTTCTCGGTTAATAGACCCTTACGACTTTTTTCAATATTATACTAGAAACAAGGGTGTAATTTGGTTTTTAAAAACTTCTCCAATTCCCGAATAATTCTGAACACGACCTACGTTACACTTGCATTCAGGGTTTACTACCTACAAGCCGTATATTTTCCGCGTACGGAAAACCATGCATTTCTCTGTAGTATTGAGATAAGACCATACAGGGTTCATAAAATCTAGCAGTGGAATTAAGCCATATTGATAACTTTACAAGCCACATTGGTAAATGCAGAGAAATGGCGTTTAATGGACGGCCATTTCACGGTACTAAAGGATCCCACAATTAGAAACTTTTTTAAACATAACTATACTATTGTTTGAGTAAAATATTGAACGATGACCTAAAACAAAAAGCACAAAATAATGAATGTGTTTGTGCATGTTTTCCATGAAATATAATTGAGTTTTTAAGGGCATCAAAAACCAGTGATAAAAAATGCGTGCTCTTTAAGTACTTATTTTGTACAGAGTACAGTTTTTGTATGCAGCCGTAAAGGATTTCGTTCGAAAGCTGGCATTCTGTGACAACTGATGTATTGTAGAATCACGTTGCACGGTTATCAGTTTAACAACCCTACTTAATTAAACGAAACCTTACTTCAGGATTTTACTTGACCTTTCATGAGTGACCCCATCTACTGTATATCTAGCCAGTCTAAAAAACGACATTCGCGCGTTTTCTTGATTTGAAGTCTTGTAACAAATCGTGTCATATCTAAGCAAGCCAGATCGCAATGACCGTATGCGTCTTAAAACTATCCAGACCACGAAAACGTGCGCGTTTTCTTTTGCATATATTAACCAAATACTGCTGCGATTGGCTTTCCTTATTATAACGACATTAAATTCAGTTTATTTTTGAATGTGATTAAGCACAAAGCTAAAGTGAGTTGTAGACTGTGAGCCAATTAACATGTTGAACATCGGAAGAAAACATCGATGTTGGAATATAAACTACCAATTCGTTTATTAGACGAAGGCAGTTCATCCTATATTCTTTTAGTACGAATTAACTGGCGTTTATGAAACGTACAGTTTGCATGATCAACGTATAATTCGAATGAACCAACCATTCTAAAAATAAGGATGACTCCACAACTACCTTCAGCAAGATTTATACCATAACCTAAATAAACCTGCCTCCGTTTTCACTAGACTAGAATGTTTAAGCTCTACCTGTCATCCACAGAACTATTTTCTAACTGTTAAGTCATTGCAATGTGCTGAAAAAAATATTTCAAACGAACTTTCGGCGTGTGGCGGGGCCCAACGTAGGCCTAGATTTTTGTCGTCACCTCGAAAACACAGGACTGTTCGAAAAGACCGACTGTCCCTTAAAAAATTAATGGCACAGAAAGCCTTTCGTAAAGTGCTTAAGTCGTTTTGCATGGCGACGGCTACATGTGGCTATTTGTCTATTTAAGCCAAATGACAAACAACTGAGTAAAAGTGTCCATTTTAAATTTAAAAATGTGAGTACTGCATAAGTGACCCAGCAGAAGCGACTAACAATTAAGATATTCACTGATCACTTGTTGTAGAACATTGTGGCGATATTTCAATCAGCATCCGTGATATATGTAAACTACAGTGAAAAAATACAGACAGTAATAACAGTATAATTGTGCAGTTTTTTGAAAGTACCGCAGGAAAAGTGAGTTTTTATTTATTTGTTTCTTGTAATGTGTTGCCCTCGAGCAAAAAACAAAGTAAGACTGAAAGTAACGCCAGTCGTTTCGGTTACTTTCGAATATCCCATAGGGTTTTTATAGAGCCCACTTTTCTGTTTTATCAATTATACTGATAAGGTTTCACTGAAAATCATACGTGATATGAATCCAAATATATCGAAAAGAGTGAAGAGTTGGGTTTGGGGTAAATTATACCCTTTATCATCCCCAAAAGGGGACAAAGAAAATGACGAACGGGATATATATATATGATTGGTAGGGGGAGTTCACCGATCGTTCTTACGGAACTCACTCGTTCCGTTGTGCCTTTCGGGCTCCCTCTTCAGCCCAACCAACAGCGGCACAGCAGCACATGATATAGACAAAATGGTATTACCGACTGGTGGATAATACCATTCTGCCAATATCATGCGCCGCTGTGCGGCTGTTGGTTGGGCTCGAAAGGGAGCCCGAAAGGCACAACGGAACGAATGAGTTCCGTAGAAACGATCGGTGAGCGCCCCTATACCACTGTATATTGCCGATCGCAACCGACAGGACAACGGGCCCGTGGCCCAGTGGTTAGAGTCGTTGGACTTTCAACTAACGGGTCGCGTGTCCGAGCCTCCAGTGTTCCACACGTTTGGGGTTGGGTGTGACTGGCTGACGACGGCTAATAAGCCAGAAATGGCCATTCCAGTCTCCCTTGTCCTTCTCGGTAATACCATCCTGGCAGTCCTAAGGCACAACGTGAGAAGTGAGTCCCGTAACATGATCGATGAGCGCCCCCTCTACCAAACGTACTTTTTTTCAAAGTATACTTCAAATGATTTAAGATGCCAACAGTAGAGCAAATATTTACATGTTCGATTAGCTTTCGTACAATTCGTGACCTAAGTGATAACAGATGTCGGAAGTTATGAATGACTGTTAATTGCTCGCAAACCGGCACCTACCTATGAACCCAGTATCTTTATTATTAACTAACAACTTTGAGGGAATTGCAAACCTAAAAAAATATCGTAGGTAATATTATAGTGAGAAACCGCCCTCATAAAGTGCTAACCGAGATTATGGAACGCGTCTTCGATTAGGAAGGATTGTTTGGGTGATTTTGCCATACACATTGTCATGTGCTTAATCTTCTAATATTCCGGACTTTCCAGGATGTTGGCCATCGAATTCACCTCTTGTTAACCTCCTGTAGGAATCGCATTTGGTAAAAATGGCTACTTAGGTAGTTTGTTTTTCACATCGATGTTTGATGCCCTTATAAATTTAAATGTATTTCGTAGAAAACATGGGCAAACATATATTTTCTTTCTCTAGTTTGATGGAGAATCACATCAGCCTTATATTTTATACTCGAAGAAAGAGTATAATCATGTCTTAAAAATCTTCCTAATTCCCGAATAATTTGGAACCTGGTCAGCCTCTGCATTACGGCATGGTGATTCCAGTCTACAAGGTGCATGCGTTCCGCATAAGGAAAATGATATGTTCTGCAATGCCTTTAAAAAGATGCTATATTAAGTCCAGAGAATTTTACAATGGATTCGGACTATGTTGCACATTTCATGAGGGACAGTAATAAACGGACAGGCAAACTTTTTAAAACTTATTTGTACCCGCTTCTCGACTACAAGATGTGAAATCGACGTGATTCTCTATCGAACGAGTGGAAGAAGGGACATTTTGTTTATGTTTCTTATAAAGTATATTTGAATTTAAAAGACAATTGAAAATCAGCGTGAAAAATGCATGCTAAGTAAGTGGTCGTTTCTTACCAAGCCCGGCTTCTACAAGAAATTAAAAAGAAGTGCATCTAAAAGCCGGCATCCTGCTAAGCCCGAAAGACTATAAGATTATGGCGCAATATGATCAGCATTACAACCTTACCTACGTAATCTTTTCTAATCGTAAACGTATTTCTGACTTTTGGCCAACATTTCATGAGATCGGTCATTTACTGTATAAATCATGCTTTCTTTTAGATATTTGGTAGCAAATCACCTCGTCTTCACATTACTTTCGTTTTATGAAAGTTTCCGATAATGCGGTTTTTACGACCATGTAATATCCATTCATACAGCATCGTGTCTGTCCGTCTATTAGTGTGCCCTTTAAATTATACCCCATAGTCCGCATCCACTACAAAGTTTTATGAATTCTATATGGTTTCTGTTTAATGACATAGACGAATAAATGATTTTTCCTACTCTTTAAGTATATACCTTGTAGGATGAAATTCCTAATTGCTAACGCAGCGGCTGATCTGTCTGAAAACTATTCGGTTACCGATAAAGTTCTTCCAGACGTTTTGCCTCGAGCATGGAATGCAAAGAGGAGGTATCTTGCTACCAAACGGGGAAAACAAAGAGTATTTTGTGTATGTTTTCTATAACATATGTCTGAGTTTATAGCGCTGTCGAAAATCGATGTGAGAAAATGCATACTACTGAAGCAGTCGCATTTTACTGGGTGTGGTTTGTGAAGGTCTAAAACTGCATTCAACAACCAGCATCCTGGCGAGTATGCAATATTACAGGCTTATGTCACAGGATAAGCAATATTATAACCTCACCTAATTAATTCTTCCTTTACCAAAATGCGTTCCATAATTTCGGCCAACATTTCATGAGACCGGTCACATTGTTTGGGAATGCCACTTTTCAAAAATGGTCGTAAGTGAGTAAATTCTGGTTTCAGATGAGCCTGATATCTGGCTATGCAAAAAACTGAAGTAGATTTGACATCACGAATGTCATAACGTTTAACAATAGTGTTTTAGTGGGGTTTAGATTAAGGTATCTTGTAATGCCCGGTATGGCGGTCTGTCAGCAGCATACATTCTGAATGTAGATGCCAAAATGGTTTCCCGTGGATTTTTTGCATTTTTGGTCTTTAACATTGATTGAGACATGGTTCAATGAGGTAAATAGGCTTTGACATGCTTTCGTTGATAAGGGCGTCATGGGAATGAGTTATGTGCGTATTGATGATCCGTAATCATAAGGTTACATGTTTCTAGGCCGCTCGCTGATTAGTATGGCGGACGCAATCGTAAACACGCCATTTTGTACATATAAAAAGAATTTTCTTTCATGAAATTAATTTACACTTTCCCTTTTTTTCTGGATTATGTCGAGTTTCAGATTGGTCTTGAGATATTGCCGAATGCGTAACGATTTCTAGTGTTTTCAGTCTACTGTCCACAAAGACAGGTTCTTGATTAGGCGCTAGTTAAAACTTTTTAAATAAGATACTTCTTGAGAAACTTTACAGAAGCAGTGAGTGTTTGGGTTTTTTTCGGATAGAAGGTCGTTTTGCTCGTATGCGGATACTTACCCAAACATGTGAACTCAGTCAGAAAAAATGAACGTCCACAACAGAAGTCAACAACGAATATGCTTTCAATCAGTTATAAAACCCTTTATTAGTAGGTTAACTTTCCAGGGAATGCTTATTTACTGCATTCCGTTGACAGATGTCTGCGTGATTTACATGTTTGCTCGATTAGGCCAAGAAAACATCTGACACTTCTAGTCGTTTCTTTCTCGTTCCAAAACATACTAAAATTTTTCGATCGCAAACGTAAGAACATACCTTTTTCTTTATCTCGAGGCCGGTTGCACCATCTCTGCTAACTAATAGGCTGCGTTATGCGATCATGAACATAGGCAGAGTTGCCACATAAATGCTGATATTTTGTTGCAACTGTTAATGTTTTGCTCGTTGCATTTCTAAATTACGTATGCGTAGAAGCTAAACCGCGCGAAAAGTAATCTTCCATATTAAAAGACTAGATGGCGAGCATACGTAGCTTGGCCATTGCTTTCTCCTCCACAAGCTTGGTGCTGAAGCGTAGGTACCCATTGAATGCCCTCAATACTGTGGGATCTTTGGACGGTTTTAGAGTTGCGAAAATTCCCATAGCAGTAATAACACGGCAGTTCGACCATCGATTTCGATGTTGTCCACCGTGTGCCCCACAGACTGCATTGTGGGAGCAGGGACGGTGACTTACGCAGGGGTTTATAGTGCCAGTAGACTTGCGTAGCATCTACGTACACTCTCTCCTCCTCCCCCGCCTGAGCCCGGTGTCAAGACAGAGTCAAGAAGACCGGAGACGAGGGAGGCCTCAGGTTGATGGCTCGGACGGATCCTCGCCTTGGCGCTCCACTCCGCACCCCCTGGTCCACACACAAATGACCAGGATTTTGACCAAAAAACAATGGAGTGGTGGCAGTGGTCCAGTTGTGCGACGAATGCCGACAACAGGGTCCGCCAGCGCACCCCGGGAATATTGGCATTTGTTATTGCGCACAGATAACGCCTGCCAAAGTCCGATGTGGCCCCCGTGTTGGTCCAGCGCATCTAACACGTGGCCCGTTTGGAGGGCACTAGCAGTAATAACAAGACGAGGTGACGAGCATACGTAGCTTTCGATGAATTCTCGTCGGGCCAGTACAATTATAGGGGAAGGGGGTAGAAGTAGAAACACGTCAGTGATAAGATAAATCGATAAAAGTTCGCCTTAAAACACAGACGGGGTGTGGGAATGTGGGGGAGGGGGGGGGGTAATAACAGTCAGTGTCAGGGGCGGGGTGAGAGTAGAAGGGCGGGGAGAGTTGCAGGGTTAGTCGACCTTCGACCACCGTAGGCACAGAGCCTGAACGTGGTTCTTCTGTGAGCACAAGATTGCTTTTCGCAGCCTGATGGCGGCCGCCTCTGCTGTTGCTAACTGGCGCTGTCCCAGTCGTTTAGGATAGCTCGATGGGACCTTATAGATTACACGAAACGCTTCATTGGGGTCTACATGATGTCCGGAATCGACAAAATTGCGAGGGTTGACTAACGCTACAACTCTCCCGCGCCCATCCGCTCTCACCCCGCACACGACACTGACTGCTATTACCCCCCCCTCCCCCACATTCCCACACCCAGTCTGTGTTTTAAGGCGAACGTTTATCGATTTCTCTTATCGCTGGCATGTTTTACTTCTTCCCTGTTCCCATATAACTGTACCGGCCCGACGAGAATTTATCGAAGGCTACGTATGCTCGCCCCCTCGTATTTTGATTACTGCTATGGGAATTTTCGCAACTCTAAAATCTTCCATATGTTCAAAACTAAAAATGAGTACTTAGTAGTAGCCATTTATGTGACAACTCATATAACATTACAAATGCCAAAACAATTTTTACCCATTAAACGTTATTAATGCCCTTTAGGACACGAAATCACACAGATATGCAAATCTGAGTTTTAAAAATCAATAAAACCCCTGGTTCTCCAAAAATGAACTGTGTGTAAGTGAACTCATTTCACGGTCTGCATCAGTTACAAAACAAGTTTTAAATGCGGGGGACTTTGCTCGGCGAAACCCTTTAGGGAAAACTACTCCTTCTCAAAGCAAAACACACTCGAATGCGGAATCGAAGTCTAGGACAGGTATCAGCAGAGGAAATTGCTCATGCACATCGCGGAGCATATTTTCGCTCGAATTTAGGAGAAGTTTGCTCGGTAAAAATGATTGAACATATTATTGCACGGGATAAGTATATTTTCATGGAGATGTTGAATGAGCGAGCAAAATGCGCGACGTTTAAGGTGTGCAAAAAGTCTCATAGATAGTTCGCGTACTATACACGCAAACTGCTCCGTTTACGAACTCAGTTAGCTACTACTGAAGTCTTGTAAACAATTTACTCGTTAAGTAGACAAAACCCGATTCAACAGAACAAGAACCAATGAGGTTACATTAAGTGCAGTCCGAAAATATTTGCATGAATTCCATCTGCTCCGCGTTCACTTAAATACGAATGCAGCAATTTAAAGACCAAAATTTAACACCTTCAATAGAAGTCCCTAAATGATGGCAACATTAAAAGTTGGACTGATAAAACTGAATCACGTTCATTGAAACTTATTTTTCGGACTTCTCCCGACGGCAATTTTATTATCAAAAATATGACCGTTCAATCGACATTTGGTGTCCCTAATGAACACGAGAACTTTCCTGCAAACGAAAACCAAGAGAAACTTAGCGGCGCCTAATTTTAAAATCAGTTGTCTTGAATTGGAAAACTAGTTCAAGTGATGCCTTCTGTCATTCTAGATCGTTTGCCACGATAGCAGTTAATAGGATTACAGATAGCAGTAAACTCTACTGTAGCATAGATTTCGAGTTTTTCCTCCAATCAGCACTTGCGAATTGGTTATTTTGTTCGGGAAATAAGGCATTTGAATAAACCTTGAACAGGTTTAATACGGAGACACTTTATAAATCTGTAAAACAGTCTTGATTTAAAAACAAATATAGACAAGGTCGGCAAACATATTCACTGTCCCGTTTTTCAATTGTATGCTACGCAAATAATTTGTTATGGCTAAAATCGTGACTCCAAGGCAGGCTATCACCAATTAGATGTTTTCATCAGGGATTTTAACACAGCTGGTAATAAAACTAACTCTGACAGCTCTTTGTTGAATTAGTAAACGCGCATCAGTGCATACTGTGCAGCGAAACATGTCTTGCTAAACGAATAAGTCGCGGACAGGGCAGAACTGGTCATTACAGTATCGATCTGCCCTGAGCGCCTGGTCGACCTCAACAGAGCCCAAATAAATCACTGACCGCAAGCTGACATACTAATGTTTTGACCTGACAGCGGATAATCGAGGTCATAGGTTGGCTAAGATGACTTTCCGCACAGGATTTCGCAGGTTCCCGGCCCAATGCAACTGTTAACTCCTGTTGACCGCAAAACATGCTGATCGCGTCAGCTATATGCATCCTTATAATTGCCCGTGCCTTTCCCCTGAGAACTTGAAAAAACTTGGAAAACTAAAATGTATAAAAATGCAAATATACGGCAACTTCCTAAATTGACTCGCGTCCAGGAAGGGAGATTGTATAACTCATGGGGACGTTAATATATCCGCCGCCAATTTGAATATGCATGTCCGCCGTAACTTATTAAAGAGTTAAGTGCGACTATGGCCCTGAGTTTCCTTTACCTCCCATTCGGACTTGTCATACTTGCTTATCTCCAAAGTCTTGTCTGATCGCCTTTGTTTGTTGGTTAGTTTAATCTAGCTTGGCATAGATTTGGCTACTTGGAATGTTGGTGTCAAAACAACCACCTAATCCCCCACGTTTTGGACTGGACTCTGATTTTCCAGGCCTCCTCGCAGCGCCACCATCTCTGCAGTCGACCAGTCTCGAAAGCCGATAAGCCTGTCTAGATCATTATGGTAATTGAGTAATCTAGTTCTAAAAACAAATTTCGCAATTCGCACCAACTGGTCATCGAGTGGCCACGGATCAGTAGATCTCATCTACGGAAATTAAGTGCAGCAAAATCCCCTTGCTGTGACAGATGCCGGTGTTTTGTGTAATTTTGCGATTTCTGATCAAAGTCTTCACAAAATAGGACCAGTCCTTTGAACAGTGGCTTTGAATTCACTGCTAAATTTCACAGTCGATGTAGTCCCTCTGGATGCTCGAGAGAAGGCATAAGACCGAGCCAGTTTTTTGGACTCCTCAGTTATATTTAGGCACTAACTTCACAGGATATACTTTCAGCTGGGGTTGAACAAGCACACGGTGAGGAAATGGTGGAATACAATCTGCATTGTAACATTTAGCGACATGTTTTGAAAAACTGTTATGTTCACCTTCTTTTTTTGGGCCTTAGGGCAAACAGAAACCTTTTGATCATGCATTTACGTTAGGTCAAGTCGAATTCGGAAAATATTTCCGAGATCATTAAAAGTTGCTTTTACGATGAAAAAGAGTCGCCAAGCTTATTAAAGACAATTTTGTTATCTTGGGCGTTTCGTCATCCAAGACGATAAACAACACCTTTAGGCTAATGAGTTAGTTGGTCAGCATTTCGTAATTTAAATCATGGTCTTAGGTTAAGGCAGAGATTTTCTCATTGGAAGTTAACAAAGGATGCAAGAAACGAGACAATATTAGAATATTCCAATTTTTATGAGCAGGAAAAGAGTGGTATATCATGTCCTGTCGGGAGAACAGAAGGAAAGGTTGCTAGAGTTTTAACTGCTACCTTTCTCCGTCTTTGATCTGATGAAACTTCCCCTCCCCCCATGTGGAAGTGGCTAAAAGTCCATTGCACATATTATGGCAATGATAGGTTACTCTCCGCCAGCATATGGAGACGGGGCATTCACAAAAAGTTACTTTTTAAATTCACCTCTAAAAAGGCGGAAACCGGTACATATACGCCAATCAGAACATTTAAGTGGGGATAAATAGCCGTCAATGATTTTTAAATCTCCTGATATGAGCCTTTTTAAAGAGAAGTTTGCATAGGGCTGTACATCAAGAAGCCGATCGGTGACTGAATCACTGGAATATAATTTGAAATGGCAGCCCTAAACATGCTATCCCTGTGAATCAGGCGGATACTTACTTTCGTAAAAATACTAAGGTTACCCAGCGAATATAATCTCTGCTGAGTACCAAGGCTTCTCGAGATATTCCGAAATACCTTATGCTTTCCGTTGTTCTAGGTTGCTGGCTCAACAGTAATTCCCGTAAGTTACAGTTATTAAATATTCAAATAGAAGACAGTTCATAAAGGCTTTCATCGCTGCAGGAAATCCTAAGACACTGGTTTTCCATCAAACGATGTTTATCCTCGTTTTGGTATCATGAAGTCTAGTCGCTGAACCTAATGCGCATTTATGAGGAAAGCGTAACCTATCCATGCCCATGATAAAACATTAAAATCCTTATATGTTTTTCTTATACCTTTAATTTATAGCGGCAATTTGCAGACGACATTTCACATCCATTATTTTAAAATAGAATAGAGAAATACCATATTTTTTGTTCAATTAGTTTCCTGGTAGAGACGAAATTTCTTTTGCCGAACAAAAAACTTGTTGCTATATTTCAAGAACAGTCTTCCTTACCCTCGCATTTGTCTGAGCGTTGTTCTATTCTGCCAAGAGTACTGTGAGTGACCGATGTTAGGAAATGTTGGCCAAAATTCTGAAAGGTGCTTTTGATTAGGAAGGACTTCTTAGGTGAAGTTTTAATATTGAATATCGTGCAACAATCCCCTAGTAGTTCGGACTCGCCAGGATAGCGGTATTTGAATGAATTTCTTAGAAACCTTCTGCACAAGCTATACTCGTTGAAAAGTGACTGCTTACGTGACATGTATATCTGACATTGATTTTCGATGGTTTTATAAATTCAAATATGTTGTTATAGAAAACATACATAAAAATATGTCTTCTTTCATTCATTTGGTAGAAAATCACATTTTTTCACACTTTATGCCGGAAGAAAATGTATATTTAGGTTTAGGAAAAGTTTCCGAGTCCCGGGTTTAAACAGGAGGTTAAAAAGTGGTGCATTTAAAAGCCAAAACTTTGCGGGAATATGCTGCATAATAATTGATATTACAGCTTCACTTAAGTAATCCTTCCTAATCAAAAGCGCTTTTCAGTACTTCGGTCAACATTTCGTGAGATTATTCACTCATTGCACTGTAGAATTGTCACACTTATATTAGGATATACGTGAGATGACACCGACGAGGACAAGGGAGACAGAAATGGCCGTTTCTAACCGGCTAGCCGCCATCAGCCAGTCATACCATCTCATTTACTTCTGCCCTTTGTCGTTGTGCGACTGCCTGTGAGGACTCTAGAATGAACCCCGAGACCCAACGGAACGAACACGTTCCGCAACCCGATTGGTGAGCCCCAGTCTGTCATAGTTGACATATAAGGTAAACAACCAATGTGGCATATATTTCGTTTTAAAATTACGTATGAGTTAAATATAGGCCGCAAAGCCTCTGATCAGATACACGGAAATATAAGTGACTCGGATTTGGCTGACGATTTCAAAACTACCGGTTTGATTCAAAAATTGTTTTTTGGTAGAATTTCGAAAACAGTAAATTCTGTTCTTTTGATAATAACGTGCTATTTACTAAAAAAATAGAATTTTAACCAGATAAGTCTTGCTCTAGAAAGATGCGCTGATGAGAAAGTGTGATCTGTGACAATAATCAATACAAGAAGTTGCCTCACCAAATAGGAAGATCAGCCTTCGCCTTCTGCATGCGTAAGTTTCGTTAATAAAGTAAATTTTGGTAATTTTTTAGATGCTGAAAACATTTTAGATGATGGGTTAAGATGGCAAGTCAATATTTAAATTTCCTGGCACCTATAACTGAATTTCAGGACCTCTGTTATGTAGGCATATCATTTTGATGACTTAAAAAACATGCTATTACGATAGGAATTCAACTAAAAATCCATCCGCCCCTGTGCAAACAGCGGCAGGTGAGTTTTAGCCATATTGTCTGTCTCAAACCGCCCATTGTACCGTAAACTTTGTAAAGGAGGGAATTTTCTGCGCAGCGAATATTTATACTTTATGCTCCTGGAGCAAAATTATTGAATTCCCGAACCAGAATGCATACTGTGTCAGAAGCTCCTTAGACCGTCTTTCGGGTTTTTTTGTGCAGTTTCATCCGTGCACACCGAAACTTTGTTTTCACTTTTGAGGAAATGTTGGCACATGTTTAGTTACGATAATAGTATAATAATTCGTCCTAAATGAGTCATCCTGTTTCGCCAGTCTGATTTTGTGTCACCTAAAACCAATGAAAACTTTGATTTTATAATACGCAGCATTACGTTTAAATAGATAATTGTATTCTTGATTTGGGTAGCAATTCCTATTTGGAGTTTCCAGCCGTACGACGCAGCGGCAAGGGATTCGGCTTGTTAACAGATTTCCCATTTGTGTAGATGTGGTCCGGTAGTTGATATGTATGTTTAATCTGAAATTCACCAGCCCCAGTAATTAACCGTTCGCTATCCACATTCTACCAAGGTGCAGTCGGAAATCTATCTACTATGCTCCCAACATAAACCGAAATTGAAAAGCACCGATTTTAGCACTTCGATCCATGTCCATACATTAATTTTGGAGAACATTTTAAAGCCTAAGTTTCGATAGATACGTCCGTATACTTCACTGTCTAATCATGCAACAACGCCTGCGGTTTCTTCCACAATATTTTTAAATAAAGCACCCTTAGGATACATATGTCGTGGACGCCTAATATGATCAAAATTAAAAAATCTTCCTGATAATAATCCAACATCCACAGTTTAAGTGATGTTTCACTGTTTTGTTTATTTGTACAATTGCGGATGCACAGTTTGCCGCAGAATACAATTTATTGTTCTGTAGAAATTCGCCTGGCAAATTCACTTCCTGAGCAAGAATATTGTTGCCTTCATCTGCATATTATCATCAAAGTTCAGTCTATTATGGCCCCTATTATAGCACGTCAAAAGCAATGGTTTTTCTCCTTTTATCTGACAAACGAAAAAAATTGTCAACTCCCGTGGTACGCATACTCTAATTAAATGAAGTTTTCGTCTGTTATTCTGGCTAGAAGGTGACTTATGTCTAGGAGTCTAGAGGTAATTCGAAAAGTTAGCAATTTAAGCGACCTTCTCTGTTTTCTGTAGTACGTGTTGTACTGCATCGATTTAAAGTATTCGAATGTAAGGCCGCTTTTGTTATCCTAATTTAGATTATATTTACTAAGTGCTTAAGTCTGCTTTATTTGCACTATTTGACTTTCGAAAGTAGGTTTTAGATTTTGATAGAAAAATTCGTTATATTGATTAAACTCAATCAAGTGGGAGAAATAAAAGTGTAACGTGGTCATGTTTACCAACGATGTTTGTCCGAATGCCTTAGGTGCCCGTCAGTGTCAGCGTTAGTTTACGAAATTCCCATTGGCTGAATTCAACCTCTTTGCTTTCACATTTGAAGAAGCGCAGACACATGTCTAATTACGATTATAGTATAATAACTCGCCCTAAATGGGTCTTCCTGTCTAGGCAGTCTGATTTTGTGTCACCTAAAATCAATAAAAAGTTTTATTTTGTAATATACAGTATTATTTTTAAAAGGATGATTATCTCCTTGATTATGGTAGTAATTGCTGCTTTTATTTGCCGCCGTAGGACGCAGCGACAAGGAATTCGGCTTGTTAACAGATTTTCCATTTGCGTGGATGTGGTCCGGTAGTTGATACGCATAGTCAATCTGAAATCCAGCAGCCCCAGTAATTAACCGTTCGCTATCCACATTCTACCAACATACATTCGGAAACCTATCTACTGTGCTCTAAACATAGACGAAAATTGAAAAGGACTGTTCTGAGGCCTTCGCTCCATGGCCAGACATTAATTTCTGAGCATATTTTAAGATTTAATGTCGACAGATTGGTCCGCAAAATTCATTGTCTAATCTTGCAACAACTCCTGTTGTTTTTTCAACAATAGATTTTTAAATAAAGCACCCCTGGGATACTTAGCTCATGAACGTTGGATATGATCAGCAATAAAACAAGTGAAAAGTCAAGTTGGCGAACGCACGTTTTCGGTAATTCTTCCTCAGGCCAATACAATTACATGAACGAATGAAAATGTACAAAATCAACAGTGTTTATAGATGCCTCAAGGGCTATTAAGTGACTAACACTCATCATCCCCACGCCGCCCGCATGAGAAGGTCGGCGGGTGTTAGTCCTCAGGGCTAGGGGAGGGGGGTAAGAGAGTCTTTGAGTAATGATCTTGGGTTGAGTACACGGAGTACCCATCATCGTGATTAGGGATTTGAGGCGGCATGGCTTCATCACTTGGGGTTGGCGTTGGCCACGGCAGCGAAAGCGCTTGTGCCAGAGTTTTCTGACAGCATAACACCGGATTCACTAACCGTATAGCTACTGCCTCTGCCGTTGCTAGTATCCGTTGGCGTAGGCCTTTAGAGAAACATGTTGGTGTCCGGTAGACAACCTGAAATGCTTTCTTGGCATCGACTCGGTGGTTCGTATCGATTAAATGCGCGAGAAAAGAACTCGAAATCGCCCGGGTCTCACTTCTGTCTAGCCAGGCGGGCATATGTTCACGCACCCTCTTTACCAGGCGTCTCGTTGTGCGGCCGATGTATCCTGCTCCACAGGAGCAAGTGAATGAATAAATGCCCTGACGACTAACACCCGCCGACCTTCTCATGCGGGCGGCGTGGGGATGATGAGCGTTAGTCACTTAATAGCCCTTGAGGCATCTCTAAACACTGTTGATTTTGTACATTTTCATTCGTTCATGTAATTGTATTGGCCTGAGGAAGAATTACCGAAAACGTGCGTTCGCCAACTTGACTTCAAATGGCGAGACACAAAATTACAACGTAGTCATGTCTACCAGCGATGTTTGTCCGAATGCTTTAGGTACCCGTCAGTGTCGGCGTTGGCTTGCGAAATTCCCATTGATTGAATCCAACCTCTCCGATGTACATTGTCCCAGAAGACCAGTGGGGCTCGACAATACCGATGTGGCGTGAAAATTGAGTCGGATCATTCTTAGAACATCGAGGAATTAGCAGAAAAACGAACGTTAGGTACGATATGGTTATACAGATGCAATTAATTGACACAATACTGTTGAATTAGTCGAGGGACGCTCATCGATCGTTCTTACGGAACTCACTCGTTCCATTGTGCCATATGAGTTCTCACTCGATCCCAAACAGCAGCCGCACATCGGCGCATGATATAGGCAAACTGTTATTATCAACAAAGACAAGAGAGACTGGAGTGGCCATTTCTGGCTTAGCAGCCGTCGTCAGACAGTCGGTCTCGAGAGAGTGTCCGTAAAGCACAACGGAACGAGTAAGTTCCTTAAGAACTATCGGCGAGCGCCCCTCTACCATTGTATATTCCCAATCGATATCGACAGGTCAACGAGCCCATTGCCCAGTGGTTAGAAGCGTTGGACTTTTAGCAGGTCGCGGGGTCGTACTCCAGGTTGGGGTTAAGTGTGACTGACTGACGAATGGCTAATAAGCCAGAAATGGTCACACCGGTCTCCCTTGTCTTTGTTGGTAATAGCATTCTCCTAATAGTGTTGAGGTTCGGGTTGGAGGTTAGGGTTATAGGATGTGCGTATGGGTTAGGGTTAGGAGTAATGGTTAGGCGTTAGAGTTAGGGGCTAGGGCCAGGGGTTAGGCCATTTATTTCCCAATCTCTGAAAGTACAAGCACGCATTGCCAATAGCCTTTCGCCTGCAAACAGATGATCTCGTCAAGTGTGCGATTCCTGGCTCCACCTGTAAAAACCTCCTATTAGCACCCACCCTCTATCACAGATGTTTGGGTGTTGTTTACGTCAGATGGGGCTATGTAATCACATCTGATCCTTTTAAATTATTTTTTGTTCAATAATAATTATTGGCCCGGTCGCCTGGTTTTCGCCTGTGCGTTCCTCGTCCTCACCTGAAAAAACTCCTTTTGCCACCGTTCCCGTTTTACAGGTGGCTGGACTTTGTTTACTTCAGGTGCGGCTACATAACCACGTCCGAACGCTATCTAGGTAATCCTTACTGATATTTTTAAGTGGATCAGTAACTAACGAGAAACCTACATCCATGGCACAAACTGAGAACTCTGATATCCACAAAATGCGCAAATCATGTAGTTTCCTTCTGTAAGAAAAATACTAGCGAAGTTTGGACAACTTCCGCGAATTGCCTGTTTTTACTGTTATCTTTATCCCCGTGAAAATAAAAGGGCGCTCTTCCGGCCGAGTTGACCTACGTAGCTGTGTGGTTTCTGATTTCGAACATGAACAACGACTTTACTCAACACAGTTACTCTGTCTCAGAATAAGCACAATCACACCTTAAGTGAAATCTATGAATTTTTCAATGGAGCTATATGAGCTTATGCGGTAGCGCGCGAACACAAAAACAAAAATGGTTATATATCAAATAGCCTACTGTTGTGCTAATATGAACACATAATTGTTCAAATGTCCATGCATTCTGCGTTACATAGTCACGGATCAATAATGTTTATCTTTAATAATAAGCCTGCTTCCAATATCAGACATATGCCGATGCCTAAACGCGTTCGCCAAGGACACTTCCAACGTGTGATGTTTATCTAAATGAGAACTTAAATCTTCAAGACCGACCGAAAACAGTCACTTCAGTTCGCACACGTGCAGTGTTTACCTTCAAAGGTTTCTGGATTGGCTGGTTATAGGGCCACGTTAAAACGTCAAAGTATGCATCTGGTGTTTTCAAATCTTTATTATACCGCATGTTGATTGTTAAACAGTCACCATTTAGTGTTATGGCCGTGGGAATTAAAAAATGCCTAATACGAGAGGGACTTCGCTTTGAAATGAAATGCGAAAATTTTCACAACCAAGCTGTGGCAGGGAAAACTTGACGAAGATCCAAACGATCGGTAATCCTAACCCGCAGCGTAAAGTCTATCTTCGTACTAACCCAAGACGTATGGATAGTGATTACTCAATCCATTAAAAATTTCATTTAAATAGATTAATTGCTGTTAACAGAACAGAAATACGACTTGACATTCTCGACCGCTAAAACCCGCTTATCTACCTGCAGTGATGAGCGTGAACTACGATTTTGGTTATATAAACTGACAAATTTGGTTCCAGTATCGATGAAGTGTTGCTAAAAAATTCAGTTTTCAACCATTAAGTCACATTAACAATAACTACGAGCACAGGTCCTTTACAGAGTAAATGTGCGAATATAAATTCCAACGAATCGGGAGAATCTTTCAACTACTATTGGCGTGAATATAATGGATATTTGCTCTCAACATGGAGGAGGACATTAAATAAAGCTAAATTAACTTGCCCATATCTGACCCGCACTACCCTTAACCTGAGTAAATATGCCATTTTTTCGAATGAATGAAAGCCTGCAAAAGAGGACATTTCAGTGGGCAGGGATAAGACAGTGTCATCGGATTAATTGTGCATGTTGAACTTCCGCGTTGAGAATGTGAAATCCAGTAGTGCTATCTTGTAGAAAACTGTAATCGGAGGAACAGGAACTGCGGAGGCACGATCGCAATCAAAATCAATCATCACAAACAGAGCGCCAGTTTAAGGCGCAGATGAAATTCAAACAAACACTATTCTGAGGACGTTGAGGATGAGTTAACCTGCAGGCAACGATCAACACCGGTAATTCCATTACGCTGCTAGCAGATTAGATGCGGCCTTCCGGGCAACAGTCTTATCAGCGAGCAAGATCTGCGGCGATTGCTGTTTCGACTGCTTAAATTAGTAACAAACTCTGTGTACAAATACTGCACATGCAGTTCGTCAACCGCCTCTATCTGTCGTTTTGTCGCTTTCTGATGATAGATTAGGAGAACGGTCGTAAATGGTCAGAGGACTGCCGTTCTTGTTCCGACTATCGCCTTTTTTCGGCTGCAGCAACTACTTGTAACTGCACTATTTGAATGTACGGTGGAAAAGAACTGCGTTATAGGTAGGTACGCATAGAGAAGCTGAGGATTTACAGATTTGCGAGACCCGGTGATAGGATGGGTTACAAGAATCTAACACATTCCATTCAGCTTTTGATTTTATGCTTATTAGATGTGTTTCTAAGGAAGTTTAATTCGCCATAGGAATTATACTAACCACGTATGGACATTGCCTAGGAATGTACAGTCAGGTATTCCCACCTAAATTGTCTCTGATTGTTGCTACGCTAAACAGGGAATACTTAAGTTCTCAGGAAAACGTTACACAAACATGTCCGATCAATGTCAGTATTATTCTCAATTTTGTTCTATCCCTGCGTTTGAAGAGGCAGGTTGAATCAGTTCCATTTTCTCATAATACCTACTCGGAAGCTTAGCGAGCTAACTTTCACCCTTTCGGTTAGTAAGGCAAAATTCTACGAAGATAACGTGTGGCGTAATCCGTCTTTTTGGTGAGCCTAGTGACGTTTTGTCTTCTTATAGTTCTTGGGTATGAATAAGAAGTGAAAAGTCAGTCTTTCTGGCTCCGTTCTCATGATTTAAATCTTGGTTAACTGTAGCGTCTGCGCAAACTCCCAAACAAATGATAAACCCAAGGAAGAGGTTTTAATAATGATATTGTGGCATATTTTTAAAGCCAAATTTCCTCAGCAGGCATATTGACCTGAGTCATTTCATACACAAAGACCGGGCCAAGACGTAGCTAAAGAGAAGCCGCGCAGACCCGACATGAAGACGAATTTACCCGACGGTAGGGGAAAAAACAGCCAGACCTAGAAACCCCGCAGGGGCTCGACCATTCCCTGTCGAAGAAATGATTCACAAAGCAGGCAGCTTACAGGTCCGCCAAAAGGTCAAGACAGTGAAAGAATAAGATTAATCGATCAGCCCGAGACTGACTACCTCGGCACGCAAGTGGCACTTCTGCTTGATTTTTAGCATTTAACCCTTTGACAGTGGTAAACCGAAACAGCTCTCCGAAACGTCAGCGGTTAAATAAATCCATTCCAATGAGCTCCTCCTCTTGGTCAAACTGCCAGATCCTCCTTCGTTGTGTGGAGACAAACATTATCTTGGCGGAAGGTGACTTTCCTCTCCGGCGCAAGAAATGAATTTTTTTTCTTCAGCGGTTTTTCGATTACCGATTTGTTAGCAAGGCACATCCAGACTGATTGTCCGATTCCTCTCTAAGAGGTCATAGCGGGCGATCCTTCGGGTATCTCAACACATATTTAACTTGACCTTTTTCGGATTAAGTTTACCTTTTAAGCCAAACGACCCGTATTGTTGTCGTAAAGCCTCCATTTCTGGTTACCACATGCAGCAGTGTTTAAAAATTTACCTCACAGTTGTTGCGTAAGCTAAGACACACTACAATTGATACGCTGTTGACAATCCTCCTTAAACATATCGGCTGGGAACAACCTTCCTGAAAATGACTGGTAAGATGTGGTTGTGTAGCCCTACTTGATGGATACAATACTATTTAAGTTGGGGTTAAGGAAACGACTTCTCAACCACTGAAAGTACAACCGCGCATTCCCAATAGCTTTTCTGATGCACACAACTACTTGACCTCGTCGCCTGTGTGCGTCCCAGCCCCACCTGTAAAAGCCCCTATTACCACCGGTCCCGTATTACGAGTGGCTGGGGTTTGATTACTTCAGGTAGGGCTACATAACCACATCTGACCCAAATCCTTTTCAACTCTCGTAGGACAGTTGATAGGCCGAAACCAAAAAGTTTACGGCAGAGGCCTAAAACGCGGCCCCATCTAGTCATTGCCGGATCAATTGCCCACAAATCTTTTACTAATCTCGACTCCAGTACGTGAATTTCTGTTTTGTTTTAAGGTTATGGCTAAGTTCAGACTTTAGGATTACGGTTAGGAGCTTAAGGGTTTAATGCTAGGGTTAGCACTTGGGAGTTAGGGTTAAAGTTTTTAGTCAAGGTTTAGGGTTAGGAATTAGAGTTAGGGTTTAGGGTCAGGATCTAGAGTAAAGGTTTAGTGGTGGGTTTAGGGTTATTATTTAGGGTCAGTTTTTAGGGTCCTCCGGTATAGTAGTGCGAACGCATTTTAGATCTCTGTCGCGTTTACTGGTGTTTTCTTGTCGTGGGAGAAATGTAGTCCTAACAATCTCTGGAGTGAGATTTTTGGTTATTCATTGTATCCCTTCTCGTATGGTAAATATCCCTAGGGATGAGGCGGAAAAATCGCCCTCCAAAAGTTCCTTCTATCAACACACTAATATTGTACGCATTCTGCTTGGATTTTGTAAATGCAATTAACCTTCTGAAGCACAAATGCAAACTAAGTCGAATGTGCTCTCTGGTCGACATTATAAACACATAATACTAATAAATCCTACCTAAATCAGATGACTAGTACAACACTGCTGAGGTAAACTTCCTGAAAAAAATCGATTCGGACACCCAATACAGAAGCACGCACTATAACGCCGAATTTCAGACCCTGACAAAGAAATCTATCCGGACTATTATCAAAATATTTCTTCAGACAAGCAGACGGGATCGGTTTAAATTTCGAAAAATCCGCCTTATAGAAATACAGCTGTCAAAATTAATTTACAATTAACAAAATTCCGGACAAACCGGCGATAACTTAAATATATTCGGCCGCATATTTCAGATCGTGGAAGAAAGCGGGGTTTTGGTAAGCAGCATGTTAATTGTAACAATTGCAGTTTACTTATCTTTGCTGAACGTAACAACACGATCTGCGTTTGTAGGTGATAAATAATCTGAGTTTCGATACACGCAAATGCTTTTTGTTGCCCCACTACAGCATAATTTGGCATGAAATCACGTTGAAAGCAAATATTAAAAAACTGTATTTTGGCTACAATATTTTTTTTTGATCCAATTATCAGCGGAATAGGCATTGAGGGTAGTTGACTCACAGCAACGCCTCGGAAACATTTACTGCACTTTTTCGAAGCAACAATTCGTAACTTTCCGCCACAAATGGAAGACTGCAAATTTTTTCGTTATGATTATGTGCGGTTCGTTTGGTGTTCCCACTAAAGAACATCGTAGGCTACTCAGATGTCCTACTTTACTGCCTGCAAATGATTCCAGAAGTCTCTTCCATATGGTGCTGATACGGTTTGTAAACAACACAACGGGGGTGGCGTAGGATGCGCTAAGGGCTTCCTCTGAGCGCAATTTTGGCACGCTGTAACTCTTGGCAGCATCACATTACTTAAGCTGCTGCTAATTAGTTCATTTTGGGAGTTATTTGGGACTACAAATGATATTTACTTCAAAATATTTTACCATACTGAAAAGGTACTTTCCAAATGATCTGAGATTTTCCACATGCAGCTGCAATTTGACACTGCCCCGCTCCCACTCAAAATCAGTTTTGCATGATTTTCGCATGTCCACCTGAGAGTAAAACAATGCGTAACCTTCTAAGGGAAACGCCCAAAGTCCCACAACCCGTTCAAAAATGTCGTTCTAGGTCGTAAGCGTGTAAAGGATATTTAAATAAAATTGCAGCTATTGTGATATGTTATCATCTCAGAGATTTGTGGGATTTCAATTCAGGCGCGCAGATAGGGCTGTACAGCACGTAATGCAACCGAAATGCTAAATGAAACTTCGAACTATGTTTTAGATTTGAAAGGATTACTTGCGTAAGAAGGGTGATACTGATCATCATGGACATAATCCAATAATATTTCAGAGACGCTATGGGGTTGGTTTTTTAACGCAATTATTTTTGGCAACCCGCCAAAGCGGCACCTTATAAGAGCGACTACTTAAATGCCATGACCTTATTTCTATTGACTTCGACGTTCTTTTAAAAGCATTCATGCGCCTGTTTGGTGAAAAACCACGCACTTGAAGGAAAAGAAAATTATAGTTTGATTGACACAGTACTGTTGGGGCTGGGTTAGTTTTTATGGACAGGGGTTACTGTCAGGGGTAAGGGTGAGAGGTTAGGGCAACTATTTCTCAACCACTCAAATTACGACCGCGCATTCCCTATAGCTTTTCTTTTGCTTGCAATTACTTGACCTTTTCGCCTGTGTGTTCACCGGCCCCACTTGTTAAAACATCAATGACCACCTGTCCCGTATTACAGGTGGCTAAGGCTTGTTAACTTCAGGTGGGGCTACATAACCACATCTGACCTTTTGAAATAATTTTAATTAATTGATTTTTATTTACTCGGTCTGGTGTAGAATTCCTTTATTTCGTTAGGAAGAAACCACTTACGGCTTATAAAATCTAGCAGCTGATTTAGGTCATGTTGTAAACTCCAGGAGGAGTATTAATCAACTGACAGATGCACCGTTATTAGAATGAATGTTGCACGGTCAGGGTACATTTCAGAAACAAAAGCTTTTTAAAAACTAAAAGATATTCTTTTTTAGAAAAAAATATTTAGAAGATGTGAGTAACTACCAAATGTATACAGGAAATATATATTTTTTAATGGTTCCTTTAAAATAAAATCAAAAAGAGGACATTAGTAAGAATGTTCACAAGCAGCTGTTGTTTAGGATCATTTTAAGAGATAGCGAAGATCAGTAAACAAGGGTTTTGGGACCCAAGCTCACGTGTGACGGAGAGCTAAGTTCGAGGTCCCACAGCCTCTTACTTTCTGCTAAGTAGACAGGAGAGCAGCCATGTTCATTGTCCATGCCCCAAAAAAGTCCTGCTATGTGTTTGGTGATCTATGATAAACCTACTTCACTGTAGACTACTGAAACAAAGTCAAGCCGTAAGGACAGACTTCAATAGTCAACGCGTAAAACGATTAAAGCAAGCTCTACCAGTTAAACATTCGACGTCTAATCAATGGAAAGAGTGTGATTCCGCTGCTTGGCAACGAAGAACGCATTTGACTCCTCAGATTCCCAAAAGAATCCGAGGTTAAGGGTTGAAATAGGAGCCCCATCCACTTTATTCCCCTGAATATGCGTCAACTAATTGTCACATATCTAGATCTTTGCAGCACTTCCTGGGGGGACATTTTTTGTATCGCTGGCGTTAAAATCCGGCACCTGGAATTCTTTGCATCAAACCAAACTTAATTTTAGAATGAACAGCAGTAGCTGATAATGATGACAATTGTATAACTTATTAAAAAGACAAAGTATTTTTCAGTAAGTGCTTTTTTATTGTTTATTAAAAAACGACATGACCCTCCGGTAGCCCTAATAGTTACATGGTTGCAAAATAAATTTCGAAAAAGCACAGGTGGATTAAATTGATTTTGCGGGCTTATTAGATGCTGTTTGCACATAATGATTCATTCGACCCCCAAATATCTTACAGTTATTCCTTTAACGCCGCATGCCAATCAAATGCGCATTTTGCCCTACAGCCCCCTTAATTTCAAGATAAGCAACAGAGGTTGACGACGTTAAAGATCACAGAACTGATTACAAATAAAACGCTTTCGGCAAATACGCTTCTTATCATTTACTAAAACCGACATACCCTTCTGATAGCCCTGGTAGTTGCATGGTTGGTAATTTAATTCCGACAAAATTACACGAGAATTAGATGGCCTTTTTGGCTTATTAGACGTCGCTTGCAAATAACAACTCACTCGACGCACACAACGGGTTACGATGAAAATGCTGGATCAAAGCGGTGGTTAGATCGGTTCACGGGTTCGAATTCATCCGCTTGTGCAGAGTCCTTGAGAGCGTAAAATCACTGTCGAACATGTTTGGGACTATGATGGCACGCCTCGACACAGGCTTCAACTCCACGTCAGCATCTGGGCACACTCTCGGCACTAGCTGACTGGCAAGCTTAGTCATTTTGACCCGTTTTTGTTGTTGCTTGAAATCCTGGTCAAGTGTTTGCTGCGGACCAGAGGATGGGATGGTACGTCTAGGCACGAATCCGCCTCCAGAGTTCTTGACTTTGTCTTTACACCGGCCACAAGCGGAGAAAAGGGAGAGAGTGATGTAGATACTGCGCAAGTCCGCTCTTTATCGAATGTGAGGTCCTGTTCACCCCTTCTGAAAACCGGTTCGTGTGTGGCACGCGTAGACGAGTTGCGTGACTTAGTCAGACACCGGGCTTGAACCCAAATTCGACTATGGAGAGAGTGCTGTGGATGCGACACAAGTCTCCTTCTCTATAAACTAATTAACGTGAAGGCCACAGTCCTTCGCTCAATCTACGACGCACACCGCGTACGTCGCCTTTCGCAATAGTCGAACTATCGTGGAAAGCGTAAACTAGCCGTACCAGACTTCAGATCTGGAGAACCTTGGACTTATGCTGAGATACAGCCGGCTGGTGGTGGGCACTTTAAACTTCCAGGCCGTGGCGTGTACGTAATCTACATCGTTGAAAGTTATTGTGCGACTAGACGAGAGGCTTCTTGACTGCGATTTAATAGGCAACGGCATTGGCACATTTCGCGCCATAAATAGATCAGTAAGTGGGACTACCACGCCAGTAAGACGATCAGACGACTGTAATTCTACGTGCGAAACGAATCCAATGCCAAAGAATTTAAGAATACGGGAAATCCGACCACCTCTATGGCCAAATAATTACACATGAAATCCTCTGTAGAGGTTTTGCTTGATGAAATCATTTTTTTAGGCTTTTGAAGGCATACTCCACCTGTCATGTATTTTTCTTTTATGAATCCGGATGTAGGATTCCAGATATCACGTAGTTGCAGAAGGGCATGTCAGTAGACTCCTCAGTAGCCTAATCATCAAAAGTAAAAGCACCGCAATCATTTGCACCTGAAAGCCTATACTGCAGGTGAAACACCAAACACACGATTATGTGCCTGCTAATCTACGCGCAAAACTAAGCATATATGAGATGGACTAACGTTGAAATTCCGAAATGCGGTTTCGTCTCAACAATCAGCATGTAGCATACATCTGTAATAATTTAGTTACCTCAGGATACCGGCTTTACAACGAACTATTGTTTGACTGCATGCAAAAACAATAGTCTGCAAAAAGTAAATACATGAGTAGCATATATTTTTCCGATTGATTTTCGATGCCCATAAATATTCGATTATGCTACAAAAAACATGCAAAAAATCATTGTTTGGTCATTCAATAGAAAATTACATCATCTTTCAGTTTTATACTCGAAAGAAAGGCATATATTGGTTTTCAAAAACTTTCTTATCCCCGAATATTTTTGAACCCGACCTGCCGTTGCACTTGGATTTAGGCTTCCAAACTACAAGTCGTGTATGTTTCGCGTACGCGAAACCATTTGTTGCTCTACGGTATTAAAAGGAGACCATAAGGGGGTCACAAACTCAAGCAGTGGATTTGAGCTATATTGTTAATTTTACAAGGCGCACATGCACAGGCATGCTTTTTCTGGACGGCCGTTTTACAGTATTAAAAACCTCACAACTAGACCCGTTTTGAAAACCATATCATACACTTTCTTTGCGTATGAAATTGGAAGAAGACATAATTTTCTACCAAATAGACAGGAGGATGAAAAATTTCTGCGCGGTTTCCATGAAATATAATTGGTTTAAGGGCATCGAAAATCATTGGAAAAAATCATGTTATATAAATTATCATTTTTACAGAGTATAGTTTTGCATGCAACCGGAAGGAAGCTTGTTCGAAAACCGGAATCCTGAGTTAATTTAATAACTACATAATTATGCTGTAGTACGATTAGTTTTACAACCCTACTTAATTAATCTTTTCGAAACTGAAACGCATTTTGGCATTTCATGAGTAAGCTTACCTACTGTTTGCCAAACAAATTACAAATATGAGAACTCCGACTACCTATATGGCTAAATAAATGCGCATGAAACCCTTCAAAGAGGTCTTACTTAATTAAACCATTCTTCTGGACCTCCTGAAGGCATGCTCTACCTGTAGTTGACTTCTCTTTTGAGTACCCTAATGTAGGAGGTCAGATGTCACGTAGTTGCAGTAATCTCTCGAACATCCTCATCATCAAAAATGCAAGAACCGCAACCAATTGTACCTAACGCCGGCACAGCCTATATTACACATTAAGCGACCAAATTCTAAGTCACAATACACTGGCGGGTGACCTTACAAAAAGCCGTTATTGGCATTGCGTGCCGGAAGATGGCAGGGAAGAATGTTGAGACAGACGATCAGATAAGAACTAACTACTGCTGGCGGAATGGTTTGTTTCAGTTGAAGCTTCGGGATACAAACAAAAACGAAACAAAAGGCTATATACCCCTTTTGTCGTGCTCTCTGTTGAAGGCTGATGTGATTCAATCAAAAAGGTCGGATTTTTGGACAAGCTTTGCATGCTGGGACAGTCGACTTCAAGTAAATATTTTTTTGTCGTCAGTCAGCATAAGCGTCCACTCCACAAGTAAGATATCTTATTTCCTTCGGCTTAACGAAATTTGACGAGTAATTAAAACCTTAATGTTTTCTAAACTGAATGTGATCCCAGCTTTGTCCGCCTGAGTAAGGTGGGTGAGGAGGGATTTCGTGCAGTCCATACTGCTGCGTCATTAAAAGTTTACTCAGGTACAGCAGGTGGGCCAGCTTCTAAAATGTCAGCCGGAATTCCGAAATGCGTTCTCGTTTAGGAAAGCTTAATTGAATTAGGGTTGTAAAAATAATCCTCGTGCAGAATAATTCTAAAATAGTTAAGTTACCTCGGGAGGCCAGCTTAGAAAAATCTTCTTTCCGGATACAGGCAAAAACTACACTCTATTAGCAATGGCTACTTTAGTAGCATGCATTTTTCTCATTGGTTTTTGATGCCCTAAAAAATCAATTATATTTCATAGGAAACATGCAAAAAATTATTTATTCGGTAGAAAATGACGTTTTTGTATTCGAATGAACGCCTTAAGTCAGTCTTTAAGAAGTTTCCTATTGTGAGATTTTTTAATAACGTGAAATGGGTGCTCATGAAGCCTCATGTAACTGCATTTACTAATGTGACTTGTAGAGATAGCAATATGGATCAAATCCATTGCCAAATTTTATGAGTCCCATATCGTTTCTCCTTAATATCGTAGAGAAATGCATGGTTTTCTGTTCGCGGAAAATATACGGCTTACAGTTTGGAAACCCTGAATACAAGTGCAACGACAGGTCGTGTTCAAATTTATTCGTGACTCAGAAAAATTTTTGAAAACCGAGTTATACCTTTCCTTTGAGTATAAAATTCGAAGAAGACGCCATGTTTTACCGAATGAGCAAGAGGATAAATTGTTTTATGCATGGTTTTTATGAAATATGATTGCGTTTTTGAGAGTATCGTAAAATTAATGGGAAGAATTCATGCTACTTACAAAGTCTTTTTTACAAAGTATAGTTTTTGCATGCAGCCGGAAAGAAGTAAGGTGACTGAATTATTGTAGATTTATGCTGTGTGATGATTATTTTTACAGCAATATTTAATCCCTGTTTTTGAAACGAAACCGTATTTCGGAATTTCGGTTGAAATTTCATGAGCTGGTTTACCTAACGTAAATATGCCGCTGGTGAACTAACTTTGCGTGGCAGCAGTGGAGATCGTCGTTCGTCTTTGTCCATTCGACCTAATGTAATTTAAATATGTATAGCGTACACTCCAACCGATGGCGTCTTAAGCTGTGATCTTGATTATGAGTGTCGGCAGAAGTTAAGGCCAAATGGATCAAATCCGCCGTCCATAAATCAAACATTTCCACAACGACAGATTCCTTAACTTAAACAAACAATCTTTAATCAAGTCATCCGTTTCAAATCCATAATTTAACTCACATTTTCATCCGTATTTTGATTTTCTGTAGTATCTGTAGCGGTAAATTGAAAACTTCAGGGCCATTACGATGGCTGGCCTCCGACAGATTATACTTTTTACTACCTGCTTTCTCTGAAATGCAAGCATTTAACTGCTTTTTTTCATAAAGTTACGCTGTCAGACATACTGTTAACTGTATTGTCGTTTTTTATGGCCTCTTGGCTTTGTGTAAGTTCAGGCTGAACTGATCTCATTTACTATCAAAAAACACTATCCGTGAATATTTACTAAAATTATTGCATTTTCGATTCCCCGCCTCATCACTTAAAATACATTTTAGCTCACGTATGGATTCCATCATCCCATGTGAGTGAAAATAAACTGAAAACTTCAAGATATCATTAAAAGTCAAAATTCGAATGTTCAAAAGCGGATGAAATCTCTCTCTAATATACCTCAAGCCGGCGAACGTGGGTAGGTGTCGGTTACGCTGGCTGGGTCCCAATTATAAGCGTCATGTGAGCATTATAAGTAAATTAAGCCGACGGAGGATGCTGAAATTGTTGATAAGAAGTAGCCAAAGCTAAAACAGCATACGCAACATACTGGTATGGTTTAGAGTTCGGGTTTGTTTTACTGTTTGGGTTAGTGTCGGACTGAAAATTGAATTTGGGATTATGGTTTGTGTTATTTTTAATGCTTCGGTTAGAGTTAGGGCTTGGATTGCGGTAAAGGTTTACGTTTATTGTTAAGGTTTGGGGTTAGGGTTAGTGTAAGGATTAAGGGATAGTTCCGGTTCAGGTAATAGTAAGGGTTAAGAATAGGGTCTCTGGTAGGGTGAGGGTTAGGTTTAGTATTAAGTTAAAGGGCCAGCGTTAGGTTTATAATTACGTTAAGGATTTGGTTTAATTTTGAGGCCACAGTTAGGTCTACCGTTGGGTTTGGCATATTTTTGCCCAGCGTGTTCTGACGACCAGGTCATTTGCAGGGATTCTAGGCTTCCTTTAATCTGGTGGCAGATCTGTCATGCATCAGACGGCCTTTTCCGTTTCAACCTCGGCTATTATCCCTACCAACGATTTTAGCATCCCCATGCGGCTTACTTTATTTTCAATGTCCCCACATTGCACTTATGCTTGGAAACAGAACAGCGCAACCGACCCTTGCCCCAACTTCAATTTGCACGAGCAATACCATTGTAAGCAAACTGTTTCCTGCACTTGGAAATCCTGACTGACCTGCTATAAATCCTATGATTCGGGGTTGATTATTACCGGTTGCGAAACTCTTTGCTTATGATAATTCCTGTTGTTGATAGAGGCGAACAGGCAAGTTCCAGGTAGCAGTTCAGAAAATAAAGATGCGATCACTGGAATACTGGAACAGTCGCATCTTCATCTTCTGAATTCCTGTTGTACAGTTGTGCTTTGGAATTGTTTTATGCAGTCGGTCATTACTTTCAGCCGAAAACCGTGTATTCTGGCAAGTTTCGCGATACGCGTACGTCGAAATGATTATGATTTTGACACCTACAAAAAGCATCTGCTCACTTATGTCCGTCAGATACTTCGTCTGAGTGCGCGCATCCATGCATGTGCAATTGTCGCCGACAGATCAGTATATGCATCAAACATTCCAACGCCCTGGCAGGTGTTGGAGAGCAGTTTTCGTCTTGTTTACCGAAGGCCCTGAATCGGATTCTGTGCAGTCTTATCTTAGTGCGCGTCCAAATGGTACCATGCCCACGCCAAGGACGCCCCTCGACCAATTTGGGGTCACTTTCGCGTTACAGATAAGCGCTGTGCTAGGTAAATTTTTTTTCAAATTGCGCAAAACTGGCCACCCGAATAAGTCAGTCATGTGCCTACAATTGGCACATTTGCCGCCCACTGCACACTCCATCATCAACCGGCAAGCGCTTGACTCCGCATCGCTGTCCGCCCTTACCGCAACTCAGATTGACCCCAGTGTTCTGCCTATCGGGGGCTACTTGAGCAAGGAATACTATTACTCCCCACGCCCGATAAGCATGCAAATTCTGCATACTTAAGCCGGTTTACCTAAAAACCGACCTCCTTTTCCTTTTACTTATCGAACTATCAGATGGCATTACTAAGTGAAAGTACTGTCTGTCTGATGACGTCGGGCAAATAATGCTCTTGTCTCAACGATCATGTCTCCTTCTTCGTGTCATCCCCTTTTTTGCCAACAAATATGAGCAGTGAACGAGAACCTGGGTACCTTCTTCATAAATTAACCAGTACGGCTTACTTTGAGAAAATAAGTACTACCGCTTCAGAAAGGACGCCAATTTCCAATTTGATTCAAGTGCCTGATACTCGGTTACTTTTCGGTATTTTATTTTAATGAAAATGCCTTAGTGTTAGAGGGGCGCTCACCAACCGTTTCTATGGAACACACTCGTCCCTTTGGGTTTTACGAGCTCTCCCTCGAGCCCAACCAGCAGACGCACAGCGACGCATGATATAGGCAGAATGGTATTACGGACCAAGACAAGGAAGACTGAAATGGCCATTTCTGACTTATTAGCTGTCTTCAGCCAGTCATACCCAACCACGAAGTGTGAAACACCCGCGACTCGAACTCACAACCTGTTAATTAGAAGTCCTACTGGCACAAACGGTGAATTGGCCAAAATCCACAACCTCTGGCGTCTGTTCGCTGTCAACGGAGAGTTGAAGCAGTATTTTCCCGGAATGAATTTAAAACAGGCCTAGACAACAGAATTTATTGGAAACAGTAAATTTCGCGACGGCTTATCAACTGCAGCCTGTCGTTACATAGCACAGAAAACAAATGAGAAATATACAGATGTTTGAACTTTCACAGAGAAAATCAACGTAAAACAACAAGGTCATCGTATACTGCACGTAGACTAATCAATAAAATGGTAACTTGAAAAGCAACATAGGAAAGAAAATGAAGAAGTTAACATGACGAGGGATTTCGTAAATCAAAAGGGGCTCAGATCTATCTGGGCCGCAGAATATGAGTTCATCTGAGTTGTATGTTCTTTCAGTGGCGCATCTCAATCGCCGCTTGATGGTATTTGAGATGTTGCCGCCCTTAAAGAATAAGGATATTACAACAGGCATTTTCGGGACTGATTGCTTCGTCAATTTGGCCGTAGAGTGTTGCTATACTTTCGATGAATCGTGTTAGATATTCCCGGTTAAGCAGGGCTGTTTTGAGGCAAGACATTTCGGCATCCTACGGCGACGTAGGACGAAGAGTGGTGAGGCACTGGTGAAATTCGGTTTGATGGAATGCTTATGCAGAATGGCGTTGCCGACAAAGACAAGGGAGACTGGAGTGGCCATTTCCGACTTATTAGCCGTCGTCAGTCAGTCATACCCAACTCCGAAGTATGATTGGCTGACGACAGCTCATTGGCCAGAAATGGACGTTCCAGTTTCCCTAGTCTTTGTCAGTAATACCATAATGCATCACTGTTGTCGAAAATTGTGTTATTCTTGCTCTTGTTTTATGGGCTTCCATAACTCATATCTCATTCGCGAGTTCCAGTCTAGAACAAATGAAAGCCGACGGGCAACTTCGATTAATAGTAAATAGAACGCATTCTAGAGAAACCTAAATTACAGATGATCAGATGCAGGGTTAAAAATGAGTATAGCATACTTTGGGGTTTGCATAAAAATTGACGAAATTGGCAATTTCCATTCTTTAATAGAATTTGTTCACCTTAAGTAAAAATCCGAATTTATAATCAACCAGTGCTTTTACCGCCTGTAGCACTGTTTGAAAGAAAGACCTCCAACCTTCGAATATTCGAATACTTAGTCGCCCACTCGCCTTCTCGTGAGTCGTAGTCGTATATCCTCACAAAAGGGGAGCATCGTTTAACTACTTAAGGTTTTGTAAGATATCGTTAGGAATTACTTGCAATTAATTCTCAAGGTCCAGGCATTTCTCGCTTTACATATTCACCTCGTTCCTATGAAATTTCCTCTTTTACTACGAAGGCGAATAAATTTAGGTGTGAAAATTATCAACCGAATTCGGTATAAGAATGTGAGATTGTTGGAATATCAATTTTATTGGTCCGACGTTTCGGAATCTTATTTGGAAAAGTGTAGCAAGGTCACGCAAGCGCGGTATTTATATGGCATAGTTGTCCGGCCACCAGAATAGTTAGCAACACTCGCTTTCATCGCTGTGGGGTCGTATTTGATGCGATGATTGCTCGTCGGTCCATTCCTGACACGTTATTCGCCGTGATTTCAGCATCGTTGTTAATTCTTTCGACGACGATTACTCGGCAGTTTGACTCGCTGACACCGTGACTGCCGATTACACGCACCATCTTTGCGTGGTTACTTAATTTACTCGGACAAAATCGCGGCACAGAATGTGGGAAACGATGAGCGCAAGTGCTGATAATTATCGTAGGCATGTGGACGCCTGGCAATTGTGTCCTATGTCCATATGCTTCTAGTGCCCGCTTTTGTGACTGTCTCTGATAACTGGTTCAATTGAGAATTCGAAAATTCAGACTAACAAAGCTCTCGTTCCAACTATCACATCTTTATTTTATGCACTGCTCCCTGGAACTCGTCTTTTCTCCACGATTTGTTTCCTCCCGATCGATATTTTAAGTGCCCTGGAAGATACAGCCGATCGTAACCTGTGTCGAGAGTTTTTTTTCATTTATAACTAAATTCATCCGCTACCCGCGTTCTAAAATCGGGTGCTGTGCGCGTATCCAAGTGGAGGAAGTCATTTATTGTAAAATTCTATGAGAATAAGGACTTTTTTGACGATAAACCTGAAAATGCATACATTCTAGTTTTGGATTTGTCTCAGCACTTGGCTAACTGCGTGAGTTACGGAACAGCTCTTCAGAGTTTGATGTGCGACATTCCTTTAGTTGACTTTCAGATCGATCGAGTGTACTTACGCTAGGTTGCAATACAGATTAGAAAGGAATTGAATCAAGATTTACTGTAAGAACCGAAGAAGGTTAGATTTAGATCGAATACTTTTTAATCACACTAAGGAAGTGCCCAACCGATTACTGCTTGTATCACTCCTCTCCTCCGGAACTGAATGAATCCAAACCTTCTGCCCACAATGTATGTAGAAATATCCCATTAACTGCACTGCATTTTAGTTCCTGCTGTTAACTGAAACCCGTCGATCAGGGGAAACAAGCACGTTAGTTTGAGAGTTCAAAGTTTAAAATAGTCTAAATTTGAAAGACAGAGTGCGCGCAAGAAAATTGGTATATAAATAATTTGGCTCCGTATAAGGTTTTTCATTTATCTAGCCGTATTACATCCAAAGTTTCCGTAGTCCGCAAGAAGAATACTTACGTTCGAGGGTTTTTTAATCGGAGATGACATTGAAGATTACTACCCACGCATGTGACAAGTTTTCTTGCAATTATTGTAATGGCTGTACGATCCAATATCTGCCTGGGAACAATAAAGACAAACATAAAATTTTTCGGAAGCACTTCCTGAATTTGAATTTTTAGCTTTTCTATACGCATTAAAAAGCGCATTTTTCAAAACTTGAGGATAGGCCTTTCCATCACCAGGACGTATTTAACGTAAAACTGCTGAATTGGTTTCTCTGAGTAGCAATCATCTTACTGGATTTCCTAAAGGAGGAGAGGTTCTGCTTTCTTTGTGTTTTAGAAAACTAAAGGTTTTTAATTAAACATGAGCAACTATATATTCATTTTATGTCCTCTCAGTCTTCCATCCAACGCCGTAAATTTAAACAAACAAAAGCAAGAGAGAACCGAGGAAAAAGGCAAACCTCATTACTAAATTGAATTTAGACTTCCATCAAGCCGTTTTTTGAAACCTTAGGCAACTCCAATGCGCTCACAATGGTTCTTGGCAAAAACGGTCGGTTTTATTATGAGAATTCAAACTGAAATTCCGGATTCAGTGACTTATCCACACATTTATCCTCCAAAAACCTAAAAATTGCCAATACTCAGTTAAAACTCTTAGTAACTCCTTCCAAGCTTATGTAAAAATCACATTTGTCAAAAGACTCGTGCACATTTCTGTGAGGAGCGAGCAGAAAGTGCGAATTAAATTTAAGGTTACTAAAATACCCATCGGTCATATCCCAAACTGAAGTGTTTTTGAAATGTCTTTGCGCGGCAAAGGTATGGTTTGTGCCAGGGATTAATTAATCTGGAGAGCATTTCTTTGAACACAGAGCTGAATATCTAGGAACGTTGGAGTATAACAAATTCTGATCTTCTGTACTGTCTCCAATTAATAGATGGCATTTCATTTGTCATTTAATGATAATAACAAATAAATTTAATGCCACTTCGAAGGCATTGTCAAGAACGTATTTCATTGTCGTATCTTTACTCCCGATAGTCTCTCAGAATACCTTCACCAACTTCATGCAACAGCCGCCGCGAAGTCTTCTTATCCCTTTCTTTGACACGTACGAATAAATATGGCCACGTATTTTCCTTTAGCACAGATGCTACCGGAGTAAGTAACTCCGGGCATAAACCACACCCATGCCCTTTACGCCTAATGGAGTCCCCTTAGTCATTATGAAAACGGGGGACAACGTCGAAAAGCTAGAAGACACTGTTATGTAATAACAATAATAAGGAGGTAGTCTGTCGTCTTCAGTGACACTCGCGGTTCGGTATCGGCCATACGTCTGAGAGTAGAAGCTGGGATGGCGTAAAAAACCCACAACTTTCAGCGAAAAGACGGAAAATAAAAAGACATATCCACTCGAAAACCGTCCCTGTTTACGGGCTACACCGCAAACGCTGGTAGACGACCTCCAGTAGTCTGAATTAGCCAGACTAGGATGCAAAGACTTTGGATGCAAAGAGACAGTTACAAGGATGAATCCTCTCCTGTAGAAACGGAAATTTTTCGGCTTAAGGCTTCAAATGAACTCTGGAGACCATCATCAAAGACAGTGGCAGATAAGGTTAGCAGATGCATTTTTACGCCCGCGTCCATCGCAAATTGCAGTCCTCGGGGAGATTTCTGCCTAACTGTCAATATCTCCACCACAAATTGTCACACGTTTATCACAAGTGCTGGTTACCAACAGGATTTTTACTCAAATATCTGCCTGGCCAATTGTGTCCACGTAAGCACTGTTCGCCAGGTTGCTTTCTCCGTGATTCGCTACGCTATTCATGCAAAATCCGGGGTCAAGGTAGGGAAGAGAGCTTACTGTGCTTGAAAGTCAACTTTAAACCATAAAACCATGACTCACACTGCTCCGGACCTACACGGTTATCACATTGGGTGGGGGTGGGGCATTTCGGCGTCGTGGAAGTTGAAAGTGTGAAAGACTTCGTTATTATTCTGTCTTCACTTCTGCGACAGGTATAGGTATCCGCATTTAGGGTAATTTTTCTGCTTCGTTGGCTTAATTGCCTTACCTGCAGCTCCAGCAGACACGGCAAACGACTCCAGACATTTTCCGCTGCGTCATCGGGCCTTCTAGTATAATGACTTGACGGAAGGTAGTTGCTTCCGGTCTCTATGCGTAAATCAAAATCCAGACGAGTCGAGAAGGCGTCTGGCGACTCGATGTGCAAGAACTATCGCCAAACTTTCAGGCCAGAGCATTTTAAATCTTCGTCTTCCAGGCATGCGCGAGTGTACTTTTCGAAATTACTGTAATACAGCAAGCTTGCCTTTCGGCTAGCTGAAGGGCGCCTCAACGTGCCGACATGACGTCCTTGAACAGCTGTACTAAGAGGAGATCTTTAGTCGTTGCAAGTGGCCTGTTGCGCTTGCATCGTTCTTGTCCCTTTCTCCAGCAACTCTTAGGTAATCACTAGTCGTTGGAGACTCTCGCGCGGCCTAGAGCCTGGACATGTGTCTAAATCAACAAAAATTTGGAGGATGTGGTTGACGCGAAATGAGCGACAATGTGGCAAGGTCAAGCAGTCCAAAGGCAAACCTGAGTGATCATTGCGCTCAAACTTGCGAGAGCGGACATGCGATATTGCCCTTATGAGTACCAGGCGTAGTCTCAAGTCACTTACCTGCAGCACGGCTGCCAACATGAAAATAACGTCCAGCAATGCCCCAATAAAACAATGGATTAGGTTTTTGCAATGTGCCGGACTGTTTATAATTTACATCTCAGACATTCGAACGACAAAGAGGATAAGTCTACTGGCCACGAACTATCCGTATTTTCAAGGTTTATTTTTCGCCGCCTGCAGAATTCTCAAAACCAGCGAAATTTTAGAGATAAATACTGCCTAACAAAAACGTTCTCGTTGAGTTTTCAATGCATTTTTGCACATATATCGCAAAGTCGAAAAGCGTATACCCTGTGCAATAAATATACCTGCGGCACTTAAGGACAGCTTTATCCATTTTTCAGTGTTTAACAGAACTACCATAAGTCTCCTCATTTAAAGTATAGTACAAATGACTTTTGGCATTATTAAAATCAAAATTTAAATATGTTCAGTGTTAGGTTAAAATGCATACAATCTCCACCATATTCAGACTTTTATTTCTAATCTACTAGTGCTTTAAGCAAATTTCCATCGCTTCAGAAATTTTAAATCTTTGATGCGGATCTGAGCAAGGCAAATAAAATTCTTGTTTGACATGCCTGATGAGAAAAGAGGAGACCATGTTACGTCTCAAATCAAAACAGTCTATACGTCTATCCGGTTTTGTAGTCAGGGGCGGTTATATCGCCCAAGTACGGTATACAGGCGATTTTTCAACCTTACTGTGGCTCAAAAATAAAGAGGTAAATATGTGGATAATTTACAGAAGCCGATGGGAGTGTTCTGGGTGACATTTTTCTCTTCTTCATTTGCCTGTTTACCTGTCGATTAAATTGAAAGGAAATGTTGTCTTTTACGTTACCTTGGAACAAGTATGCCCCCATTACAATGTTTTGGTATGAAGTTGCTTAGGGAAAGTTTTTCCAAATTTTCATGAAATCTTCAAAAATTGACTCTGTAATAAACAGACCACCAAACTATTGCACGAAATCAGCGCTAACAGGTTTGCTCATATGACTTATTAGGTGTTGTTGCGGAAATTAATAATTTACTTATTTTTTAATCTGCTTTATAGCTTTAGTTTGCAGTCCATATGACGTCCATCCATAGGCATGGGCTGTTTTTCATGTGCAGGTTTCTAATGCCTTGATGTATTTTAGCTTGTCCAAGAGCAGAGGCTAAGCGTACATTCTATGGGCTAAGAAATCAACTTTTTATTCACTACACACGACAGGTGTAATATTTCGCACGCTCAACCGTCATAGCTCACTATCCTCAGACGATTTACTCCCCTTTTATTTTAAATTACTTGCTATGTTACAATCTGAATGTATCCTAAACGTCTTGCTTAGTGTGTTAGGTGTGTTTCTCAAGCTGAAGTAGTAAATTTTTAATGCTTGAATGTTTGTTTTATTATTTGTTTCAGCCATTAGAACTATGGATGCCATTAAATTGTACAACATGTTGTTTACAACATTGTTTTAATCTCAGCCTATTATAGAACGTTCTTACTACTAAAAAAGGTCTATAATGAGTATGCAGACGGGTGTGCACAATAGTTCGTCATTGACAGACGGTGAAAAGATCTCAAAGCGAACGATTTTGACGACTACTGAAACGAAGAAGAACTAAAGCAACTCAATATTGAAGTGAACTACTCGGAATATTATGAAACAGACAGCTACGAATCATTAATAGTGTCCAGGGCATCCCTATGGGGCAAACATTTTATAGCCCACTTACGATTGGCCGTCCCGCGCCTGCCCGCTTTGAGTGACTGTATTTCTTGTCTGATAGCAATGGTGAGAGGGAATTAGGGTTAGCAACCGCGCTATCGCATTTGGCTGAAAGACATCGGGTGGATTCTGAAGAGTGGTAGTAGCACAAAATCAAAACTGCATAGTTTTGTTCACAATTTTGACCCACGGACCACAAAAATATCCAACATCCCAAATCCATTATGTAAGCAAATTAGTACGTAGCACTTAGGGCGCGTTCTTCGAAACAAAAAATGCTTTAGGGGGCACACAATTTCAGCTGATATTTCAATCTCAGCAAAAAAATAATCTAAAAAACGATTCATTACTCTGATTCCTAAATGGCCTTCTTTTGCCCTGGAGTTGGGTCTTGGGGAAGATTTGAGAACTCTATAAAAGCGATCTAAAACAGTGTCCCAACTATTTAGTGAAAAAGAAAGAAAACTTTAAGAACTACGCTTGTGCGTTTATCCTTCCCGGCCGCAACATCAAAGTATTTTCTGAAATTTTATTTTAGGTATGCTGACATGCGCTGACATTTTTAATAGATGACGAGAACTTTATAAATATTTTCTGAATACTTATGTAATCATTGGTGTTATCAATCACTCCAGTCCATCCTGAAACTAAGTTCTCAATTCCCCCTTTCCACCAGTGTTTTTTTGATGTAAAGCATTCCGAGCAAATATCTCAGCTAACGCGACGACAGCCTGCAACTAGGGCTGTCACCACATTCCGGAAAATAAGTGCCGCAGTGATCGGAAAAAATGATATTTAGCTGTCGCACATTCAGATAAATATGTCAGATAGAGAAACGGTTTCAGTAGCACAGGCTGAATTAAGCCTGTCAGATGTAACTATGTAAGCCAGGTGCTTCACGGATAAAAAAATTGAACGTTCGAGATAAGTTGATTATAATTTATGTATTTAGGTTAAACAGGACTGCTAAAATTAGAATAGACTTTGAAAACAGGCAGTTTAAGAAGACCAGTACAAGTGATGCGAATAGCTAGGCACATCACATTGGAGTGAGAGCAGAGACGGTTACTTGCTGGCTAACTTGTGTTTAGTGATAGTAGACTTGCGCAGCGTCTACTGCACCCTCCCCTCACCCACCTGCACCCGTGTTATGAGAAAGTCAGGAAGACCGGAGGCTGGAGAGGGTGTAATTGACTGGCACTGCAAAAATTCGTATCCAAGCGTACCAGCACAGCCCCCGGTTCCCAATAAACATTTGACCAGAATTTTCGGCAAGAGTGGATACTCACGTCTCCCGGTGAGGTCTCGTAACTCCGGTGGATCAAACGTTGGCTGTACTAAAGCCTACCCCTTCCTGTCGTGGGTTCGAATCCCACCGAAGCACCGAGGTTTCCACAAATGGATCAATATGAAATATAGGGATGGCAAAAATCTCAACTGGCGCAACGACAGCCTGTAACTAGGGCTGCCACCGCATTCCTAAAGTTGGCATATGGTATGGGCTGTTGGTTCACCGCATCTGCCGCGTAGCCCGTTCCAGGGGCGTGGTTTACCATACTCCATCAAACGCATTGCGAGACTTTCTGTGAGTATTGGTCTGATTCCGACGTACGGACTGGTTTCAGATCTATGAAAAACCATTTGATTTGGAACCTATTTTTAACCTTAATCATCCTTTTCTTAACTTCAATTAACATATTGATGTATAAATCATTCCCACTCCCGTCTGTATAACAGAAAATTAGAAATTGTAAAATAGTGGACCTTAGTTTTCACCGAAACTTAGCTTAAGACATAAACACCTCGTCTATTGACCTCCCGTGTCTTTTGAAGCTGCCTCCCAGCAGAAGACCATTGCGAGTTTTGTTTTTTTAAATTCCTTAATGACCTGACAACGGTGTTTTACAATGTTTGCGCGCAAAAGGTTTTTATCCAGTCCCACTGGTTTTCTGTAGCAATGGGCACCGGAGAGCTCGAAAGCGACCAATAGGAATTGCTTGAACCAATGTTGGCACCTGCAGACACTTAAAGCACTTGAAGAAACGTCGCAAATGGTTTTGGCAGCCGTTGTTGTGCTGGTTCCCTTGCCAAATTCATACAGCACACAGTGAAAAACTTGACTGCCGTCCGATTTCGCATGTCTCATTTCGTAAGACCCAATCTGAAAAAAAGGCAAACTCATATCAAAATTAAAAACATGGACAAACTGCTCTACAAGAACATAGCCTTCAAATGCGGCAAACTACAACCACAAAAATGACACTGCTTTCGGATTCTCTTAATGTTTTATCCAAAACTGCCAAAAATCAAAGACCGGCGTTTATGACTACTTGCAGAAAATAATTCGGACCAAGAATCTAGTGCACATCCAGGAAATGTTGGATACTTTCCAGAAAGTAGTTTTTTCGTAGCATTAGGCTTGAAGATCAAGAATGAGCCTTGAAAACGATGCCAGAATGCATTACCCTGCTCTAATGCCCTTGGCAAAGATATGGCGAGTTGTTAGCAAGAAAGTGTTAAAACCGACCGAAAAGTTCCCTTAAGGTACACTTTGACCCTTCATTTCGTTTTTGATTCATCTGGCAATCAGCCTCCCAAACATGGGAGTGCATCGTTGGATCATTCACTTTTGTCCAATAAAATCTAAAGTCCGGTGTATTTATTCTCATGACGACTGCTTTCTGATAGAATAGCAAGGATCGTTACCCCACATCCTAGAATCAGACGCTTGACTCCATCGTGTGTTTAACCACTTGAGCTAGACAGGTGTAGACAAACAGACTCCGGAATGTTCTTGACGCATGGAGGCCCTCGATTATTTATTGCGTGTCTGGTTTTGCATCTGTCTCCGTACTCAGGTGAACTTTTGAAACAAACCGCCTAGTTAACACTCATATTGAATTTTCCACCAAAGATGCGTTGGTTTACAGTCCTACCCTGCGACCCTAGACTACACTTTCACGGCAGATGAATCAACGACATGGTAAGACACAAACTTTCGTCCTATTGAATGTCATCGGGGAATGTAGGCGTAAGCTGGGAGGATTTAACTTACACATCCTGTTTGCATTTTGGGTGTGTTCATGATTGTCTGAGAGATGGGCTGAGGGGCTACCCCCACCAATTGCAAAAATGAGCAATTGGAAAAAAATTGGTTTTTGTCCCAAAAAACCTTGCTTCTCGGTACGGTTGCAAGCATGCCCTCTAAAGTTCAGTAATGTTGCCTCAAAAAGGCGAAAAGACGAAAGTGAGGGGCAATTTTGAGAGGGAAAGTACGATCGGTGGGGGATGAACTTTATTTTTTCGACGTTTTGGATTAGGACACAAATTAATCATTGGGAATGGACACAGATAAGATAAACAGTGTCCAGAGTGTGTTTAAATGAGAATCTGAGACGTCGGACGAATAAAATTCTTGGTTCGGAAGTTGTAAATACCTATTCTTGGGGACATAGTTTTCCTTGCGTTTTTTACCTGGTCCCTACTTTGAACGGACATCATTGTATTTTTTAACAACATTTTCGTCTGTCGCCTTTCATGCTCGACAAGTTTTTGCGAAAGGGGGACTACGCAAACTTTTATTGTTGAAGCAAGCGTCCAATTAAAGGAACGGTACGTCATCAAACTGACTTCCCATGCTGTCACTCTTTTTAAATATGCCGACAGAGATAGTAAACACAGCATCACTCATTTTTCTTTTTGTGAAAATCCCCCGCTGTCCCTTAAAGCCCAACCTACGTTGCCGCCAACAAATTTGCCTATAAACAGTCAGTCTGCTAAATCTAACAATGCATGCTCAAAGGGAATTAGTAGGTTAAGCTGTAGATGATTAACTTAGTCGGTTAGACTTTGTCTGTCCCTTTAGACCACATAAAAGTTTTTGCTCTTCCGACGGGAATTTACTGGCCGTTTTCTCTGTAAAGTGTTGAATAAGAAGGACATAAAATCCTTATAACTTTGACAACACTGCTTACCGCGCAATTTTAAAAATTATTTGTTGCATAATAAAACAGGGCAACGCCCACGCGACTTAGAGCCAGACAAGGAGCTTGAAAATTGCGGCAAAAAATCGGTAAGTTGCACTTTAAACTTATTTTTCAAACTAGTAACTAGTAAGTTATGTTTAATACCCTGTAAACTTTATTTAACCTACACATGGTTTAATCCCGCATAAATAAACTGACGCTGTAGATTTATATTGGAATTTTTCATTTGCGTTTCATATATCTTAGTACAGAATTGTGAATATTGTCTGTGGTGGTTCGTGCTGTCTTAGCAGTTTCTTTTTTGGGAACTGGGTTTTGCAGGAAAAGAAAAGTTGTCCATTAACGCGTGTGACACTTCGGCAAACGAATATCATGCTAAATCACTAACATGACCACTTTGTAGGAGGAATTATCTGTGGATTTGTAGGCGATTGCAGAATAAACGGAACGAGCAAATATACAACTGTTTAAAATAAAATACAGACTTAAGTCCTTTGGGGGGTTTCAATCGGCAGAAAACGTCATCACCATACTCCATAGTAGAGGAATTGGTGTTACCTTGGACTAGATTCAGTCGACAGCGTAACAAAATTGCGTGCTGTCAATACGAGTTTACTTATCTAATTAGGGTATTCTGCCAAAATATACAGTAGACGAGCTAGTTTACGAAACGTCAACCAAAATTCTCATTTGTTGTTTTTATTCGAAAATATTACTTAAATGACTTTATGGTTTTAATTGTCATGCAATAAAATCCTGAGATTTTTCACTGAATTCAGAATGCTAGCTTTTATATGAGACCATCTCCGACCGTCCGTTCTACATGTGCTAAATCAAAATATGCTGGCCGAAATTCTTACGTGCGTTTTCGACTCCAAATGATTGCTTAGGTGGAGTTGTAATATTAATTACCATTCAGCATAATCTTAGAATATTTCAGTTACTTTGGGGTCCCGACTTTTAAATAAACTATGTTTCAGCCGCATGCGAAATCTTCAGTCTGTAAAAAAGCTGCTTTGACAGTAAAATTTTTCGCATTTTTTTCGATGCCCTTATAGGTTTAAATATATTTCAGTGGAAGCACGCATAAAATTATCTGGTTTTTTACCCGATTGGTAGACATTCACGACTTTTTCAGTGTATGCCTTAAAAGAACATATTTTGTTCTAAAAAAGTTTCCATTTTGGAAATGTTTCAAAACCGTATAGTGCATGTTCATATAATATTGTGTCTCCGCATTTACAATGGTGCTTGTTAAGCGTACAATATGGCTCAAATCCACCGCTAGGTTTTGTGAACCCCACATAACCTCCTCTTCTTGCCACATACAAATGTATCATTTTCCGCACACGTAAAAATATACAGCTTGCAGTTTGGAAACCCTGACTGCAGTAGTAATGATTGCTTGTGTTCAAAATTATTTGGAAAGTGAAAACTTTTTTGAAAACCGCATTATAGCCTACTTTTAAGTATAAAATTTAAAAAGACGCAATTTTCTACCAAGTGAATAAAAGGATGAATGTTTTTATGCATGCTTCCTGCGAAATTTATTTGAGCCTATAAGGGCGTTGAACATAAATGAGAAAATTTATACTACTCACGCAGTCACTTATTGCGGTGTGGGTTTTGCAGACGGCTGACAAGGGGCTTGTTCAGAAACTGGCATCCCGCAGCAGCAGAGTTATCTTTAGATTATGGTATTTGGTAATTAATATTACAAATACTTTTCGAATTGAAAAAGTATTCCGAATTTCGGTCAACATTTCACGAGTCAGCATATCTACTGTAAATTTTTGCCCACTGATTTTCGATGTCCTTAAAAACTCAAATATATTCTGTAGAAAATGCACAAAATTATTTTTCCGCGTACCTATTTTCAATAAACTACATCCTTTTGAAGTATTTTACGCGAAGAAAATGTACCTTTTGGTTTTATAAACTTTTCGACCGTGAGATTTATAACATCTTGAAGTACTGGTTCAAACTGCATTGCGTGAACACTCTGAGTAATTCGCTAAGAGTGCAACAGGCCAGACGCAGACAGCTGTTTCACGGTCGCTACCGATCATCAGTACGTCATAGGTCTTATGAAGTGAGGCATATAAGCATGTCAAGTGGGCGTTTGACCCTCACTGTTGTGGTCAGGATCTCAATCGATCCCATTCTGTCCGCCCGCCAGCTTGCTACTGGCGACAACGAACGCTGTGTCAGAGGACACATACCACATATAATACATGAGCAGCTCGCTAAGAGTGCAACAGGCCAGACGCAGACAGCTGTTTCACGGTCGTTACCGATCATGAATAAGTCATAGGCTTAGTAATGCTGTTTATAATCTGTACAACTTGGTTCACGCCCATGGCAAAATTTTATGAGTCCTATGTAGCATTTTAATAGTATATAGAAGTGTGAGCTTTAGCTCTAGCATAATGTTTATAATATTAGTATGTAAACTCCAAATGCAAGTGTAACGGCAGGTTGGGTCTAAAATTATTTGGGAATTGAAACATTTCAAAAGGCGAACGACGCTTTTTTCCAGTATATAACTCGAAGAAAGCATTGTTCGATACCAAATAACTACAAGGAAGAATTTTTTAAATGTCTGACTATTAGGACATCAAAAGTCAATGGGTAAGTGTATACCACTTACAAAGTCATTTTTTAAAGAATGCGGTTTTCGTAGATTGCTATGAAGAAGCTTGTTCGAAAGCCGGCATCCTGGTGCGATACCAAATAACTACAATGAAGAATTTTTTACATGTCTGATTATAAGGGCATCCAAAGTCAATGGGTAAAGTCAATGAGCAAAAGTTCACACTTCTTTATACTATTAAAATGCTATATAGGACTCACAAAATTTTCGCGTGGGCGTTAACAAAGTTGTACATATTATAAACAGCATTATTGAGAGTGTTCACGCAATGCTGTTTGAACCAGTACTTCAAGATGTTATAAATCTCACGGTCGAAGAAGCTCGTTCGAAAGCCGGCATCCTGGCGTGGCAGACATATTCTCGGATTGTGTTGCTTGACAATCCTACAATCATACTAAAGCTATCTTTTCGATTAGAAAGCATGCCTTAGTATTCTGACTAACATTTTGTGAGATAGCATGCCTAGCTACTCGCCCAAATGGGAAACCGACTAAGTACTCAAGTTTTGAGCTCGTACTTTCATTACATTCGTCGTACGTAGTCCGTATTTACAACGTACATTCTTCAAATATTTTAACTCCGTTCAAATACGACTGACTTATTGCCCTCATATTATTGTTTTCGCGGATTTCATGCAAACCGCAGCATCAAACTGGCAATTTTCATTATTTGCCTATATTTTCAGAAACTGTGTAATTAACATATGATTCGGCTCCTGGATATTTTTTGGACGGAGGAATGCTATCAGCGAATGTTTGTTAAGATGAAAGCGGTTAAACGAATTCGGACGTTCGACTAACCACCACACCGTTCAACGACTACCTAAGTTATGTTGTCTTTCAGTGTTAACATTTAAATGAAAAACCACTGTTCACATGGGCAAATAAAAGGTGCTGACGTAAAAGGCAAGGTACGTTATAGACCACTGCTGATTGGCCCGTTGACGGTAGCTGGTCTTTGAGCTTCAGCTACCGGCGACGGGACAATCAGAAATGGTCTACAGCATGCCGTGCCAAAATTGCCGTGCAAAGTGTGTTGGTGAAACGGGCAAACGACTCTGCACAAGACTGCACGAGCGCCAGCTTGCAGTCAACCGCGAGGATAAGCTGTCACTGGTTTATGGCCACACACAAAAAGAGAAACACATTTCGCAGTTAGGGAAGCAAGCGTCATTGGCCGCGTCAGCGACAAGATGGCCAGACTGGTTCTCGAAAGCTGACACAATCAACAGGGCCACTGCTCTTCATCCGGCCAAACAGGCGCCTCGTACGAGGCACCAGTCAGTGCAGATGGGGCCGACAGCACTGGCGAACAAATGGCTACCATCTCAACAGTTGCCATCCTCACAGCAGGGGAAAAAGCCTGCCGGGGGTCAGACGACTGACGCGACACATCGACCTGCCGACGCACTGAAGCAGCCGAAAATGATTCGCATATGCAACGGCAGCTGACCTACACACCGGGGGAGGGGGGGCGCCCAGAGGCACACGGACCTAACAGCAACAGGCCGGAGAGGGGACAGGGGTCATAGGAGCGCTCCAGCGGTCGGCCAAGAAGAGACCAAAGCCAATTCCCATCCCTCAGGCAGGTCAGAGTTCGTGCATCAATAAAACGAGACAGGCGACGAGACAGAACAAACCTTGGCTGGCGGGAACAAACACCCCACTTATGTGATGATGGAAATGGGGGCGTTTCCGAAACGTCAGCAAAAATACCATGTAGTCCATGGAGTCGCCTCTTTTTCTTCTTCGTCTTCTTTTGGGGATGATGAACGGGATAATTTATCTGTATCTCGAATCTTCACTCAAGTTGACATCCGGCATCCTCACTACGCGCAACACCCTCACTAATCAAGGACCCCATCCCCAAAGTGCAGACGTGCAGTAGCTGTGCGAACTCATGAAATGTCAACCGAATTCCGAAATGCGTTTTCGTCCCGAAAAGATTAATTAAGTGGGGTTGCAAAACTGACCATCTTAAAGCGTAATTCTATAATAATTCAGTTACCTCAGGGTGCCGGCTTTCAAGCATACTTCTTTCCGGCAGCATACAGAAACAATAGTATGTAAATAGGGGCTTCGTAGGTAGCATGTGCCTTACTCCTTAATTTTGGATTCCCTTAAAATTCAATTGTATTTCACGGGAAGTACACATTAAAATATAAATTCGTGATCGACACAGTTAAATATTTAAATGGTTTAGCACATAACCCCGAAGTCTGACGACGAGCTGAGGAACCAGACTCAAAATTTTACGCATTAAAGGTTACTCTTTTCCCAAATAATCTTACTTGTTTTCAATACATTTTTTGCTTATTCGGTAAAAAATTACACCTTCTTCCAATCTTTTACTCGGAGAGAAGGCATTATTCGGTTATCAAAAACCTTTCCCGTTCCAGAATAATTTTGAACTCCGGCCCACGGTTACACTTCCATTCAGTGTTTCCAAACTATGGGCCGTATATTTCCCGCCTGCGGAAGACCATGCATTTTTATACGGTAATAAGAGACGACCATATGTGCATCATAATGTTTAGCAATATATTTCAGCTGTATTTGTAACTTTACAAGCAACACTGGCAGATGCAGAGACATGACGTTTTATAAACGGCCATTTCGCGGTATTAGGAAATCTCACAATTGGAAACTTGATTAAAACCGAATCGCAGCCTTACTTAGAGTGTCAAATTGGAAGAAGACGCAATCCTCTGCCAAATGAGCGGAGGAACGAATATTTTTATGGATATTTTTCACAAAATATAATCGAATTTTCAAGGACCTCGAAAATTAATGCAAAAATACATGTTACTTAAGAGGTCGTTTTTTACAAAGGGTAACTTTGGCATGCGGCTGAGAAGAAATTCTTTCGAAAGTCGTTATCTCAGAGTAACTGAATTATTATGTAATTATAAAGTTGGATGTTTAATATTAAAGCCCTACTTAATTAAATTTTACGAGACGGAGACGCACTTCAGAATTTCGGTTAACGTATCATGAGTAAGCACACCTACTCTACCTAATATCCGTTGAAGTAGAGTGAAAGAAATTAAAAAAAACAATCACTGGAGACGGGGAGGAGAGAAAGAGTTTAAAGGGTGTCTTAACGGAGGAAATCATCAGTAAAATTGTATCAGTCTTTCCAGTGCCCACTTTTACGGCGTCGCTCTGTCAACGTCCGCGCCAACCAGCAGACATACAGTAGGTGGGCTAACTCATGAAATGTCAACCGAAATTTTGAAATGGCTTTTCGTTTCGATAAGATTAATTAAGTGAGGTTGGAAAACTAGTCAACCTGCAGCATAATGCTATAATATTTCAGTTACCTCAGGATGCCGGCTTTCGGACGGACTTCCTTGCGGCTGCGCGCCGAAAACCACACTCTGTAGAAAATGACTACTTGTGTAGCATGCATTGAAAATATGCATACAACTATTGACTTTATTGTTCATTGGGTAGAAAATTACGTCTTTTTCTAATTTTATAGTCGAAGGAGGGACATAAATCGGTTTTAAAAGTGTTTTCCAATTCCGGAAAATTTTGAACCCGCTCTACCGTCACACTTGGATTCAGGGTTTCCAAACTACAAGCCGTATAGTTTCCACGCATGAAATACCATATATTTCTCTGCGGCATTAAGAGGAAACCATATAGGGTTCATAAAATTAAGCAGTAGATTTGGGCCAAATTGTTAACTTTAAAAGCCATATTGGTAAATGCAGAGATATAACGATTTATGAACTGCCATTTCATGGTTTTTAAAAATCTCATAATAAGAAACTTTTTTAAAACCGAATTTTATCCCTCCAATCAGTAATAAATTGGGATAAGACGTAATTGTCTACCGAATGCGCAAAAGGATAAATATTTATATGCTTTTTTTCTGCGAAATATAATTGAATATTTAAGGGCATCGAAAATCAATGCGGAAAATGCATGCCACCTAAGTAGTCATTTTTACAGAGTATAGTTTTTGCATGCAGCCAGAAGGGAGTTTGTTTGAAAGCCGGCATCATGAGACAACTGAATTATTATAGAATTATGTTGCAGGATGGTCATTTCTACCACCCCTCTTAATTACTCTTTTTGAAACAAAAACGCATTTCCGGAATTTCGGTTGACATTTCATGAGTTAGCCCACCTACTGTACTCCTGACGCACGGCCGCCTCACGCGCGTCAGACAGTCTGGTTTGTTACCCGTTTGCTCTTCTTATCAGGCTACCCTACTCTGAACCTACGCTAACCAATTACATATCCAATGTTCGGCTAGACATTCCCTCATGCAGACACGGACATGTGACACTCGGGTAAACAACACACCGCGACCGATGCTCTTCGGGCACAGACGTTTGGCCCTTACAAAGCAGACAACCAACCCACGGCAGTTTGCCCTATGCACAGAATAACCATGTTCTTACAGCTCCCTGACGTCAGACGGAACGAAATTATCGTGCGAGGTAACAGTTGATCTCACATCCTTGACCTCCACAACATCTGGCTTTAAGGTCGAGAGCGGTTTCGGCAATTCTGAATCTTTTACGGATTTTCGAATACCTTCATGGGACGTAGAAAATTCTTTATACAATATTTTAAGTACTTAAAGTCTTGTCGACCAGTTAAAACAGGTTTCTAAGCAACTGAAAATAGGAATTTGCGAGGACAGCGCATCAAGGCAAAAAATGACATATCCTGATGCATCTAGACTCTTTTCCTTAAACAGATTATTAATTGTCCGATTTAGAGACTTCCTTCTGTCAGCTAGCTGGTTGGAGAGTCCATATTTAATCTTCCCGTTACCGACGCGCTCGGAGCAGCTTTCGGTAGTCGGCACTTTCTGATATAACTTGCATTTTTGAAGATATTAATTTTTCGAATGAAATAACTCGTCTTTCAGTAACAACAAAGCGGTTGTTGGCACATATAGCTTTATAAAATAGTCGCACATCACTTATTTTATCGCTTGCTCCCTAATCCAGCCATTTATTTTTTCCACACTACGAAGTTTGGCTGTACGAGAAATAATATCGTGTTTGAAAAATAACAAGACCTTTCAACTAAATGTTAAATAATAAGAATCAGGATACTGTCCGACCTTTGAAATTTTCTGCATGTCGCTGTTGTTTATCAGCATTTATTTTTCACGCTTTATATGTATGTATATTAGTGTCTTCTGTGCTGAATAACTTCTGAAATTATTCGCTGGGTATAAATGTATGTGCTGATGCATTCTCAGGGAGATTTGTGTTGTTTGGCGAACCGAACGGGTAGCTAATCAACGAATCAGCCCTTTCATCTGTCTGTATCTTACCATCTGCGGAGGCAATTTAGTCCAAGAAACTTTTATTTTAAAAAGTCAGTCGTGCTTAGCCATCTGGCCGTTAAAATTAGGGCTTACGATATTTCGACCTGGAAAGCACAGCTGCCTGCGCTTTGTTGATCAATCGCGGGTTCTTTCATCGTGTTCTACTCTTGGTTAGAGATGTTATTCAGATTGGTTATTCGTATTCAGTATCGTAACTCTGCTAGAAGTGCATGACCTCTACAACGTACTCGGAAGTGCATGGGAAAGATTTTTTCAGCATGAATTATTCCAAGCAGCTTCCTTCTCTCCGAAGTGAAAAACCCTTGCAGCGTTTATTTTGTTAATGCCATATGTCAAATGGCTGTTACATACGCATCTCGACAAAAGGCCACTTTTACGGGCAAAACTGATGCAGAGCTTTTCATATAGCAACTTTTATCTATATTATTCAAAACGGTCAAGCTATGACGGTCGGTTCAAGAAAAAGTTTAAATGTTCCAAAGTCAGCAAACGGCTGGAGAAACTACGAACTTAGAAAATATTTGTCATTACTTTGTAATGTTTTGTTGACGCTAAAGCTGCTAACGCGTTCACAATGGACAAATTCAAACAGCGCACTAAATGATACTATTAGATTCAAAAGTGCATTCAAATTCCCCCAGAACTTGACGATTTTCGTAGATTTGCGAAAATTCGAACGACATTCTTCAGAAGACCAGTTGGTGAGCATATGTTTGCCTTCGATAAATTCTAGTCACTTGACGAACATATGTTTTTGGTAACGCATCATCAGGCGGATACATTTACATGGGTAATGATCATTTTAATTGAAGACAGGATATAAATGCGTCTCAGAGGCAGCGTTAATCGGACTCCATGTTCTCACGCCACTCGCATGACAGATTTAGAGTGTTTAGGACGGTGGAGTTGGGGTGAGAGGGGAAAGGAGACGGGTTCCGGTTAGATTATAAGCACTGTGAGGGCGTGTGATTGTTCTCAGGGCGTCGCGACGGCGTGCGATCACCGTCTGGAGTCGGCCAGGGCAGACAGACTGCTGGGTTCGCTAGTCGAATGGTCACTGCTTCGGCTGTGGCTAGCGCCCGTTTGTACAGGCCTTTAGAGTGGTGTGCCAGTGCCCGGTAGATAATTTTAAAAGTTTCTTTAGCGTCGACTTGGTGGTTGGTATCGATAAGATGTGCGAGAACTGAACTCGAAATTGATCGATTTTCACCTCTACCTAGCCTGGCAGGCATGTGTTTGCGTATTCTCTCTACCAGATGCCTCATTGTACGGCAAATATATCTCGCTCCACAGGAGCAGGTGACTGAATAAATACACATGGGTGTAGCCTGTAACGGCAGTCAGGCCACTACATTTATTTCGAAACGAGGTATAAGTAAAAACATGTTAGTAATGTGAGAAGTCGAATAACGTTCGTCTTAAAACACTGACAGGATGTGGGAATAAGGGGATGGATGAGGGTTGCAGCTAGTCCCTGGCAAAGCAGAGTGAGAGCGAAAGGGCGTGTAGAGAGTTGCAGGGCTAGTCGACTTTTGACCACGGTAGTTGCAGAGTCTGAACTTGGTTTTTCTGCGCGCATAAGATTGGTTTTCTTAACCTAATGGCGCCCGCTTCTGCTGTTGGTAACAGGCGGTAGCCCATTTGAATGCTTAACAGAGTTTAAATGAGTTTGTAAATAAATAGACTGTTTTCCCGGTCTCGATCATGCGTAAGCCAAATATGGAACTCTCTTCTGGAATAGTATGCAGCTAGCTTTCGACCGGGAAATCAAAATTTTTTGGGTCATTTTGCAAATAAAACGTCGATTCAGGCTGCGTATGATTTGAACTCTTATAAGATGGTCAGATGTTAGAAGCACCTTTGTGCCAAAACAATCGAATAACTCCCAATCGATGTCAGTGCTATGGAAAATGTAAGCAGTATAAGAGGAAATTTAATATGTTACAGGGAGTTTAGCAAGAACAAACATCAAAAATAACATAGAGCTTTCAGAAATACAAATTTGACATATGCGGATTTGGATTCTGGTGTTTTTAATTAATTCCTACAAACAATTCGAGCTTTAAAGAATTTTAAAATTGTTATTTAATTAGGCATTGTTATTTGGTTTAGTGTCTTATGTTGTTCTGTCGACCGCACCATTTTTATGAGTGGGAGTATGCACCAATATCCGCGTTACCCAAAGAGCAGGTCACTGCATTTATATTAAATTATTTTAAACTATCCTTCTGTTAACTTATTAGCTCTCCAAATGAAAAAATAACCTGCTTGATGACTGTTTGCAAGAATCTACGAAACAGAGAATAACTTAAATCCCCAGTGAACTTCCCCTAGATAAAACAAACCGGTTAGCACAACTCCCATCTACTGGGAAAATACACTACAAAATGCTCCTTCTAACCAGCCCACCAGTCGTCGTCAAATTTCCACTTGGTAGGGCACAGATCTTTTGTAGTACAGATACACCTGCGCTAGAATCCGGGGAGGTCAGGGTTAGGGTCAAAGTTAGGACACAAACAACTCTACGCCCCGTAATTTGGCGTAAGGCTACCCATAGCCCGGGAGTCCCTATTCGTTTGCCCAACCTGCCCACCTGTTTGACAAATCCCATCATCTCCTTCCGCATACCGATGCAGGTCCTCATTCTTTTCGAGACATTAACTCCGCATTGCGCAAAAGACTTTGTTACGTAAGCAACTTGCATTCGTTGTTGTCATAGTGCCTCCTTTGGCTTAATTGACATCTATGCAGCGGCTGATATCAAACGGCTGTTTTGGAACAAAGCTGCGGACTGCTTTTTTCCCAATTCGTCTAGGCTGATAGCTGAACCTTTTTCAATACTTCAAACTCTCTCAATAAAAATAAACTTCGTCACGGTGAACTAGGAGGCGAGCGTTTAGGAGATATAACGGCCCTGAATAATCAGATTTTAGGAATGGTAATTTTATAGACGAATTGTGTCTGGTTGACTTCCGACAATTATTTTAGATTTTGCTTGCTGCTAAAATCACCGTTATACAGAATAAGTCGCCGAACTTTAATCTAACCATTTATCATCTTCCTTCGCGTTCCGAACTCATTTCTGATTGGCGGATGTAAGTTGTTTACTCAGACAATGTAGTCTGCGAAAGTAATTATCAGTCGCCTACATCCAACTCTTCGCTGGCATGCGGCTTCAGTTCAAAGTACTCTTGATCCACTTACCCTTCTTGAAATTTTGTTTAAAGTACTTGCCTCGAAAATTATATAAATAAACGTAGAGAACGCGCCCGAACGTTACCCATTTCTAAACACCGCCCGGCTTTGGAAAATGCAAAAGGATTAAAATACTCGGTTGGGCTTATTATTAGGTGTTGGCGGGACGCAGCATAATTAGAAATAACTCCTGCAAATTATCGGCAGTGCATTACTACTAAAAAGCCATATGAAACTAAAATGGTCACTTCTAAACTATGTTCTGCTGCATTACGGCTACATCCAACCCCAGAACTGGGTGGACTGAGAGGGCATACTGGCAGGATGGTATTACCGAGAAGGACAAGGGAGACTGGAACGGCCATTTCTGACTTATTAGCCGTCTTCAGCCGGTCATACCCATTATTGAAGTCTGTAACACCTAAGGGATCAATCCGGCGACCTGTTGGTAAGACGTCCGACGCCTGCAACCACTGCCCTACGGGCTCGTTGTCTTATCGGTTTCCATTGGTAATGTACAATGGTAGAGAGGAGCTCATCGATAGTTTTTACGGAACGCACTCGTCACATTGTGTCTTGCAGGCTCTCTCTCGAACCGCACAGTGGCGCATGATATAGGCAGATTGTCAATACCGACAAAGGCCAGGGAGAATGGAATGGCTATTTCTGGCTTACTAGCTGTCTTCAGCCAATCATACCCAACCCCGAAGTGTGCAGCACCTGGGGTTCGATCCCGCGACCTGTTACTTAGAAGTCCAACGCATCTAACTATTGACCTCTAAGAAACCTATGACTTTGCTTCATTTGATACTGGAAAATAAAAAATATTATTTTTTCAAGCATGACGAAGAAGCATTTAAAATTCAAAAATATATCCCTGTATTTCATAAATCCATAACATGTGTGATCCCTCCCGACTTAAAAAATGTTCGATAAAATTTGGTAAAAACTCAAAGAATCCGCATATAATTATGCGAATGGCGCAAACTGTGCTCGATAAAAATGACCACTTGTTTGGTACGATTTTTCCCATTTATTTTCGACAGAAAACATGCACGTACCATTCTTCTTTGTTCTCATTTGGTAGCAACTCACGCCTTCTTCAAATGTTATACTTAAACAGAAGACATCTTTCGTTTTAGAAATTTGTAGTTGTGCGATTTTTAAGACCATTCGGCGCCCAATCGAACGCTGTTCTGTCAGTACTTTTATTATTGCTCCTTAGGAAGTATTCAGTATGGTACCCATTTATTGCAAATTTTTGAGCCTCATTTGATATCACCTTCATGACATAAAAGAATGTATGATATTCCTTACAGGGAAAATATACAGCTTGCAGCTTTTAAATCCCAAACTAGGATGCGGTGACTGATCCAAATCAAAGACATTCGTGAACTTAAAATATCTTTTTTAAAACCTAAAATACTTTTTTGAGTGCAAATTTTAAAAATGTTGCAATTTACTGCAACCAGAGTCCAATAAAAATATTTTGATAATTTTTCCTAAAAATATGTTTTTTATTTATAAGGGCATCGAAAAACAGTGCATTTACTTCATTTACTGCATTTACTGATCGTGTTTTTTGCGGGCGGTCAAAAAAGTACATTCTTAAGCGGACATTCTGGCGTCATTGAAATGAGATGGAATTACGCCGCGCAATAATTAATACTACAATCCCACTTAAGTATTCCCTCCTAATTGAGAACGCGTTTCAAACTCCGGCTAATATTTTTTAAGATCTATAACTGACTGTTTGGCTACAGCTTGGGAGTTGAAGCCTGAAACGCTCATAAACTTTATAAGAAGGTAGACGCGGACGTCAGAATAAGAGTTCCATTGGTTTGATGAGTCTCATTTCCACTCCGAACGGCCGTCAGAGATAGCAGCACGTAACGGAAATACATGGACTTCGGTTTTAGCATTTAAAGAATACGATAACATTCTTGTCAATATTTCGACTTTCGCATTCATTGTGGGCTGTTATATTTGGTGCTGTTACTGATCGGAGGTCCAAATCAGACTCATTATGTGTCGCATTTTCATCAAACACTCTGGCTATTTACGTGATAATGATTTGACAATTTGGCTCACTAACACTACCACTGCAGTTGATTGAGCCATAAACAGTCATTCTAATTCTTTTTTAATGATTAACCACTTGGCCTCACCTCCCTTAACGGAAGGGCCTTAGTCCAGAATTTCGACCGTCCTGTAGTAAAACCATATATGTTAATGCCGTTCCTAATTGTCTCTATTATGAACAAAATATGAGCAATGTGTGTGTTTTAGTAGGAAGTGAACGGAAAAGTCCAAACTTCAAACTGGACAATGTTCAGAACCTTCCGTTTAGACCTGTTGTCGAAAGCATCTGAGTGAACAATCAATTGGAGTTTATACTAGTCCGGATAAAGTACAGTGGGTGGGCTAACTCATGAGATATCAAACGAAATTCCGAAATGCGTCTTCGTTTTGAAAAGATTAATTAAGTAGTGTTGTAAAACTAGTCAGCTTGCAACATAATTCTATAATATTTCAGTTACCTTAGGATGTCGACTTTTGAATGAACTTCTTTCGGCTATATGCAAAAACTGCACTCTCTAAAAAACGACTACTTGAATAGCATGCATTTTTTCATTGATTTTCGATGCCCCTAAATGTCCAATTATATTTTATTGAAAACATTCATCAAAACATTCAGTCTTTTGCTCTATCGGTAGATAATTACGTCTTCTTTTAATTTATAATCGAAAGAAGGGTATAATTTGGTTTTTAAAAAGTTTTAATTGTGAAACTTTTAAATACCGTGAAATGGCCGTTCCTAAAACGTCATATCTCCGCATTTGCCAGTGTGGCTTGTAAAGTTAACAATATGGATCAAATCTACTGTTTTTTTTTTATGAAACCCATATAGGCCACCTTTATTACCGCAGAGAAATATGTGGTTTTCCGGACGTGGAAAATATACGGCTTGTAGTTGGTAAACCCTGTATCCAATTGTAACGGTAGAGCGGGTTGAAAATTAGCCGGGAATTGGAAACGTTTTTGAAAACCGAATTATTCCCTTCCTTTGAGTACAGGATTGAAAGAAGACGCAATTTTTTTACCAAAGGAGCAAAAGGATGAATATTTTGTGCCTGTTCCGCATAAAATAAAATTGAATTTTTAAGGGCCTTGAAAATCAATGAGAAGCATTCATGCTACTTAAGTAGTCAGTAGTTACAGAGTGCAGTCTTTGCATACAGCCGAAAAACGTTCATTCGAAAGCCGAAATCCTGAGGTAAGTGAAATATCATAGAATCATTTTGCAGGTTGGTGAGTTTTACAACCCTATTTAATTAATCTTTTCGAAACGAAAACGCATTTCGGAATTTCGGTTGACATTTCATTAGTTAGCTCACCTACTGTATCTCAAAATTATAGCATAATAAGAATGGCTTCTGAAGGCATACATTCTCACTTGTTAGATATTAAGAAGATTGTTTGTTGGAGGGTTTAGTTGATCTGGAGTCAGTCCAGCAAAAGCGAACACTGGAGACTAAGTCTAGTTTTGCTATGCCTCCGTGCGGAATCTTGTTGAAACACAGAATTATTCATTTCTACTGGCTGCCAGCTATCTGGGTTGAACTTATAAAAACTTTTTATAGTACTCGTTGTTAATATCCCCAAGACCTTGGATGGCGTTCAGGTGTGAATCTGTAAATTTTTATCAAGCCTACATCTTCTTTACATCTTCCGCAAAATAACAGATAATATTTTTTTGGCCACACAGGTATCGTGAAAACTGTGTCTTTCAATGATTTTTGTATACTTCATTTTGAAACTATTTGGCAAATTGTTGTCAAGGGGTATTTACACTTATGACCTGAGACTGGCGAGAGTTCAACGAAGTGCAATACATTCAATGCGATATCTCAGTTATGTCTCGGAAAATATGTTATTTACATGAAAGTTATCAAAGGACACATGAATCACTTTGCTCAAGGGCCCAACAACTACAGTCATGCAGGGAAACCCAAAAAATTGCTGTTTATTTGCACAATCAGTTGTGTATATTAGTCTGTCATAGAGATTTTATGAATCTAGTTGCCTCGGACGTAATAACGACAGACTTTTCGAAATCACTTATCAATTGAAAGTGTTTATTGCATACGGCTGTAAACATGCCTTAACATAACTGCTTGTCTGACATTTCTGAAGTCATTTCGGCACTGTGGGAGCAACCGTTTTATCTTTCACATACGACGTGCAGTCAACAGCATAGCTACACGATAAAAACGGCATTTCTTTGAAAATTGAAATTGCAGAAACGGTAGGACTGACGTATGTGGACGTCTAAACAGGACATGAGAACAGGGACCGCCTACAATATGGGTGGCTTTGAGCCAAATTCCACTGAGATTAGTATTAGGTTTAAGGTAACGGTTGGAGTTATGTTAAGAATTAGGTCTAGGGTTGGATTTAATTTAAACGGCAATGCAAGTCAGAACCAATCTTAGATTTAAGGCAAGGGCTTGTGTTAACTGCAGGGTGAAGTTTTACGGTAGGGGTAGGGTCAAGACTGGAGTGAAGGTTTGGTTTTATATAGTAGGAGTTCGGACAAGGCAATATTCTGCTCTTTCCGGAATTGTGCGCAGGTCCAGCTTCATTACTTAGACGCGACGTTTCTATTTCAATATCGTTTGTAGACGTCCACATCAGTCAATACCGAAGCAGAAACTAACGAAATTTCCTGTCAGAAGCACTTTCTCAAAAAGGGTAGCTGTAGATTTCTAACAGCAGTGGGCCGCCAAAAACTGCCTTAGTCATAAGCTGCGAGAAAAGTTCTTGCATACAAAGAAACAGCCATTAATTTTTTTAGAAACGTCTAGGATTTGGTAGTCACGATATCTGCCAAGTACCTTCGATGCTACCCGTTAAAAAAAGTCCCAAACCTTAACAGTGGACGAAATGAAACCAATTTCAGAGAATTAATGTATCAAGCATATAGCTGGGTTTGCTATACAGTGAGTGACCGATCTCATGAAATGTTGGCCTAAATTCTGAAATGCTTTTTCTATTAGGAAGGACTACTTAGGTGCGGTTGTAAAATTCATTATCATGAACAAAACCCTGAAGCATTTTGGACCCATCAGGATGTCGGCTTTTGAATACACTCTTTTTTGGCCGCTTGCAGAAATCAAACTCGGTAAAAATGACTACTTTTATTGCATGCATTTTTCACAGTGATTTTCAATGTTCTTATGAATTCAAACATATTGTACAGAAAAAATGCACAAACATACGCTTTCTTCTAGTCGTCTGATAGAACGTCACACTGTCCTCGCATTTTATGCTCAAAGAAAGTTTGTGTTTAGGTTCCGAAAAAGTCTCCCAATTCCCGAATAATTTCGAACCTGATCAGCACTTACTTAGCATTTAGCGATTTCAGTCTTCAAGGTTCATTCTTTCCGCATGAGAAAAATCATTTATTCCTCTTTGCCTTTACGAAGACACCACATAGAGTCCATAAAATGTCGCAGTGGATTCAGAATATGTTGTAAACTTTATGAGAAGCACTGGTAAACGGACATGCGCGATGCTGTATGTATGGAAATCACACGGTCTTAAAAATATCATAATAAAAAAACATTTTTAGAACTAAAAGGTAACCGATACAAGCGAAGATGCGAGTTCCAGGAACTAGTTGATAGGAAGAAGAAGCGATCGCTGGAACAATGGCTTTATTCGCCTGACGTTTCGGATTCTCTCTTGAATCCATCATCAGAGACAGTTGCAGAAAAGGGTGGCTAGTGTACAGGAAGTCGCAGTATTTATAGGATGCGGTCGCCATGCTACCGCATACCTACAGCAGTTAACCGTGCTCCCTTCATCAAGGATTGTTGCCCGCTGGTGCGCTAATTGCTTGATGGCCGGCATGCAAGTTGTTAATTGCCAACATCTCATCACCTGTGTTGGATGCTGGCGTGATGATTGCTCGGCCATCTGGCTCACCGGCTTGCGCGCTCCTCGAGTGGTCAATTGCTTTGGCCAGTCTATGCCTCAGCACAGAATATGGAGTGGGAATGTCGTTGCACTTGTTGATAGACTGAGGTCCCGTGAACCATGACTCAAGTAACTCGCGGCTCACGCGATTATCCCCTCTGGCGAGAATTTCGGCCTCATGGAACTTGAATGTGTGGCTGGGTCTCGTCGGATGGGCCGCGACCTGAGAGTTGGCGTCATTTCTCCGTACAGCTGCCACGTGTTCGGCGATTCGCGTCCGGAGCAGTCTTCCAGTTTTTTCGACGTAGAAGGTAACCCTTCTTGAGTACAAACTTGAAGACAGCGTGATTTGCTACCAAACGTGTGGATAAAAGCGCATCTTGTGCATGCGTTCTGTTAAATATATCTGAATTTAAAAGACTATCGGAAATCAATGTGAAAATGCATGCTCCTGAAGTAGTCATTTTTGCCGATTGTGGTTTCTACGGGAGGTAAAAAAGTGCATTCAGAAGCCAATATCCTGTTGATTTCGAAATACTATAGGATTATGCAGCATGCCATTGAATCTTACAGCCCTACCTAAGTAGTCCTCCCTAATCGAAACCGCATTTCAGAATTTCGGTTAACATTCCATGAGATCGGTCACTCATACTGATAGACAAGCTCTAGACGTTAGAAAAATGTCTCAATCCTTTCTAATAACTGATCGTGCAAAGTAATGCCCTATAAGTCATGGGATCTATTAAAACACAGAAATTTTATTAATATTTTATTAACATGTTTGGTTTTCCGATGAAATTATTTCTTAATGGTCTTTTTGAGTTGTTTTCTGCATGTTTTCGCATTTGTCTTTGATATTTCGATGTTCAGCCTGCCAGCGATACCAGTACATTTATCTGCATTTAAGAATAATTTCTAAAGTATTTTACACTATTGCTGCTGGGTAAACCATATTCCGTTAATTTAGGGCGCATAGTCACCGGCAAATCTCGTATATTTCATGAGTTCTCCCCCCTTCCGTTAATTTCATATCTTGACCAAAATCATGCAATAATACTGAGGCATTAATTAGCTTCGTCTGTGATGACCATAAAATGCTATTAGAACTCCAAAAATATCGCCTTTAATTTAAAAACTAACTAGACACATAACTTTAAACTTACGGTCTTAAATTTGAAAACTAACTAAACACACACAAATTTGCTTGATGCTGTATTACTCCACTTAAGTGTACTGAAGAAATCATTAAAGTAAACGCAGTTAGGGCAGACAATCATTTACGGACATCAACCTTCGCTTGGTAGTTTATTTTGTGTAATGTTGTATGAAACTCATTGTGGTCAATCTGATTGTCCCACGGTTAAATCATGGTCGTACGGGGAAAAACCGACCACCATAAGTACAGTCAGTGACCTATCTCATGAAATGTTGACTGAAATTCTAAAAAGTGTTTTCGATTAGAAAGAGTTACTTAGACACGGTTGTAATACTAATTATCCTGCGGCATAATCGTATAGTATTTCGGACTTGTCAGGATGTCGGCTTTTAAATACAATGCTTTTTAATCTCCCGTAAAAAACGTGCTCGGTAAACAATAACTACATAAGTAGCATGCATTTTTCTCACTGATTTTCGATGGTCTTGCAAATTCAAATATATCTTATAGAAACCATAAACAAAAATATGCTTTCTTTCAGTCAATTAATGGAGACGCACGTCTTCTTTATATTTTATACTCAAGGAAGAAGTATAATTAGGTTTTAAGAAAGTTTTCCAATTCCCGAATAAATTTGAGCCAGATCTGCCATTGCATTAGCGTTTAGCGATTTCAGTTTACAAGGTGCATGCTTTCAACGTAAGGAAAATCACATATTCCTCTATGCGTTTAGGAAGATACCACGTATAGTTTATACAATTCTGCGATGGATCCGGACTATGCTGTATATTTTATGAGGAGCAGTGGTAAACGGCCAGGTACGATGCTAAGTGAATGGACAATGCGCGGTCTTAAAAAATCTCGTAATTAGAAACTTTTTTAAAACCTTATTATACTCCTTTCTTGGATAAAAAATATAAAGAAGACGTGAGTCTCTAATAATTGACTGAAAGAAAGCATATTTTTGTTTATGGTTTCTATAAGATATATTTGAATTTGCAAGACCATCGAAAATCAGTGAGAAAAATGCATGCTACTTATGTAGTTATTGTTTACCGAGCACGTTTTTTACAGGAGATTAAAAAGCATTGTGTTTAAAAGCCGACATCCTGACAAGTCCGAAATACTATACGATTATGCCGCAGGATAATTAGTATTACAACCGCGCCTAAGTAACCCTTTCTAATCGAAAACACTTTTTAGAATTTCAGTCAACATTTCATGAGATAGGTCACTAACTGTACACATTATACTTCGAACGTCTCATTCGACGGTGTCCACAGTGTGCTCCACAGCAAAGTGAGGCGGGCAGGGGGACTTGGGTGTGAATTAGTTTATAGTGTGGATAGGCTTGCTCAGCACATACCGCACTCCCTCGTCCCCTATACACCTGGTCCCGGTGTCAAAAGAGAATCATAAAGTTTGGAGGCGAGGATGCGCAAGTGGATGGCGCGGCCTAACCCGCACCTTGGCGTTCCACTCCGCAACCCCTGGTTCATAACAAACACCTGGCGCGGAATTGGTCCTTCTCACGCAAATGGGAGTCACGCTTTTTGAATTCTCCACGCAGGCGCAGTTGCACCGTCTCACATGTGGGATCCTTGCAGGCGCTGGTGTGTTGGTTGGACGTCCGGGTTGAGCGTGGCACGTTCAGACAGGCTGATTTGAGTCTGTCAGTCTCTGTACCCGATCTCAGAAACAGTTTTTTTTAACGGGTTGGACAAGAGAGAGAGGTTTAGTATCAGGGCGAGCAATCAGACGCCCTTGAATCTAACTCGGTGTGCCAGAGGCCGTAGCTTGAAGGACTACTAGTCCAGAAGAAGACGATGCAATCACTAGAACAATAAGTTTATTGGCCTTACGTCTAAGATTCTTACTCGAACCCACCATCAGAGACAGTTGCTGGAATAACCCGGCCTTCCTCTCTGGACGAAGAGTCAGACTCCTTTCTAATGGGACCTTCATGGCACTCCAATTCGGTTGGAATCCAAGCTGTCGCGCTTTTTCTTGTTATACGAAGTCCTGCCCCTTCGCGCGCGAGCCAGGGCTATGGTGGTGCGCCCAGGCGCGGAAAAGCGTCGCGCCGGCCACCCGCACACTGCCCCGCCTCCATTCTTTTTGAATCCATCTTCATGCCGGGCTCAGGAGGGGGAGGGAGGTGATAGCGCGATAGATTCTACGCAAGTCTACAGTCCCTATCAAGTAAGCCACTGGAAAACCATCTTCTCTGCGTACATCCTGCTGTGAGACATCGTCAGGTTTGACGGTTAAGCTGTCACTCATTGAATGGCTGTGGGCAGATTTACATTTAAAATAAAAGATGCCAATAGTTGAACCATGTGTGCATCATAAGACAGCATAATCAGACTGTTATTATAGCTGTTCACGACGACTAAATACGGAAGTAATAGGGAATACGAGATGTTTTCCAAAACTTGTTGTAAATAATCCTGTTTGGAAAGACAAATTTTGTAAAAACAAAATTAGCAATCAAGTTTTATTTTAATCGTAGCTAGCCGTCGGCCGTCATCCCCATACTTGAATGCGAGTGCCGTGGCCTGAGAGCCCATCCACGGGGAGAAGTTGTTCTATGGCCCAGTTCACTGGGTTTGCCCTTAACTTTGTAGAAGTGACCACACAGGTAATTTGTTCAGTAGGTGTGTTACCTCATGGAATGCTAAGTCAAATTCTGAAATGGCTTTTTGTTTCGAAAAGCTTTCTCAAGCAAATTTGTAAAATTAATCATCATGCAGCATAATTTTATACTAATTCAGTTACCTCAGGATGCCCACTTTCAAGCTAAATTCTTTCCGATCGCATGCAAAAATCACACTCTGCAAAAAAATGACTACTTATGTGGCATGCATCTTTCTCGTTTATTTTCGACGCCTTTAAAAATTCAATTATATTTCATGGAATAATTCATAAAAACATTTATTTTCGTCTTACGTTTTTATCCAATTTTTTACTTGAATGAAGGGCATAGTTCGGTTTTAAAAAACTTTTCCATTTCCCGAGTAATTTTGAACCCAACTTGCCCTTACACTCGCATTCAGGGTTTCCAAACTACAAACCGTACATTTTCCGCGTACGGAAACCATGTATTTCTCTACGGTACTAAGAGGAGACGATATGAGGTTCATAAAATTTAACAGTGGATTTGAGCTATACGGTAAACTTTCCAAACCCCATTAGAAAATGCAGAAAAATCATGTTTTATGAACGGCCATTTCGCGATCTTCAAAATTCGCACGACTAGAACATTTTTTAAAACTGAGTTATATCCTTTCTCGATGATAAAGTTAAAAGAAGACGATATTTTCTATCGAATGAGCAAGAGCGCTAATATTTTTCTTGCATTTTTTCCATTAAATATAATTGAGTTCTTAAGGACACTGAAAACCAATGGGAAAAGTGCATGCTAAATAAGTGGTCACTTTTTAGAGTGTATGGGTTGTGCATGCAGTCAGAAAGAAGTCCGTTTGTAAGCCGGCATCCTGAAGTAATTGAATGCTTATAGAGTTATGCTGCATGACGATTAATTTTAAATTCCTACATAAGTAATCTTTTCGAGACGGAAACGCGTTTCAGAATTTTGGTTAACATTTCATGAGTTAGCACACCTACTGTACAATCAAACAGGAAAAATGTTGCGGTCATGGTTGACAGTCATGACTGTCGATAATTGGGGATGCACAGCGCAGGCGACACCCTAATTATCCGTAAGATAGAGGGGAAAAGTCAAGCTCTAAGCGTCAAACCTGTGTCCACATTGGCATTTTGTAATCCGGGTGGTGTCTCACGAAGGTACTAAAAATCTTCCGCAGATTTCAGATAGTAATATTATCAACGTGTGTCTAAATCAGCTCAAAGTACTAGCTGCCTTCTAGACCACCTTATTGCAGTGTTATATGACATAAAATTCGCTGTCGTCCACATACGCAGACCGTTGTGCCTTTCCGTATGCCTTAATGTGGCTCCGTTAATGAAATACTGATGTTCTGGAAAGACGACTCGCCCGCCTTTTAGGGTGTAGAAGAGTGCATTTGGATATATACGACTCTAAAAAGCTACCTGTTTGACCAAACATCCAAATTGCCGTAATTTTGCATGCACAAGTAGGCTGAAGGTTAAGGGACAAGTTGTGTTACCATCTCAGAAAGATTCAAACTACACATATATTTCTTCCGATGTTGACCTTTCAATGCACAAATATGTGTTTGTGCGAATGTGTGTTTGTGCATGCATGTCTGTAAGCATGTGCTACGCCAGAATCAGCAAACCATGGCCATCGCAACCTGGTATACGCCGGCAGTTCCCCGACACCTGGTTCCCTACCGGTAGATGCGCGTACGCTCCCGCTGGGTATACAGGTAATGGGAATGGCTGCCCAGCCATCATTTTTGTCCTTCTGACCCCCTGTTGGAGTGTTGTTGTTTTTTTTGCTGAAATTGGTAAGAAACCTGGTCATTTGCTGCGTGGACCAGGGGGTGGCTCCGTCTTGATACCGGGTCCAGATGCAGGAGGAGGAGAGAGTGCGGCAGATGGTGCGCAAGTCTGTTATCATCATAAACAAAATCACCTAGGCGCGGTTGTAATACTGATTATATTGCGGCATAATCTCCTGTAAAAACCGTACTCGGTAAAAAAGGACTACTTAAATGGCATGCATCTTCCCATTGATTTTTGATGGCCTTGCAAATTCAAATATATGTTATAGAAACCATCGACAAAAATATGATTTCTCTTAGTCTTTTGATAGAGGATTACGTCTTTTTTATATTTTATACTCGAAGGAGTACAATTAGGTTTTGAAATAGTTTTTAAATTGCCAAATAATTTGGAGCCTGATCATTTGTTGCACTAGCGCTTAGCGATTCTATTCTGCAAGGTGCGTGCGTCCCGCGTGAAGAAAATCACATATTTTTCTATGCCTTTATAAGGATATCATACAGAGTCCATTAAATTTTGCAATGGATGCGGACTATGTTGTACATTTTATGAGGTCTTGTGGTAAGCGCACAGACACGATGCTATGTGAATGGACATTACGCGGCCTTAAAAATCTCATAATTAGAAACTTTCTTTAAACCTAATTATATTCCCTCTTCGAATATAAACTATAAAGAAGACGTAATTCTCTATCAAACGACTAAGAGAAATCATATTTTTGTTGATGGTTTCTACAACACATATTTGAATTTGCAAGGCCATCAAAAATCAATGGGAAAAATGCTTGGCATTTAAGTGGTCCTTTTTGGCCGAGTACGGTTTCTACAGGAGATTAAAATGAAGTGTATTTTAAAGCTGACATCCTGCCAAGTCCGAAATATGATAAGAGTATGTCGCAAAATAATCAGTATTACAACCGCACCTAGGTAATCCTTCCTAATCGAAGATTCCTTTCAGAATGTCCACCAACATTTTATTAGATTGGTTACTCACTGTATATTTTAGTCATATCAGGAGGCCGACTTTTGAATAAGCTTTTCCCGGCTGCTTACATAAACAGCACATGGTAAAAAATGACTTCAAGTAGTACATACCTTACCCAAGGATTTTCGGTCTCTTTTTAGATTCAAAAGCATTTTCTAGAAACAATCCATCAAAGTGTTATTTCATGCATCCGTTTAAAAACTAGTCATCACTTTTAAATGACATACTCTTAGAATGTACATCATCTAGTTTCAAAAATATATATGACTGTGAGAACTCTTAAGACCGGGAAATGTCGTTAATACAGCATCATATCTGTACGTCCAGTTATGCTGCCCATTAAGTTTCCAACACTGTATTCATCCATCGTAAGCCTTTAGAGGCCTTATACGACTTCATCTTAACAGTTAAGAGATATCAATGACCTACTTTACCCGGAAAGTATGTGGCATGTAGGGTGTAAACCCTCATCTCTTGTGTAGGTGCAACTCGCGGTCAAAATCACCCGGGAACTGAAAAGTTTTTAAAACGGAAATATATAGTTTGGTGTGGGTAAAAAACCTAAAGAAGGCGCCATCTGCTTAAAAATGGGTAAAAGAAGGAATACTTCCGTCCAGTTTCTCTAGGAAGGATTTTACAGCTTAAAATGACACTGAACATATTTCGAGGAAGTGCACAATACTTGTGTAATTATTTTTATCAAGCGTTGTTTTTGCAGGCAGCCGGAGAGAAGCTTATTCAAAAGTCGGCATCCTGTTGTGGCTGAGGAACATTGAGACTGTGCTACAGGATAACAGAGGCCATAATCTCGCCGGCAGTAATGCTTTATACCGAAAACTAATTTCATAATTTCGGTTGGCATTTCATAAGTTTTATGTGCCTGTGTGCATACAGTGCGTGACCGATCTCATGAAATGTTGACTGAAATTCTGAAATGCGATTTCGATTAGGAAGGATTACTTGATCGCGGTTGTTATACTGCTTATCTTGTGGCATACTCTTATAACATTTCGGACTTGGCAGGATGTCGACTTTTAAATGAATTCATTTTCAATCTCCCGTAGAAAGCGTACTCGGTAAAAAATGACTACTTAAATAACATGCCTTTTTCCCATTGGTTTTTAATGGTTTTGCGAATTCAAATATGTTTTATAGAAACTATAAACAAAAATATGCTTTCTTTTAGTCAATCAATAGAGAATCACGTCTTCTTTATGTTTTATACTTAAAGAGAGTATAATTGGGTTTTAAAAAATTTTTCTTATTATCGCATAATTTCGAGCCTGATCATTGGTTGCATTGGGGTTTTGTGATTTCACTCCACAAGGTGCGTGCGTTCCGCGTAAAGAAAATCACATATTTTCTATACCCTTAAAGAGATATCATACAGAGTCCATTAAATTTTGCAGTGGATGCAGAACATGTTGTACATTTCACGAGGAGCAGTGGTAAACGGCCAGGTACGATGCTATGTGAATGGACGTTTCGCGGTCATAAAAGGTCTCATAATTAGAAACTTTTTTAAAACCCAATTATACTCCCTTTTTAAGTATAAAACATAAAGAAGACGTGATTCTCTATTGATTGACTAAAAGGAAGCATATTTTTGTTTATAGTTTCTATAAAACATATTTGAATTCGCAAAACCATTAAAAACCAATGGGAAAAAGGCATGCTATTTAAGTAGTCATTTTTTACCGAGTACGCTTTCTACGGGAGATTGAAAATGAATTCATTTAAAAGTCGACATCCTGCCAAGTCCGAAATGTTATAAGAGTATGCCACAAGATAAGCAGTATAACAACCGCGATCAAGTAATCCTTCCTAATCGAAATCGCATTTCAGAATTTCAGTCAACATTTCAGGAGATCGGTCACGCACTGTATATATGTGTCCGTGGTGCAGACTATCTCTTTTCTACAACAATATTGTTGAAAATATTAAGTCTTTTGGGGAATCAAATAAATTTTCTTCCATGAATGTTCGACATTGCTTCCTCAGGTCGCCCTCAGACCAGTAACAAACGTTTTAAACAGTCAAAATTTTAAATGTGCCTAAAAATCAATATCGCCCTCTCATTCCTGTCAGTCATTTATGGCTGTGGGTTAACACCCCGTGTGGATTGGCTGTCGCCTCCTCCAAATTCCCCCGAGATTTTTGTACACGGAGTCTAATACAATGTACCGATTAATGTTTGATTTACTGGAATGTACGGTTTGCAAAAGTCCTCTGCTTTACTTGCACGGACAAACATCAGCAATGCGATATTTTTACCTCGCAAGTCTATGGTCAGTTTCAAGCGTCTGAATGGCAATTTGCGACAAGTGGTCTCACCTTGTTACTGCATAGTGGTGTTAGCGTACGCGTGTAGAGGCCGACTTTCCGGTTTTTAGCCACAGTGCACTGCACTACAGATGTCATATGGAATTTTGCAAACGACCTCTTTCTTATCTAAATGGTCATCCCCAGCCTTAGGATGTTTGAGGTAGTTGCGTAATGCGGTCGTCGGTTTGTACGCCACTTGCATTTGATGTTTTTTCGGTGTCTTTTAGCGTTTTTGGGCGCAATTTTAATTTACATAATCAGCCTGTAGACCGTTTAGGATAGAGTTACCCAATTTGATACAAAGGGGATTGTCCACAAGATTCCGTATGACATCTGTAATGCAGTGCACTGTGGCTGAAAACCGGAAAGTCGACCTCTACACGCGTACGCCAACACCATTTGGCAGTAACAAGGCGAGACCGCCTGTCGCAAATTGCCATTCATTCGCTTGAAACTGACCATGGACTTGCGAGATATAAAGCTCGCATTGTTGATGTCTGTCCGTGCAAGTAAAGTCGAGGACTTTTGAAGACCGCGTATTCCAGGGAATAAAGCATTAATCGTCACGTTGTATTAGACTCCGTGTACAAAAATCTCAAGGAAATTTGGAGGAGGCGACAGCCAATCCGTGCGCGATGCCAACCCACAGGCACGGATTAATGACAGGAATGAAACGGCGATGTCGATTTTTGGAGACGCTCAAAATTATAATCTTTTTGCACATTACTTACAAATCAAACTTCTTTGGGTGCCCATCTTTCAACGCACATGTACAAGTATGCAGAATGGCATTGTCAACGAAGAGAATGGATGATAGAATTGCAATTTCCGGCTTGTTGGTCGTCATCAACCAGTCATATCCAACCCAAGGTTTGCACTCACTGGGGCTCGAACTCGAAGTCCAATGCTCTAACCTACTGAGCCATTGACTCGTTGTCCCGTCGGCATCCAAGACTACGTTCTGTTAGGGTCATCACGAACACAGCTGTTTTTGTCCGTCGATCTTTTTATATGTAAGTTACGTCTTCGATAAAGACCATTTCCGCAGGACACCGCTACTTTGTAGCGAAAAGATTAAGAAATGGCGGCGTTCATCGGGAGGGGTGTATTGGAGGTCTGACGTTTCGAGTGGTCGTTTCTTCTACCCATCTTCAGCGACTGGGAAGTCATGCGCACAGCTCTCCTTATATGGCGCACTGTGTTTGATGCGCGGCCCGCCAATGCCGCCTGTGTGGCTGCATCCGACCTGCATGTCACCATGACCTGGATCCCGCCCATTATCATCGGTCGCGGCGATAGTTGACGGCCCCGATTGTCGCGCATACAATGCCGACAACTTCAGGATGCGCGTTCCACGCCGCTTTGGTGAATCGACCGCCATCACCTTGGAGAACACCCTAATATCATTGGGACGAAAGAAGCGTGTTAACAGAGATGCAGACTTATCGGTAGAGTTCATGTCCCTGCAGACTGCATAATCCCAGGAGACTGAACAAACGTTAGTGCACAACCTCTCGTCGAGACGTCTTACCGTGGCGCAAACAAAAGTTTTATAACATGGATCCGGTTTTAACATAACTGACGCTGACTCGGTTTCCTGGGATTATGCAGTCTGCAGGGACATGAACTCTACCGATAAGTCTGCATCTCTGTTAACACGCTTCTTTCGTCCCAATGATATTAGGGTGTTCTCCAATGTGATGGCGGTCGATTCACCAAAGCGGCGTGGAACGCGCATCCTGAAGTTGTCGGCATTGTATGCGGGACAATCGGGGCCGTCAACTATCGCCGCGACCGATGATAATCGGCGGGATTCAGGTCATGGTGACATGCAGGTCGGATGCAGCCACACAGGCGGCATTGGCGGGCCGCGCATCAAACACAGTGCGCCATATAAGGAGAGCTGTGCGCATGACTTCCCAGTCGCTGAAGATGGGTAGAAGAAACGACTACTCGAAACGTCAGACCTCCAACACACCCCTCTCGGTGAACGCCTCCTTTTCTTTTGAAATGCCACCTTTGAATCCCATTTTCGCCACTATTAAAGCGTGAAGATTATTCTCCTCGTCTTAGCGTTGCAGTATAACGTTTAGTAAATTCGTAAATTCATCGTCTATTCCCATGTTACAATTGAAAATTCGATTTGGCAAACACGTGTTTTCTGTAACTCTTCATCAGGCCAAAACGGTTACATAGAAGTTTAAGTTATGCGAAGTTACAGGGCTTATAAGTGATTCGGGGACTATTAGCATCCAGCGTTCTCACGCTCTGTCATCCGTGGCCGAAGTCGACGCCAAAGTCGCCCCAACCTCCTAATGACAGTGTGTGCACAACGTACCCCACGTACTCACACCCCTTCTCCCTCGCCCCCTATGACCCCGACACGCCGACCACGCCATAGCACGCCTCGTCATGCGTCTGGCTTGGTAACAATGAATGTTAATAGTCTCTGAATTAATTATAAGCCCTGTAACTTCGCATAACTTAAACTTCTATGTAACCGTTTTGGTCTGGTGAAGAGTTACGGAAAACTCGTGTTAGCAAATTGACTTTTCAAATTCTCAAGTGTCACAGTTTATTGAATCAGATACTTGAACTATTCCTAAAATTCGTCTGAAGGCGGACGCTTTTTCATATTGTAAAGCGGAAATTGTCACCCTTTTAATGCTTTCTGCGTTCCCTGTGCTGACGACCTTCATTTGCTCCAAAAAATCTCCTATGAGTCTTCTGATCAGCTTGGAGATGACAATGGAAGTTTTCCTGGTGTTCAGGTCCGATTGATTCGTGACGTCTAATCATTAAACCATACGAAACTACGCCCACTCCAAACTTTAAAATAGCAGTTCCCATTCTGAGAATATAGTTCACTCATGTAGAGTGTTTAAAACTGTTTGTTGTTGGAAACATTAATTAGGACAGTTGATGTGTCCTGTTATTTCTTTGCTTATTCCCGGCGTTTGTCCCTGACTGCAGTTCACAAAGAACACTAAACCAATCGGGATAACCTTGTGTAATTATTTGCTTACTAACAACACAGGTTTTAGCTAAAAGCCCAGACACGCGTGTTCTGCCGATCTTGTTCCGCTGCTTTACGCAGCTTCGAGGGGTTCGACTCGTCAGTGGGTTCCCCAGATTTCCCCGTGTGTTTTCTGGTATATGAACTCCAGTTTCAACTTGCCTTGTTTAATTCCGAAGGAAATTAATGCGCGGGCTTGGAGTAAATCCCCTAGAACAGACATTTTCAGGCACCGTTCGAAATTCCATATAAAGTTTTAAGATGAAATTCAATAAATAAAATTCTACTCTACTGGGTGCCACTTGGCGGTTTGTGAATATTACGCAGTTATTCTGCAGTAGCTGATGCATTTCAACTCAAATGTTCATATCAAATTTCGGATCATGCCTGAAAAGGTCTGTTACGAAGGATTTCCTGCAAGTCCGCAAATTAATTCCCTCGGAAATTAAACAAAGCAACGTGATAAACTTTTTCATCACTATTTTGAAGCCTCGCCGTGAGTGAATTTTACCTCAACGATTTTGTAAAATGTCATTTAAAAGCTTTTACTAAGCCTAATTTTGCAAATATCTCATAAGCCAGCAAATAAAACCAGTCAATCTGACAGTCAACTAAACTATCCCGTTTTAAGGATCTTTTAGTAGGTATCTCCTATGTCCTCGACCGTCAGTTTCTGTAAAAATTAAGTGCTCACACGCCCACATGGTTCTCGCCAGAGCAGCATGCGATGTGTACTAGTGTACTAAATCAGGAACGCCTTTAAGCTGCGGCCCATTAACGTACAGTCTTCATGATCCGCAAGATCTGCTCATAACGTTGTGCAAGGAAGCCCCCGTTAAAGGCCAAACCTGCTACGGCAAGAGCTAACGGATACGTGCTGGGTCCAAAATTGGCTGACGTTTGTTCATTTTTCACCTCGTCGAAAGTTGAGAACGAAAGCCTTACTAGACGAAAGTTTAGCTCGAGCCCCGCTATGATCATCTTAATTTCTGAATACTCGGGATATTTGCCTTAACAGGGTCAGATGTGCTTATTTAGCCCCACCGAAAGTAAGCAAATCCCCAGTCACCTCTAATAGGGGACCGGTGGTGATAGGGGATTTTGCAGTTGGGGCCGGGGAACGTACAGACGACGGGGTCAGATAGTTGTCTGCAAAAGAAGGGCTATTGGGAATGTGCGTTTGTGCTTTGAATGGTTGAGAAATAGTTGTGATAACCCCTAACCCTAACTCTTAGCCCCAACACCAACAGTATTGTATCCATCAGATGGGACTACAAAACCACATCTCACCCTAAAAGGTACCCAATGACAAATTTATTTCGACGGAACTTAAAGGGTTAGTCTGCTCCGTCTACACATTTTAAAATCAGTGGTCGACGCGTGCTATTCAAATGCTGGTTTTTAATGATATAATTGGCGGTTTAGAAACGCATTAGTCTGGTATTTGCCGCACGCATGAACATTCAGTGGCAGCACTAGATGACTGCCCTATTTTTCACGAACTCTCTCTCCTCCGTTTAAATTTTAGGGCAAAATATGACTTGGAAAGTTAGTGCACATGACAGTTTGACCGTCGTGACCGATGACGTCTACCGTGGTGCTCCAAAGCAGGGTGCGGGCAGACACGGCGACCCGTTCGTGATATTGCAGAAATAGCAGATTTCCACAGCATCTACCGCGCTCCCTCCTCCCTCACCTGGACTTACTGACAAGACATAGTCAAGATGACCGGAGGTAAGAAAGAGCGCGAGTGAGTGGCATGGCCGGACCCGAACCTAGGCGTACCACAACACACTCTGGTCCCAAAAAAACATTTGATCGGGATTTTAACCAACAGCTACCACACAAGCGACGGCTGTCGCGGCCGTAGTCGTCCTTAGGCATGTCACCACACCCGTCTCGGGTCCCAAGGAGTGGGAGTGCCATAAAGGCCACATCAAGGAGCCATTTCAGCCTGTCTCTCAGACTGCGCTGACCGCTAGGTCCGAGCAATCCCATCAGTTGGCAATATTCCAAGCCACGGCTTCCAGCACACCGTCATAGTTTCGGGCGCGTCAGATTGTTTATAGTGAGAAAGATGCGCCGGGTCTCCGATTTCACTCTCTATTCCCATTCCCACACCCCAGGCACTGTTTCAACGGGTCAGTTGTCTGAATCCCAACTTTAACTCTGACTCTAAGCCTCCCGACGCTGTTCTTAGCACTAACTCTCGTAACCTTGGCCTTAGCTCCCCAGATTCTGACCCTTTTTACCCTAGCCCTGGAAATTAGCTTGAAGTTACCTGTAATTCGGTGGTCCCTATTTCCATTTTCTACTGAATAACAGTATGCCGTCTTAGGTATCTTCAACTCTTCTGTGCACTCGAGCGGTAATAGGAGAAATCAGTCAGTAATCATAGGCTACTTACTGCCTGCTGGCAGGGGGAAATCGTGAAGTTTAGTTCAAAAACTCATTTCAGATTTGGATTAGATCCAAAAAGCACCCTGTCGAAGAATTTAGCCCAGGTTTAGCGTTCTAATTGCTGAAGAGTTAACGGTAGGGGGTTCGAACACACGTACCTACCAACTCCATCATGCACGCTAAAATTCACTGTGACCGTAAACACAACTTATTATTCATCGTTCCCATGAGCTGGAGTTCCCCTGCTTTCCTAATTAAATGTAAACTTACCAGCGGTGGTTTTATTCAAAATCCGCTATTTTTTGAAAATTGCTTTTTGTTTATTGTTAAATCATCGCGCTCATTTTCTTTACCAAATGTGTGCACAAGAAAAGACCTTCGGCAGAAATTTATTTATGTTTTGTGTCTTCGTACATTCCGCCTGCTCTCCGTCCTGCGTGTTGTCCCACCCTTAAAACTCCCTCTACTAACATTCAACGTATGACAGTCCACAGGCTGGCTTAAGTTAACTGGGATCCCATATCCTACCACTGCTCCTGAAGAAGTTAAGAATTTCAAAATCAAACTGAAATAGAAAAAGAGGCGCATGACACATTCAACCCGGTGTTGGCCCTCGACCATGAAATCAAGGCATCAAGGCCGCGTTTCTTTGAAGGCGAACTTCTAAAAGTAGAGTCCGTAGAAGATTCCTGCGGCCTTCGTCTGTCGCCGATGTACACCAAATGACACTCCATTGCAGGTTTGAGCAAGGCGGCTGTTTTGTCGCTCTGAATTTCAAATATCGCCTCCGGATTCCGGAGGCATGTAGGGGTGTAACATTCAGGAGAAAGTGTGTTGCTGCGTACGGAATATGGAAGGCGAATTTCAACTTCAAGTTCGTGTTCATTTCTGTTTTCTAGCAGTTGTTCGAGAAGGTAGACACTTGCCTCTCACGATCTAAGTATGTGGGATGAAAGATTTCCAAGTAGGTGCTTAGCCTTTGTAGTTCTGCTTAGAGGTAAACCGCGTGTTCGGCAGGCAATAATATTGCCGGCTTTCTTTGGCCTTTAACTACAGGTTACCCAGTAACAATTGTGCTCATAAAGCTTCCCAAAATAGCCCAGCTGTTTGCGCCTACTTTGCGAATGCGTCGGCACAGTAAACGGGACCCTGTGCGTTATCCTTCGCACAAAGTCAAGTTGGAGTTTATAGAAAAGTTCCTGGTGATTCCTGAACACGGCTTTTTAGAAGTCAACCCCAATTATGGACATACAGCTTCTTCTATAACATCAGACCTTTTACTTAAAATATATATATATTAAAACGCTTTTCATTTGTAAATATTCTGTAAACGTGCATTTGTAATCCCCGCAGGTTGACTAACGAAGGATAATATCCTATTTTCAAATGCCATAAGCTCTATGTTGCTTCGGGCTGCGCGTATTTTCGAAGTTTTAATGCGACATTTTCAACAAATTCGTCTAAATTGGAAAGAATTCACCAACTGTTAAATATCGGCCTTCATAAAGGGCACCAGAACGCGAATCAGGTCTCATAAGGATATTAGGACTGTATACAGAAAATACATTGGCGCTAGTAAAAGTTGAATCATATCCCCCCACCAGTTCATGGTGCCTGTAGACTATGCTTAAGAAACACTTAAATTTTTACCTGTCGCAGCGCGGTCCAATCTGAAAACCAGCCATACTACTAAAAGCGTTTTGACAGGAACTTTGGTTGATTAGTCTGAGATTTTCCACCTTGAATTCGGTTTTTTTCATTGTGCCGTTGCTGTTTTTCGAAAAGGTAGAAGCGATCACCGGGACATTTGTATTTTGTGACCGGACTTCTGGACAAAACATGCGATCACCCGTTACCAAAGTCTAACGAGTCTGACTCGTTAACCGCGGCATTGCAATGGCTGCTGATGCATGCACCAGTCTTTATCCCCGGTTTTTGTCTGGTGTCACGTGGAGAACTCGGTTAGATCATCTTCTCCGGTCGCGTGATGCCTTCCAAATTCCATGCTTTTGTTTGCTTCCTCATTTCATTTACTTTGCACACCGTCTTTTTTGGGTTTACGAGCCTGTAGTCGCAAAGCTACGTACATGCGGGGCGACTGATGTGACGGGTGACAGAGTGGGGGTCTGGCAGCAACGCATACGGAAGCTGTCCCACTGAACGGCAGTCGCCACGGTTCACATAATCAATCTCGATGAGGTCAGATTTTCGACCCAACATGACGACATTCATAGCTGCCGAGAAATTCCGGGTCGACCTCTAACTCGCTTGTTAGTGTTCTGGTATCCTCGTCAGTGACTGGCGGGACTTTCCTCAAATGCATCTGCCCTCGCCACGGCGGAATGGGCAAGTGGCGAAGACATCCACCCTTTCAAAAACAGCAGGATTTGTGTGTACACGCTTTATCGGGTAGTGAATATCCAATGTATTATGCCAAATGAACAGATATATTGTAAGTAGCCAGTCCACCACGTCATGACGAAGCCAGGTCAGGTTTGTGAATTCTGGGAAAGTGTTATATACATTTGGCTCCGCCGAGAGGCAGGAGGATTTTCATAAGAAAGCTACACGCGAAAAATTTTTCTGATAACTTGACGGTATCCAACAAAATGATCTTTTAGCAGGAACTAAGTGTTAGCCCGCACAACTATCCCTTTACCCCACGTCTCTTCGTCGAATAATTTCTACCACATCACCTAATTCGATAGATGAAGTTGTTTGGTACAATCCGGCTAGGCTAAAAGCTGCCTTTGATTAAGGTTGCTCGGCCACATGATAACGTGTGTGTAGATGGATCGTAGAGGAATGTTCCGCTTAGGTGATCAATCATGCCGCATTTATTTACGCTGTGAAGCTTCAGTTCATAATGACTTATCTTATGATGAATCTTCACTCATTGACTGTGCCGCGGAAATAGTCTGATCGTACTGTCGTCCAGCTAATCGCTGAACACAGCGCAGCCGTGACCACTCAGTGATGAGATAGTGAAGGCGGAGAAAAACTACGTTAACAGGTAAATGTCAAGTTAGAGTTTTTTCAGATAAAGCTTTCGCGTATTCGCAATTATACTGCATTCTAGTAAACGCTAAACTTGGCATTCCGGATGCTTTTTCCGTAAAGCACAAGCAGTGACCTTCGCGCTGACAGTACGCCCTAGCCACAGTAAAAAAAAAACAGAGATAGCGGTACCAAGTCTAATGCTGATCGAAGAACGGATCGATATTTTCGCGTCAGTTTTCTTTCCAGCTCACACGAAAGAGATGGAGGGGGCACAAACTTCGGCTTTTGAGCGTTGAATCCCACGTCTAGTTTGCATATAATCCCATGGAGTCATTAGCACGATATGCTTGTTCGACATGTCAGTATCATCAAACCATGGCCCTCCCCGCCTGGTATGCGCTGGCAGTTCCCTGACACCTGGTTGCCTGTCGATAGGTCCGTCTGCGCTCCCGCTGGATACACGAGTGGTGGGA
>CACRXP010000601.1:204940-244592 GCA_902702965.1 Spirometra erinaceieuropaei
GATGTTGTTGTCGGCGGAAAATCCCGGTCATTCGTCGTGCGGACCAGGGGTTGTGGTAGCACGCCTAGGTGCGGCTTCGGCCGTGCCAGCCGCCTGCGTCATCCCACCACCTACGGTCTTCTTGACTATGTCTTAACATCGGGTCCAGTGGGTGAGTGGGGAAGAGAGAGTTCGGTAGATGCTGTGTACTTCTACTATTACTCTAAACTAACTCACACACATGTTACTGTCCCTGCTCCGCCTTGCTGTGGAGCGCATGGTGGATATCTTTGAAAATGACGGTGGAACTATCACGCCTTTTCGACCCTTAAGGGGCTTTTTTGGGCTGTAGAGGCTAAGCTGTGAGAGTGTGGACTCCGCGCCTTAAAATCGTCAGGCCAAATCCTATGTTAGAGGGGAAGACAGAAGACACCAGAATGAAGAGTTTATTGTGTACAAAACCCTAGATTTGTCCTCTCAGGCGGCAGTGACCGCTGGCGAATCCAAGGATGGTGTTGACAGCGTCTAGTCATATCTGAAACTGTAGTCGCAGCAGCCTTTTTTGTAGGCCTGCAGGCCAAGCTCAAGTGGTCTCCAATCGGTGGTGCCCAGTGGCTGGATGCAGGGGTGGTGGCGCGTTCGAGTGGCGCATGGGCAGCTACGACTCCGGGCAGGCGCATATGCGTCCGGTGTAGAAGTCGGTCGATCGGCTGCAGGCAAACACGTCTGGAGCCGCCCGCCGCGAAGGTGGGTGACCTTGACACAGCGGGACCGGCCATGATGGCTGTCCGCAACAGGACAATTAAACGAGAGGGGATTTGACTACGGACCTCTTCGTATTGAGTATGTCAAGGCGAAAGGCCATCAGCAAGCGGTTTCTCAAATAAAAAATCGGCGAATTTGTTGAACAGTTTTGACTGCGACGAGGATCACGCGGGTGACTCAGAGGTAGGCGGCATCAGGTGTTTCACCATGTCGAGGACCTTCCTATGCTGTTATTCCCGGTGCCAGCTGCGACGTCTGAACGCTGTCCGTGCGCGGTCAATCAGGGAAGATCGAAATGCCCCCCGGCGCCACGCTGTCGAGAGCTGAATCGCATGCGACGCAGGCAGAAGAGGTTGGGTCGTTGCCTACAAGCCACAAACAAGATGACAAGCTTCTGAGGCTTACAGCCAAATAATTAATGGGATATAAAACGCGATGTGAAATCTACACGCAAGTGAGGAAAAACAATTTTGTCGAAACTACTTCACCCTCCTGTTATGTCCTTTAGACACGCAGTTCTCAGAGTTTTTTTTGTGTGTCGTAAACTATTTTCCATTAGTCCAATTAATTAGGACGAACGCCAGTAAAACATCAGAGGAGTTTGGTTGCCAGTATAACCGTGTTCTTGGCGGCTGAAAATGGGAACGCCTAATGATGATTTACGATTTAAAACATCGCCTAAGTAGCGTAACAAAGTTCAATAAGGTGGAAAACCGTGGGATTTCGAATTTCCACTGGCATTTTTTCCTGATATGCAGGAGATTCTAATCTGAAAAGTACAAGTTGGATTATGTTAATTTAACGCCTCTGTTCACGAACCGAATAGAAACTATTTCTCTTCCAGAAATGGCTGGCAAAAAGCCAGGACTATGATCTTTTTTACGACAAAGTGTCTAGTAAGCTTATTCCATGGAATCGCAGAATGCATAACTTAAATAATTTCTGAAAGTAGAGACATCTGTATGTTCTCTCCAAAAAAAACATTCAGTTTCTGTGAAGGACATTTCTAGCCACGGATTTGCTTTATTTTTTGCTATATGATGACAGAAAACAAGACGGAATTGGGAAATTATTCTCCAATCCAATAAATATAACAGAACATGAAGCCTCGAACCACGCAGGAACTTTAAACGTCATTCCCTCGGAAGACATGCGGATCGGACACAGGATTACGGACGACCCATACTACAGGCTTAAAGGTGAGGTACCGGACTAATTTACCTTTGACAATTTAGTCCCATTTTCTTTGACCGGATTGCTTGTTCGAATGTGACGGAAAACCACACACCTGTACAACCCGCCTTGCTAGCGTGCTCTGCCGTCGTGCTCTGTTGTCAAGTTTTCTTAACGTTCGAAATCTCTATATTATTCACTGTTCAGTTTTATTTGCTGCTTTTAAGGCTAACGGCTCATGAGATATAACTCGTTAGTTCGTCAGAACATTACCTTCTTACGTCAGGCTAAATTCCGAGGGGGTACCTATTTCCGAGTCCTTGTGGCAGTCTGCGCCTACTTGCTCTCCGCCGCTTTGTCCCGCTGCGCTTCTGTCTGCCCCACGCTCTTCGTCGATTCGCCGCCGGGACCGGGCCAGGCTTGTCACTGTCCTCGCGAGAGCTCGAAGTCAATCAGCGCTGCCCTCTTCCTGATTGGCTGGCGGAGCACTGGACACTAAAGGGCCTATGACCTGTGTGGTAGACCTCATTGGTGGACCAGCTGCACCAGGTGCGTCCGCGCACATGTTTGTGTTTCTGGTGCCAGCTGCCGGTCAGGGTTATGATTGGCTGAATGAAGGCAAAGTAGGCCCGAAACTGTACTGCATCTACCTGCACGCATTCTCTGTCGTCCCTCCTCGTTGCTATTATGCTGCCTCTTTGTGACTTTTGCCACCCATACGGAGATTGTTTGCTTCGGGAAGCCAATAGATCGGTGTGTGTGCATTCCTGAATTGACAGAGCGGAGGGCGCACACACGCTCTGGGGGCTAATAACGGCGGACACGGACTAAACAACTTGCCTGATGAGACAGACTGCGGTGACTGCTTGCAGAGCTCTTACTCATCGACAAAGTTGTCCAACCCAATCCGTCTTTACTGACTTCTGATCTGGGAATCTCGGTCTTGTCGACAATTAGACCGATCCCAACATCCTAACCCCAACTCTAACATTGCCCATAGCCTTAACTCTTCTTAAATTGAACGCGGAGCAACCTGTAGTACTGGCATCCATAGTCAAACGCCTTACCGACGTCTGAACAAGACGGCATAGCACCTAAGGCAGAATTGTATTATATCGCCAACCTTTGAAGTCTCTCTTTTAGCTTTCTAAAACTGCTGCGATTTGTAGAACACTGGTTACGATGTGTGAAAGCTGCCTAGCGGATACGTTTACCAGTCACCTGACTCTGTCATGAGAGGGAATTACAGTAGGTGGACTAACTCATGAAATGTCAACCGAAATTCCAAAATGCGTTTTCGTCTCGAAAAGATTAATTAAGTAGGGTTGTAAAATTAATCATCGCACAGCATAATTCTATAATATTTCAGTTACTTTAGGATTCCGGCTTATGGATGAACTTCTTTCCGGCTGCAGGCAAAAAGTGAACTCTGTAAAAAAACGACTACTTATGTAGCATGTTTTTTTCTCATCGATTTTCGATGCCTTTAAAATTCAGCAATATTTCATGGAAACATGCATCACAATATTCATTCTAAAACTCTTTCGGTAAAAAAATACGTCCTCTTCCAATTTTATACTCGAGGAAAGGTTATAACTTGGTTTTTTAAAACTTTTCCAATTCCCGGATAATTATGAATCCGAGCTGCTTTTACTTGCCATTTATTTTCCGCTTACAGAAAGCCATACATTGCCCTTCGGTATTAAGAGGAAATCATATGTGGTTCATAAATTTTACCGGTGGATTTAAGCCATATTGGTAAATTTATAAGCAACACTGGTAAACGCAGAGACATGACGTTTTATGAACGGCAATTTCACGGTATTAAAAATTCTCGCAATTAGAAACTTTCGTAAAACCGAATTATACCCTTTCTTCGAGTATAAAATTGGAAGAAGACGTAATGTTCTACAAGGTCGCGCATGGCATACGTACATTAGGTCGGCTAACTGAGGAAATGTTAATCGAAATTCTGAAATACATTTTCGTTTCAAAAAGATTAATTAAGTAGGTTTGTAAAATTAATCATCATGCATCCCCATTCTATAATAATTCAATTACCTGCGGATGTCGCCTTCCGAAAAATTCCGTTCTGGCTGCGTGCAAAAACTGTGCTCTGTAAAAAGTGACTATTAAAGTAGCATGCATTTTTCATTGATTTTCGATGCCCTTTAGGATTCAATTATGTTTCATGGAAAACATGCATACGAATATTCCTTATTTCGTTCATTTGGTGGACAATTACGTTTTTTTTCAATTCGATACTCGAAGGAGGGACATAATTCGGTTTTAAAAAAGTTTCCAATTGTAAGACTTTTTAATACCGCAAAATGGCCATTCATAAAACGTCATGTCTCTGCATTTACCGATGCGGCTTGTAAAGTAAGCAATGCGGATCATATCCAATGCCTAATTTCATGACCCCATATGGTCTCCTCTCAATACCTTAGAGAAATGTGTGGTTTTCCTTAAGCGGAAAATATACGGTTTGTAGTTTGGAAACCCTGAATGCATGTGTGACGACAGAGCGGGTTCAAAAGGATTCGTGAATCGGAAAAGTTTTTAAAAACCGAATCATACCCTTCCTCTGAGTATAAAATTGGAAGTCGTGATTTTCTACTGAATGAACAGAAGAATGAATATTTTCATGCATGTTTTCCATGAAATATAATTAGACTTTTAGAGACATCGAAAATCAACGAGAAAAATGCATGCCAATTAAGTAGCCATTTTTTACATAGTATAATTTCTGCATGCAGTAAGAACGAAGTTCTTTCGAAGGCCGGTATCCTGGGGTAACTGAATTATTATAGAATTATGTTGCAAACTGAATAGTTTTACAACCCTACTTAATTAATCTTTACGAAACGAAAACGCACTTCGGAATTTCAGTTGACATTTCATGAGTTAGCCCACCTACTGTGGCTTATTTGCATGCTCCGACTTCCCCTTTCTTATCGCCCGCCTCGGTCTCCTAGCCGCGCGAAAGATGAGCTGTATTTGAGCAGAAGAGGATAATTTTAAATGTCGCCTACAGCAGTCGCCGTCGTGGTCGGACAAACACGCTCAAAGACGTCGTGGAAAGTTGAAAAGCAGGTTGGCGGAGACTAGCTGACAAAACACCTGTCGAACGCCGGTCACGTTACCCATACCAGGCTGACATTTCAAGTCCACCTACTTTGCAGGTCGATGCGTTCTCCGCAAGGCCAGTGAGAAAAATGGACCCCACTGTGGTCTGTCTGGATTGTCCAATGCACTCTAAAAGGGCATTTTCATGGGCATCACATCAGGGATGACTGGGCCCACCGCGTGCGCGATAATCGCACTGCAGGACTATTCATGCTAGGGGAAGGGGACTTCATTCTCTCCACGACACGCTTATCCCCTCAAAGTTATTATGTGGACTGGCAGAGCAAAAAATTCTGACAGGCCATCGGGGTGCGGAAGGCGGACAAACTAAAGCATTTGATAATCAAAAAGGCCAGATGGCGCAATTCGCTAAATGTCATAGCGGAGGCCCTGGCCAATGGTATGGGCGTGCATGGGGTGCTGTCATTTTTGTTCATTACATGACTTTAGGGGAGCAGAAGGCTATGCCTCAACTCTGTTTTATGGAAGGAAGGCAAGACGCGTGGCGGTAGAAACTTTCAAGAACTGCCGACGTCAGGTTATTTAGGTAACCATCCTGTTTAGAAAACAACCCATCAACCGTTCAACAACAGATGCCAAAAACAGCAAGATGTTTATCGGCATTGTGGAGGATGCCTTTGGTTACAGTGGCACTCACCGACGGAAAATAAACACCGTAATAGCTCAGGTGGGCATGATTCTGACAAAGCTTGCTTTTGGACCACAGTTAACCTCGCCGCACACAGCCTGCCAAGTATTTTTATTTCCGCCAACAGCCAGAACCCCATTCCCTTCGACAATCTCTTCACACTGACCAAATTAAGTTAAAATACAACAAGAGACCCCTTTGTAATGCAGCAGAAGCTGGATTTTGTCCTTTTTAATTTTTATACTGAGCCTTGAATGAGGGACTTGTAAAAAACTGGTTTTCGAAGTGTTGATTTTTGGGCAAAAGTTTATCTCTCAGCTAACAAATAATGATTTATAAGCCAAACCATGTCGTTTCTTCAACGAAGTGAAAGCTTTTGGGAGTGCGAGATTGGCGGTCTGTGTGTTAAAGGGAGTTTTGTGTGAATTGTAGGTTGTCCGGGTCCGAAGTGTGAGCACAAAGGGGCCATTGAAGCCGAAGTTGGATGCTGAAATCGTTAGTGGGAAAGTATGCGAAACTGAAACGGAAAAGGGCAACCTGGTGTATGGCGATTCTTCCGCGGAAATGAAAGAAGTCTGGAACCCCAGCAAAAGACCCAGCAGACAGAATGCATGGGGCAGCAACATCCCAACCCTAACGGTAATCCTCAAAAAGTAGACCTAAACTTTAACATACAGTGAGTAACCGATCTCATGAAATGTTGACCAAAATTCTGAAATGCGTTCGCGATTAGGAAGGATTACTTAGGTGGGGTTGTAATATTGATTATCCCGGGGCAAAATCGTATGGCATTTCGGACTCGGCAGGAAGTCTGCTTTTAACATCACCCCTTTTCAATCTCCTGTAGAAACAGTAGTCAGAAAAAAATTACTACATAAATTGCATGCATTTCTCACATTAATTTTCGATGGTCTTTTAAATTCAAATATGTGTTATGAAAAACATAAACAAAAATATTCTTTCTTTCACTCGTTTAACAGTGAATCCGGTCATCTTCATATTTTATACTCGACGAAAGACTATAATTCGGTTTTAGAAAAGTTTATAATTATGAGATTTTTCAAGACCGTGCAATGTCCACTCATACAGCATCATACCTGTCCATTTACCACTGCTCCTCATGAACTGTACATCATAGTCCCCATGCATTGCACAATTTTATGAACTCAATACAGCATGTTTTTAAAGGCACAGAAGAATATATGATTTCCCTTACGCGGAACGCATGCATCTTGTAGACTGAAATCACTAGGCGCTAATGGAGCGGCTGATCAGGCTCAAATTATTCGGGAATTAGAAAATCGGAAATCAATAGGGCGAATGTATGCTATTTAAGTAGTAATTTTTTACCGAGTGTGGTTTCTGCAAGAGGTCAAAAAGGAAAGCATCCCAAAGCCGACATTCTGGTCAGTCCAAAATGCCATAGGGTTATGTGCATGATAATGAATCCTTCCTAATCGAAAACGCATTTCAGAATTTTGGCCAACATTTCATGAGATCGGGCACTCTCTGTAATTGTAAACCTAACGCTAACTCTAAAAGCAACACTAAACCTAGCCCAAACCCTGACCCGAACTTTAACCGCAGCCCTAACCCCACTCTTAACCGTAAATGGAAACCTAACACTAAACCTAGCCCCAAACCTAACACTGAATGTAGACCTAAACGGGGCAAGGACGCAATATGCGACCCCACTCGGGGAACGAAACCAGTTCACCGTGTAATACGAGTTTTATGGATGGGGTAGGATGGCGGAAAGGACAGCGCAAAAGTAGGTAAGTGTTTGGACTAATGCTGATGTGGCATATTTTGTCCTCGCGCTGAGTGTCTCTGCAGTTACTTGTAAAAGAGCACACGTACCAGGAACCCGATCAACGAGGAATTGATGATGATGGTGATGATGATGATGATGGTGGTGGTGGTGATGATGATGATGATGATGGTGGTGGTGGTGGTGGTGATGATGGTGGTGATGATGATGATGCTGATGATGATGATGATGATGATGAAGACGACGACGACGACGACGACGACGACGACGACGACGACGACGACGACGACGACGACTATGGAGTAACTCGATCGTTCTCAGTGTGATCCGTCATGGTAGTTTCACGCCCTCGCTATCCAACCCACCTCGTATTGGGAAAACCTAATACATTTTGCGCTGACCAGGTCGCGCATGGCAGGCGTAGATGGACTGCCTCGATTTTTTCAGTCACTGCGTCCGCCCCCACCTCTAGCCGTTCCGATGTTGTCTTGCCAACGGAGGCAGGTGAGAGAGTGCAGTAGACGCTGCACTCACTCCGTGAGAAACGCGGTGGACGCCTTCGTTCGCCACGATCGAACGATTGGTGCCTGCCCGTTTAAGAAAGGCCGGTGGGTCCTCGATTCCATGCACTCGGATGAATCGTGCATCAACCGGCATATCGAGTCAGACGTCGCGTACAAAAGTCTCGAAGAAAAATGGAAGAGGCCGCAGCCAATGGGGACAGGATGACACTGATAGCGGCCGCTTACGGACGCAAAAGCCAACAATTATCGATTTTCAAGTGCACTGCTGGATTTTAACTGTTGTCGGCACATTTTCTGTCAGTCTGCGTCTGACGACGACCTGGGGTACCGACGTCGAAAATTTGCGCACTAACGTCCCTTTCCTAACGAACGCCTTTGACTTCAACACCTTAATAGATATAAATGGATATCGATTTTTCAGCACGTTTGAAATGTTAATTGTTTTTTGCACATTTGCTCAAGTCTGAGGACGACCTGGGGAACCAGCGTCGGTCGGATGTGGTTTGGTAGTCCCACCTGAAGTAAACAAACCCCAGTCACCTCTAGTGCGGAACCCGTAGCAATAGGGGTTTTGCGGGTGGAGCCGGGGAACGCACAGACGACGAGGTCAAGTAGTTATATGCAAAAGAAATGCTATTGGGAGTGCGTGGTTGTACTTTCAATGGTTGAGAAATAGTTGTGCTAACTCTTAACCTTAACCCCTAACTAAAACCCCCTATCTTAAACCCCAACCGCTAACCCTAACCTTTAACCCTAACCCCTGACCTTAGCCCCTAACCATAACCCTAAACCCCAATCCCAACAGTATTGTTTCCATCAGGTGGAGCTACTAAATCATATCTTATCCCAGCGTCGAATATTTACTCAGTAAAGTTTTTTTAATCTTCCCAAAGAACGTATATGCCTTCAAATTATATGTCTTGGGATGCCTGCGCTCCAATTCATATATGCATGCGTATGAATTGGAAAACGGGCATCTCAAGAAATTTAATTGAAAATAGTTAAGATGCTTCGAGAATAAAATAATCTTTGCTGCGTAATTTTCCGAGACTGGTTCTCCAGCTCGTCGTCTGACTTCTGGGTTATATACGAAAAAGTTATCTATTTAACCGTGTCGAACAAGTGATTCTTCGGTTGGCCGAAGCCTGCGCCAATACGAGTCAACTGCAATGCGTCTCCCATTCGGATTGGCTGCGCTCCCCTCCATTTGTCCTTGAGAAACCTGTGTGTGGCATCTAAATCGTTATGCCGATTGATGCATTCCTCATCTGACTGCGTTGCTTCCAGGAATTCGCGGTCATTCCTTATTGACCAGGCGCCAACAATGCGAGTGTTCTTCCATGCAAATTTCTGCCCAGTGTCCAGTGTATCCATAGCCGCCTGGGATAACTGGTCTCGTTTCCTCGCCGCTAACTGATGCTCATGTATGCGGGTTGAGACAGATTTTTCAGTCTGGCCAGGAATTATATTAACTTTCAAAACAGAGTTAATGGACAACTCCCATTTCTGGATGTACTCGTGTGTCGGAAAACTGATTGATCCTATCACACTTCCGTTTATCGCAAAGAAACATACTCAGAGGTCATACTACATTTCGAGAGTGATTATTGCATCTCTCACAAGAGGAGTATCGTCTACAGTCTGCTAACCGAGCTAAAGAACCTCATCTACTTCCAAATATATATGGGCGAGGAGGAGTGGCACCGGTTCACAAGAAGCCCCACATTCGACAACATCCAACCACACATTCAAGTTTTATTAGGCCGAGATTCTTGCTAGAGGTGAGATAAGCGCATGAGCCGTGAACTGCTCAAGTTGTGAGTTTCGGCTTCTCAGTCGATTAAAATTCGTACTGCCCCCCTTTCCCGCCCCATATTCTGTGCATAAACTTTGCTCAGGCAAAGTAATTAGCCACACAGAGAGCACGCGGATGATCACTGTTTCTGGTGCCAGTCTCGGCGAACTAAATGGCCCAGGAACTCTCATGAGTGATGAAATTCCGGCATTTAGAAACTCTACTGAAGACAATCGGTAAATTATCGTACCACATGCAACCACCCGCGTTGAATGCAGCAGTCGATAATTCCGACAGAGAAGCAGACGCATGACAACTTTGTGCTGCAGCATCTAGCCAGTTTGACAAATATTACACAACTTGCAACTTTCTGCAATGCATTCATGGGCTGCCAATTTTGATAAGCAAGCAGTTGCATAGCAACTTAATCCTACAAATACCGCAACATCTATGCGGCTCACTACCCTAGTGTGGTTTTTGTTCTCTGATGGTAGAGTCGAGTGAAAATCCGAAAGGCCAGGCTAATAAAACTCTTGTTCCAACGATCGTGTCTCTTCCTGCGCTAATTCTGACTTATTAACCTCTGTCGACCAATCACGTTCAATCCCAGGTATGCATAATCTAAAATTTGGCCGTTAACGGTTAAGTCCAATGCTCCCTCACTGAGACGCAGGCCTGATGCGAGCGTCAATGTCAACTGTCTTGGAAGATTTTAATTCCAGTTTATCAAAATCTGTGTTAAGTGCGGCAGAGGCCTGGGTTTGGGTACATTTGGCCGGAAACGCTAATAGGGTCTGAGCACTTAGGGCAGTCTTGGCTAGGTACTCTCCGTTTCTTGCAAAATATGAAAATGCACCATTTTAATGCAGTGATTATGTTGGTAGTAGTAGTAGTAGTAGTGCTGGCAACAAAGCTGCCACGGTTCCTTCTCAAAGCGACCTGTAGCACTCTCACGCATGTTAAGAGTGTTTGTTACTTAATGTGTAGTGCCTTTCAGTCGCCGACCGACTGGTTACCCAGCCTTTGAAGGGTGATGGCCATAGCAAATGCAGGTCTACATGCCACCCTTCTGGATTCCCAGGTTTCTGAGCGTCTGTTGCGCCATTATCAGCAAACCATGACCCTCGCAGCCTGGTGTGCGCTGTCACTTCTCCGGTACTTGATTCTCTGGCGGTAGATGCGCTTGATGATGATGACGATGACGACTACAATGATGATGCGTTGTCTTTGTTAACGGGCAATAAAGGTTATTAAGAGCGGTTTGAGTGGGGATTTCATATATGGACTCCTCCCGCAAGATAGGGGATTGGGAACGGCCCATAGCACTGGTGGTTTTGTGTTGAATTCCAAGTGAATCAAAGTCTAGATTGAGGTTGCTGTTAAATTTATGATTAGAGCTACGCATAAGGTTTGGGTTAGGGGTAGTGTTTGAGTTAGGACACAGGACTAGGTACACTTCCTAGATTTGGCGTAAAACCACCTGTATGATTGGAGACGGTCCTTTTCCCGTTTCCTGCCGGGAGTGGAGGGACATATAAGATGTCCCGTTGCGGCTCATTTTATGGTCTTAGCCGCCACTGACACCGGTCAGAACTATTTGAGCGGCCAGCATGCGTAACACGCCGGTCTTCGTGACCTTGAAAAGTGGAACGAAGCATCAGTGAAAACACTTATATATTTTAAAACTCCAACTTGGGAGTGAGCAACAAAACACGGACCAAATGTGCAAACTACCTAATCAACGTGTCCTCCTGTCGACTTGCTGCATAAACCGCGTGAGGCTTGTTACTAGCCTCACGTGAGTGTGCTGAAGTACTTGACTACTTGACCTTCGACAATCTTTTCACGTTTGTTTTACTGTAACATTTGTTTTAACGTGACGAAGACTCTGCCGTTTGTAAGCTTCGCGCCGCTTGCATGCTCTCTGGTCAGGTCGTTGCACATTATGAATATTAACTTTATTCACTTACTGGCCTTCCTTACCTCTCTCCGTTTAGGAGGTTAGTAAGCCGTAGTTCGTTAGTTCGCGGGAACGACATAACTGACGTCATTGGTGACTCCCGACGTTAGCGCAGATTTAAGTTCTTCCCTTCCGTAACATTTAATGACATTTAACGTCCTGTATTTATTTGCTAAATTTTACTTCATTTACATTTCCAGCTAACCTTTATCACGATATTGTGCTACCTATATTTTGCTTATTATGTCTTCCTCAACTCAACAACCTGACGTTCCTGCCGAGTCTGTTCATGCCGTCCATTTCACTTTGCCTGATTTCTGGCAACACGCCCCTGAACTTTATTTTATCCGCATTGAGTCAGCCTTTTACTCCGCCAACATTACGAAGGAGTTGTCGAAATACCACAAACTTGTGGAGGTTCTCCCTGCCAATATTATCTCACAAGTTCAACCCTTGTTAGTGAAACCCCTGCAGACGCTCCCTATTCTGCTCTGAAGGCGGAAATCCTTCGTCTCAATGCTGTATCTGACCGACAACGCTACCACCAGTTGATCAAGGAGGAATCACTGGGCGACCAGAAGCCCTCAGAACTTCTCCGACGAATGCGTACTCTCTTAGGAGACATGCAGGTCGACGAGAAACTCGTTAGAGAGATGTTTCTAGAGCGGCTGCCTGCAGATGTCCAAACGATTTTGGCATCCGGCTCGCAAGACCTTACACTTTCACATCTTGCTGAAATGGCAGACCGAATGATAGAGGTTCAACGGTTCCAGCCACCTTCCGTTGCTCAGATTTCCACATCCTCTTCAACGGTTAACGAGCAGTTACTGCAACAGATGTCGGCTATGGCGAATGAGATAGCCTCCCTAAAACTACAGCTTGCTCGCATTACCTGTAGTCGCTCACCCAGCCGTCATCGTTCACGTTCGCGACCTCGCACAGCCAATTTGTGTTGGTATCACGCAAACTTTGCCGCCAAAGCTCGCAAATGTTCTTCTCCTTGTTTATTTAAACCGAAACAGGGAAACCAGCCAGCCAGAGAATAGACGCGACCGTTTTCTCTGGCTCTCCCACCTCTGGTCGCACCTTTTATGTCTGCGACAATGTGACTCGCAGGCTTTTCCTGGTGGACACCGGAGCCCAGATCAGCGTGGTTCCCCCACTCCAGTTGACCGCCGCTGTCCCAGCCCTGGTCTACATCTCCAAGCTGCAAACTGTTCCCCCATTTCTACTTTTGGAAGTCGTTCCCTAACGCTAAACATTGGTTTACGTTGATCATTCTCCTGGATATTTGTGATTGCCGATGTGCCTCATGCGATCCTTGGTTCCGACTTCCTAGCCGAGTTTGATCTCCTTGTTGACTGTCGGCGTTCCTGTCTCCTCGACCGCACAACTGGTCTTTCTGTGCGCAGTCTTGCATCCTTTAACGACTCCTGCAATTTATCTGTTCTGGACACAGGTATTGCTTGCCCATACCGAGACCTGCTCCTCCAACACCCCAACATAATCAAACCCCAGTTTCGCAGTGGTGAGATCTAACATGACGTTGTCCACCACATTCGCACCTCTGGCCCCCCAGTATTCGCACGGCCTAGACGACTGGCTCCGTCCCGTCTGCAAGCGGCGAAGGCCGAATTTGAGCACATGCTGCAACTGGGCATAATTCGCCCGTCCGGGAGTCCATGGGCGTCCCCTCTGCATATGGTGCCCAAGGCGACATCAGACGACTGGCGGCCCTGTGGTGACTATCGCGCCCTCAACAATGCGACCATCCCGGATAGTTATCCCGTCCCCATCTTCAAGATTTTGCTGGAGCTCTTTTCAGCAAATCGGTTTTCTTGAAGATTGACCTTGTTCGGGCCTTCCATCAGATTCCTGTCGCTCCTGATGATGTTCCCAAAACTGCTGTCACCACACCATTCGGCCTGTTTGAATTTATTCGCATGCCATTAGGTCCAATGCTGCCCAAACATTTCAGAGGTTCATTGACCGAGTCCTACGTGTTCTGCCGTTTGTGTACGCCTACATCGATGACCTCTTGGTGGCCAGTCGAAATGCCGAGGAACACAAAGAGCATCTTACCTTAGTGTTTGACCGCCTTGATCAGTTTGGCGTGGTCATTAACCCTTCGAAGTGTGTTCTGGGTGTGCCGTCCCTTGATTTTCTTGGTCACCATGTCGATGCACAGCGTTTGCGTCCCCTCTCTTCCAAGGTTGAGGCCATTCGTGACTTTCCTCCACCAACCTCCATGCGTCAGTTGCAACGTTTCCTTGGCATGGTAAACTTTTATCGCCGGTTCCTGCCGAACTGTGCCGACCTTATGCTGCCACTCACCAACTTGCTCTCTGGTCCCAAGGGTCCCCTTGAGTTACGTGGCCACGCGCTGACTGCTTTTGAGAGAATAAAGACCTCCCTTGCTGATGCTACCTTGCTCACTCATCCTGCTCCAGAAGCCCCATTGTCCCTGATGGTTGATGCTTCGACCGTTGCCGTAGGAGCAGTCCTCCAACAGCATATCAACAACTCGGCACGACCGTTGGCATTCTTCTCCAAGAAGCTTTCACCTGTCGAGACGAAATATAGCACGTTTGGCCGTGAACTTCTTGCCATTTACCTGGCCGTAAAACATTTCCGACACTTCCTTGAGGGTCGTGACTTCACAATTTTCACAGACCAAAAACCACTTACATTTGCCATCCGATCCCATTCTGAGAAATATAACCCGAGAGAGATTTCTCATTTGGATTACATCTCGCAATTCACCACCGACATCCGCCACATTGATGGCCCGAAGAATGCGGTGGCCGACATGCTGTCCAGACCTTCCCTCTCGGCGTTTCACCTCTCACACGGGATTGATCTTGGTTAGTAAGCCGTAGTTCGTTAGTTCGCGGGAACGGCATAACTTACGTCATGAGAACGAAGCCTATCAACGTTGCCCCTTCTCTGACTGGTTGGCGGATACTAACTGAGGCAGATCGAAAGACAAGCATGCGCTGGCGGCTAATAGTCTCAACGGCGGACACGGACATGACAACTCGCCTAGAGAGACAGCTTGCGGCAACTACTTGCAGGATACTTGAACGATATTACACGTCCGTAAGTTTGTCTAACCCCCTCCAGCTTCCCTGACTTCTGTTATGGGAATCTTTGGTTGTCCACCATGCCAACTCCTCTGTTCGGTGAACATCTGTCGCCAGTTGCTTCCGAACTGTGTCAACACTATCCTCCCGCTGACGAGTCACCTCTCAGATTTCAGGTCTACATTCGAACATATACCAGCAGTCAGCACGCCATGTGAGCAGCTAAACGCCCCTCTGGCTGATATCACTCGCCGGTATCACTTTCATGTCGACATACCCACCTCGCTCTCTCTCTCTCTCTCTCACACACACTCACACATGTCCGATGCTCCCAGTATGGCTGTATGTGCGGTCCTCAAACGACATATCACAGACTCTTCTCATAGAAATTCCCCAATGCCCATAACGGCTACAGCGCAGTCCCAAACCTTTCTGGGGTTATATGTGGATTCGTCGTCTACAAGAAGGGGGTTAGCATCTGCCTCGATTGTCGTTTCTGCATCGATAGTTCGGCCTTCGTGCGCGGCGGTGTCCAAATTGTGCTCCACTAGCACTGTGAGTTTGTTTATAGTGAAAGCAGACTTGTGCGGCATCCACTACACTCGCTCCTCCTCCTAACTTGGGCCCATTGTCAAGTCATAGTTAAGATGACCGGAGGTGGGGAGGACACAGGTGGCTGGCGCGGCAAAACCCGCACCTAGGCGTGCCATCATGCCGCCCAGTCCATAAAAAACACCTGATCAGGATTTTAACCAACAACAAAACAACAACTGATCAGAAAGAGGAGGATGACCGGGCAACCATATACACACGACCTGTGTACCCAGCAGGAGCGCAAGCGCATCTATCGGAGGAAAACCAGGTGCCTGCGGGAACCATGCCGATCATGGCATAGCAGACGCAAACAAACATTAATGCCCTCTTTTTTAAACTGCCAGTCCACGGAAAGACGATCTCCCATTAACGCAGATAGAGGGCAAATGTCAAAATTCGTCACATGCATTCTGGCTTTTGAAAAATGCGTCGAGCATGACTACTAAGACGATGCAGATAAAGTTTACCGCTCCGCTGGGTACGATTCCTCTGTGGCAGTCCGCGCCTCCTTGCTCTCCGCTGCTTTGTCCTGCTGCCCTCCTGTCCACCTCATCTTCTCTGCCTATCCGCTGCTGGGACGCGCGAGGCTTGACACTAGCCTCGCGGGTGCTCAGGGCCAATCAGCGCCGCCCCTTTTCTGATTGGTTGACGGATACTAACTGGGACAGAGCGAAGGGTGCACACACGCGCCGGGGGCGGAGAACCCCGACGGCGGACACAGAAAATACAAATTGCCTGGAGAGACCGCTCGCGGCGACTGCTTTCAGAGCCTTTGCGTACGCACCTTCTCAGCAGTAAGAGTTGTCTAACCCAAGCCGTCTTCCCTGACTTCTGATTTGGCAACCTTTGTCTCCTCAACCATACCATCCCGATGCATCTGTACGGTCTTATAAAGATATCGTTTTCAGTTATACTCAACTGCATGCACAGGGGACGTAGAGTCGCCAGCTTAATAAATTTCATTATGACAGCGCTGGCAGACGAAATCACAAAAGAATTCGACATTGCGCAGCTCGAATTGGCACACACATTTCATCACCAGAACTTTTAAACGCAATCAGACAGACTCACAGTTAGCCTTAAAGAACCAGGCGCTACATGCCACATCGTTTTATTTGGATCTTCAAGGAGCACGCCAGACTGCATAACAGGCCATGCGCGGAAAAATAAGATCAGCACAAATCTCTGATATTTTGCCCACGGAATAAGTTGAAAATGCGACAGACCATCGCTAGATAGTTTGCACAATCTCTTCAAATAGATAAGACGGCAATGTAATCTCACGAGTTGTGTTCAACTTCCCAATCGCACTGTGTTGATAAGATAGCAACATGATCGCCCAGTCTGATACCTTCTTGCTTGAAGTCCGCAATGGCTCGCCACCAACGCTTTCTCGTATGAGTGCATTCATACATCTGATCCACTGATTGCATTTGAAATCCTGCATCTCCGTGTGTTTGAGACATTGTCTAGAGGAGTTCGTAGGCGAGCCTGCAAACGTTGGAGCTGCCCGTACAGACGAGGAAGTCGGCCGCAATCAAAAGGTGCAAATCCACAGCGATGGCAATCAGGCCTGCCGCAGACCAGCGATTCGCATAAAAACTTCCATTTTTCTGTCGACCAACAAGCTCTTATCTCGGGAACCGCAATCTGGCCTCCTCGAAAACCGACGCATCATCGGAGGTCAAGAAGACACGTCGTCGTCTAGACCATAAGGGTGGACTTGCACTTCCAGTCTCCAAACTGTATTAAACCTCCTTCAGATCGAAGAAGTGTTCAACGTGGAGCATATATTCATCCACTGAATGGAACTTGGCTTCAGAAAGGAGCTTATCAGTCCGACGAACATGTATACTAGCCATCGGTCCGTCATATGGCTCGCCGTGAGAACACTTCCTCATATTCTTCAGCTCCACTTCTAGTTCATGGCGTAAGGATGGATCTCTTGGACGAAAAATGTAGCCCAACAGGTGTCCACGATACCACGGAAAGGGGTCTCCTAGCGGCTCACGTAGATGCTCTGACCACTGACGTGGCATAGCCGGTGCATAATAACGCTTGCCGGTGTGTGGAAGGCCATTTTCTAGACGAGGAACTCCCGGCTGTCCTTCGGCGTGCTTCAGCGAGCAGTTAGAGAGCGGCAGGAAGAAGTCTTTCAAGTCATTGTACTGCAGCAGCAGATTGCGATTGGTTGCGAAGGCAAATGAGAATTTCAGAGCCATGTGATGTGCGGCACATCCAAACCCACAGCTGTAACGCAGTTCTGCCAGAGCAAAGCGAGATCGACGACAGTCAGGAGGATTCTGTAGCCTCGTAATGTGGCGCCGCAAATGTGAACTCTGGGCATCCACTTTCTGACGCCTTCCCTCACGCCAACCACTGACTTTGTCGAGCAGAGCCAGTATGGCCGTGAGTTGAAGTGTAGCTTGAGACAGGAGACTGTTTAGACGCCCGGCTGATGGGGAGGTGCGACTACGTGCGGGGAAGTAGGCATTATTCAACCTCCACAGTTCGTTGACAGAGAGACGTGCCTGTCTGAGAAGCGCGTGGATGTTGGACGTTCCCAGTTCGATCGTGGACGGGGAATGGAATGTCACAGTCTCCGCATGGCTCCGACGTGGATTCAGCTCCCAGGTAAAATTGCGAAGCCAAAGAAAGCAGACAGTCAGTAGTGTGATGAGGCGAATTGTACATGCTACTTTAGGAAGTCTCATGCGTTTTGCCACGGCTGAATCCCAGCTGCTCAATTCTCGAAAGTGCTCACAGGAGCTCATTTGATGACACCTTAATTGACCGAATGCATCGGGCAGCTGCAGGTGGCACTTCTCGGAAGCTGGTGGATTCCACCAACCCGGCTGCAGGTCGCCCTCTGTGTTGTTTACTTTCACCCTCTGGCACTCAACCGCGTTGTACAGCATGCCACTCCGAGTGGCAACTCAGGAAGTCCGCTGACCAAACTAACACGAGCCGTCGTAACTCGTTTCTTCCTCTCGCGCCCTCAGAAAACAAAACGGGGGGAGACTCACTAGTGAGACTACGTTTAAACCAATCAGGTGGTGGTGCATTGAGAACTCAACTTTGCTATATTTGAAATGTAACAAAGTGGCAATCGTGTTGAATGGTACACGTCCTTACTGTATGGCTGCCCGTCGTCAGTCTGACACGACAGGGTTCACAGCTCCGTGCATGTTCTTGACGATCTTGAGCAAATCAGGCCATAGCAGACACTCTGGCTGCTGAAACTTGATATGCGTATTCTGCGAAAAGAATCTGACTAGGTTTCCTCCTCGGGCAGGTCAACTCAGTTCCTACTTTTTTCCGTCCCCATCAATGTCTGTCGTTGGAGGCACCTTCTGCTCAAGCGTTCGTTACGACCCAGCGATCGTGTCTCCTTCTTCACATTCCTTCCAATTGTTCATCTGTGGTGTCTAAGCAGTGAGATTGCACTCAGCGCGCCATAATAATCACGGTCCAGCCCCCCTTTAGAGGAGAAAGGGGAAAGAAACACCAGTAGGAGTACTGTACAGAAGTCTGGCAACTGTCAGAACTCACGACGGGGGGGGCTGAGGGCCCGCGAACGTCCGTGCGCCAGGGTGACGTGGGCGTGAGTGCATAAGCGTCACGTGGGAGTCAGTCATCGTCAGCCCGGTCAGTTGATTGGGTGATAGTGGGCGCCTGTGATTGGCTATTCTCGGAGTCCGGGAGACGTGATCGCATGACTCTTAGCGTGGCACGGATGTCAGAGGCAGAAGACAGTGAGAGCAGACGAACTCTCTGTTACCCCACAAAACCCGCACGCTTTCCGCTGCGGGGACCGCACCGACGTCCTGCAGGGGTTGCATATGTCATGCCAATTATGCCCGCATACTTAACTTTCGTCGTGCATGCACGTGGCTGGCGTCGGACAGAGACTATGGCGGGCATTAGATATTATGCCGAATAGAAGAGCAAGATGGGATCACTGGACCAATAAGTTTATTGGCCTGACGTTTCGGATTCTCACTCGAACCTCTCATCAGAGACAAAAGTAGATACGGGTGGTTCATGCACAAGGGACTGCAGTATTTATAGGATGCAGTCTTCATGCTACTGCATGCCTATGAATATTCATAGCTCCCCCGCTTCATCAGGGATCGTTGCACTTGATGTGCTGACTGTTTGATGGCCGACATTCGCGTCGTTAATTGCTGCAATTTCATCACGTGCGTTTCGTGTTGGTGTGATGATTGCTCGACCATCTGACGCGCTGACCCCGCTGTTGGGAAAAGTGTTCACTTGGGCGCTCTCCGCGTGGCTAACTACTCCGCCTAGGCGAAGTTTCAGCGTCGAGTATGGGACGGGAAGTTCATTGCACTTTTTAACGGATTGGGGGCCAGTAAACCATGATTCAAGTAGCTCTCGGATCACGCGGTTGTCACCTAATGCGAGAATTTCGGCCTCGCCGAAATTGAATGTGTGGCCGGATCTCGTCGAATGAGCCGCAACTTGACAGCTGGCGTCATTTCTCCGCACCGCCGCAGCGTGTTCGGCCATTCTCGTTCGGAGCTGTCTTCCGGTTTCTCCGACGTAGTTGCTTTATCCGCAACTGCACCAGATCCGATAAACGATTCCAGACGTTTCTTGCTGTGGCAGTGGGTCTTTCGTTTTCATTTCCTGACGCCCGATGGTTGCCTCCGGTCTGTGTGCAACTCCAACCCCAAGTGGTGCGAGAAGGCCGCCGACAGCTTCCGAAACGTTCTTGACATACGGAAGCACTCGCCAAACTTTGGTGTCCGTGCGGCTAGGCCTTTGGTCCCTTTTGCGTATGCACTGGTTGACGAAGTTGCGCGGGTAGCCATTGGCTTTGAAAACCGGTCGGAGTTATTGTAGTTCGGCAGTCTTGTCTTCCGACTCACTGCAGTGCGTTTCGACACGCCGATAGAGCGTCCTTACAAAACTGCGTTTGTGGCTGATTGGGTGGTTGGTGTTGAAGTTCAGTACTTGCATCGCATTTGTCGCTTTCCTGAACACATTGGTCTTTAGTCCACCGCAATCTTTGCATCATACGAGGACATCCAGGAAGGCCAGCTGGTTGTTCTCTTCCTTCTCCATCGTAAATTGAATGTCCGGGAAGACGGCGCTGAGATGTTCTTTGAATGTCAAACTCCTGATCCCATACTCCGTGTCGAGACTTTGCCTAGGCGCAGTAGTTAGCCACGCGGGGAGCGCACAAGTGAACACTTTTCCCAACAGCGGGGTCAGCGCGTCAGATGGTCGAGCCATCATCACACCAACATGAAACGCACGTGATGAAATTGCAGCAATTAACGACGCGAAAGTTGGCCAACAAACAATCAGGCCGGCAAGCGCGACGATCCTGGATGAAGCGGGGAGTCATGAATGTTTATAGGCATGTGGTAGCATGGCTACTGCATCCTATAAATACTGCAGTCCCTTGTGCATGAACCACCCGTATCTGCTTTTGTCTCTGATGAGAGGCTCGAGTGGGAATCCGAAACGTCAGGCCTATAAAGCTCTTGTCCTATCGATCGTGTCTCCTTCTTCAAGACGATTGTGGTTTGCAAATCTGCGTCCGAGTCATTAATGGCCAGGATTTCGTCATCCGTGCAGGATGATGGTGTGACGATGGCTTGGCAAATTGACTCACCGCCACTGGGATAATTGCTCGCCCGCCCACCCGCCTCCCCATACATGGCTGATTCCTTTGTCCTGGAAAAATCTTAGCACGGAATACGATAACGGGAGGTCATTGCGCTTGTTGATGGGCTGCGGGCTTGGGAACCATGACTCGAGCAGCTCGCAGTTCAGCAGTTTTCACTCTTTGCGAGGATTTCGGCCTCTTGAAACTTGAAAACATGGCCGGGTCCTGTCGAATGAGCCGCCATCTGAGAGCTAGCGTCTCCCCGCCTCACTGCTGCTGCGTGCTCGGCAATTGGCGTCCTGAGTAATCCCCAGTTTCTCCGACGTAGTTACGTTGTTTGCAACTGCACCAGATCCGATCCTTATCTGTGACGGTCTCTGATGATAAGTTCGAGTGTCAGAAGCGTGCGGCCAATAAATTTCTTGTTCCAGTGATCGCATTTTCGTCTTCTGAACTGCTTCCTGGAACTCGCCTGTTCGCTTCTATCAACTATGTCAAGCTTCATCATCAGTCGATTGCCCTCATTGTAACTAACTTTGAGCGTAAGTCGCCATTGAGCGAGTGTCGAGAGTGACGTGGGCGTGTGTGCATAAGCGGCACATGGGAGTCAGTCAGTGTCAACCTGGTCAGTTGATTTGGTGATGATTGCGTTTATGGACGCCCGTGATTGGCTATCCTCGGGGCCTGACTGTGCTCACAGTCTGGAGGTGGGGAGTCGTGATCACATGACTACCAACGCGGCGTGGGTTCCAGAGTCAGAAGGCTTATTATCGTTTGAGGCTCTACATGCCAACTGGCCGCATCACTCGGCCCCGGTCAGAACCGGAAGTCTGGTTGTAAGGACTCCTTAATATGGCCTTTACAACATTCTCACGCGTGTGAGATCCAAGTCATTTTTACAGTAGGCCGGTACATGCTCTGGGGACCAGGTCATATGTTGCATGCTTGCACGAGCTGTTTAACTTTGTCAACCACCGTTTACGCACCCGCATTCGGTCATTTTGGCAGCTCTGCCATCGTCACCTGGTGAGTGGGGGAGGAGAGAGCGCGATAGATGCCTCGCAAGTCTGTCTTACTTTAAACTAACTCACACACAGAAGCCATCGGTCTTGCACTCACTACGTGGTTTATGCGATGAACTTCATCGTTTGCGAGGGAACATGCTCCTGGTCTGAGATGTTGAGGCCTGAAATTCGGTGTTAGGTTTTCATCGTCAAAGAGGAATTTTTTAGTTCCCCTAATGACAGAATCCACGAATGACTTTTTCTCGCTGATCGGTAGAAGTGAACCAAAGTTTCTTCAACTGAGTAGCATGGTATTGACAAAAATTGAATTTCTCTATGGACGGCTCTCTACTAGGTACCGAAGTCTTGGGCATGCCGCCGAACACTTTGTGCACAACATCATAAGCGTTACCACCATCGGTTGAAGCGCATGGTTTGCTATCCTTCACTTAATCACGAACAGCGGTTGTTTTTAAAACGTCTCCAGTCCACACCCCGAAATAAATTAAGAGCGTCTGACCTCCTGTCTAAATTTTTCGAAATTTTGAGCAACCTCAATAGGTTTCCAACCACATCCCATGTAGAGAACTGCCAACCCATTTCACTACCATTTCCGTCTGCAAACTGATTTGTACTGCCAGGTTAGGAAGAAGGAATACATTACGTGATCTATCTCATGACATCTGATAACGGAAACTGGTGGGAGAATTTCTGGACGTTTTTAACGCTGCGCACTTTGTTCGCTCATTCAGTCCCGTCATTTAGATGCCCTTTTCTTGTGCAGAAATTGTGTTTACGCAATTAATCAAGTAAAATATCAGTAAATTTTAGCGAAAATGGACGTTGGAATATATTCGTGCAATTTCCTATGTTAATACATGTTCTAGGCCCCGGTTACGCATCTGAGCAACTTTTTCATGGAAGGGATAGTAATTTGCTCGCGAGTGTTTTAATAAACAGATTTAGCCGAACTTGAAAATTTATTTTATGCCCGATGTTAACCGTGGTACTTAACCTGCTAAGACAAAGGTTATTTAAAGAAAACCGGAGGTTTTATCAATTCCTAAATGTCAAATTGGCAGATCTGTGCGATTTGGTGCCATAAACTAAAGTAACAACGCAGATATTTATTCTTTCATTTAAATGGGCTGAAATTGTTTTTCCATTTGGGAAATTCCACCTAATGTCACATAAATGACGGAAGGGGCATTTCCAGTTTTAAACAACATTGCCTTTAATATCTCTTTTATGTTTTTAATTCTTTTAAACTTGTACTTAATTAACGTAGATATTGGACTCATGGAATGATGTCCGTTTGCGCGTGATTGGCAATCTTTCGTAAATTTCGACCCGTTCATGATTAAGGTCACTAACTGAAGGTTTGGTAACAAAGGTTGCCATCTTATGGATCTACTCCACAGCCGTGATACACTGCAGCAGATTACGACCGACAATCCGCTTAGTGGACATGCGATCGCCGAAACAGCTGGGGCGTATGCACGTACGTGAGCGCTGTGAGCATGAATTCCTTTCATCTCCCACAGCGGCGGTTACACGCGTAGCCACGACTTGACGCGTGATTGATTGGCGTGGGGGACGAGGGCACTGGTTCGGCCAATCAGAGAGAAGCGGTTATCGATTAACCTCCCCTTCTAACGGTCAGGTCAGAGAGTCACCAGAGGGAGGGTGGCGTTCGGTACGAAGTCAGGCGCGCGTTAGTCGATAGGGGTAGGGCATGCGGGGGAGCGCAGAAACCGTCGCGTGGCGCCCGGTGGGTTTGGGCAGGAATAGAGGTGGCTCCACGTCTACAAGTAAGCCACGGGTGCATCCAGACGTCCCACTGCGTGGCGCATATTGAAGTCGGGGTTGATGTGTTCTTTTGCACTGCTCTAGGATATGACAGTGTATGCCATAAACCCTGAACATTTCCTCATCACTGCCATTATTGTCTCTGGCTACGAATGCTTGCAAACATCTGTCCTCTATATTTTTGAAAAGTCAATCTGGCAAACATGTGTTTTCGGTAACTCTTCATCTTGCAGAAACGGTTACATAGAAGTTTAAATTATGCGAAGTTACAGGGCTTATAAGTGATTCAGGGACTATTAACACCCATCGTTCCCATGCCAATCATCGTTCGCACGCCACTGGCATGACGAGGCGTGCTATGGCGTGGTCGGCGTGCCATGGTCATTGGGTCAAGGGGACGAGGGAGAGAGGGGACATAAGCTGTGAGTAATGTTTGTACGTCGGGTACGTTGTGCACACACCACTGCCATCAGGAGGTTAGGGCGACGTTGGGGTCGGCGTTGACCACGGAAGACAGAGCGCCTGTGTCAGGGTCTTCTGACAGCCTAGGACTGGATTGGCTAGCCGTATAGCCACTGACTCGGCTGTAGCTTGCACCCGTTGGAGTAGGCCTCTGGAGAAGCTCGTTGGTGTCCGGTAGACAATCTGAAAGGCTTCTTTGGCATCGACTCGGTGATTCGTATCGACAAGATGAGCGAGAATGGAACTCGAGATCGATTTCTTTTCGCCTCTGCCTAGCCAGACCGGTATGTGTTCACGTACTCTCTTTTCCAAGCGCCTCGTTGTACGGCCAATGTATCCTGCTCCACAGGAGCAAGTGAATGAATAAATAAAAATCGATGTGGCCTACAACGGGAGTCGGTGTTTACCTCCCAAGCGTAGGAGGGGAGAGTTCGTGAAACATACACGTAAGTTCGCCGCTGCGAAAGCGCTACTGATCACTGTCTTCAGACGTCTTTTTACTAGGTCACTTGCTGCGTCCCCTTGAAAAGGCAGCCTTATAAATAAGTCTTTCCTTTCTGCAGTTGCCATGGTGGGCTTTGCGGTGCGCCGCCCCCCCCCCCCCTATATTTCGGAGGATAAATCTTTCTGGGTATCCGTTCTCGTGGATTATACCCCGCAGCTGCTGGAGTTCTGCCTTAACAGTCTCAGGAGGGCAGACACGTCGCACTCTAGCTGCCAATCCCTGGACTAAATTGCGTTTACTATTTAAGGGGAACAAAACTGTGAAAGTTAATGTATTGTCCTGTCCAGTTTTTCTTTCGGAATACCCTACGTTGGATAGACCCATCCTCTTGTCGGTGCAGAAAAACATCGAGGAACACGATTTCATTGTCTGCCTCAAACTTTGCAGAAAACCTTAGCGAAGGGTGTGCACTGTTGAATTTTTGAACCAGGACGTCTGTCTCGGTGGTAACATCCGTCAGGCAGAAAAGATCGTCCACGTGCGGACCGTAGAAGTTGAGGTCATTAATAGTATCTTGTAAACTTATCAGCTCGACTTTGCCCATGAAGACATGTCGAGGGACGCGCCGAGCGGTGAGCTCATCGCTACACCGTCTATTTGTTGGTACAGCTGACCATGGCAAAGAACCTGGACGTTTTGCGTGCACCGTGCCAGTAATTCTTTTGGCGTCTCCACTGGTATGCCTTACGGGTAGTTCGTGTCGCGGATAACGCCACAAAGGTAGTTTATTATTTCGGCAACGGTAACAGTGATGCTACGTCTAGTGATAGCATCCTCCGTTCGTCAACGTTAATATCCTTCATCTCCTCGACAAACTCGAGGGAGTCCTTCAGACTTAGGGGGTACAGATGACTTTGCAGCGCTTTAAGCTTTTTGACTAGCCATTTTGCTATTCGCTGAACTCTATATTTTCGTTTCGTTAGACTGACTTATATGGCCCCCTAAACAGGACATGAGAACAGAAACCGCCTGCTATACGGGTGGTCCTGGGCTAGGGTTGGGTTAGTGATCAGGTTTAAGGCAAAATTTTCAGTCAACGCTAAGATAAGTCACGACCAATTTTAGGCTTAAGATTGGGGTGAGTTAACTGTAGAGTTCAGGCTCACGGAAGGGTCGGAGTTAAGATTAGGGCAATGGTTTAGTTGGATATTATGGTTATTGCTGGGATTGGGACACGGCAATATTTTACCTTTTCCGGAATTATGCGCAGATCCTCCTTTATTACTTTGGCGGGGCGTTCTTTTTGCCATGTCCTGCTTAGGGGACCATATAAGTCAGTCTTACCACTGGCTTTCCAGGCGGCGAGCTCCCAATTTGTTATCGTCTCGAAACCGCACAGATTATGGATTTGCACGTGCGGAGTCTCTGTGAGGTTGTCTTTCGATCAACGAAATGCCAGGAGACGTTCCCAGACAGAGGCATTAATAATCAGAGTTGCCATTATCCTAACGTAAACAAACGATCAGTCATCTGTAGCCAGGCGACAGTAGGTCACTGTCTGGAAGCTGACCACATGTACGAATGTACTTTATGTGACTTCCAGTGCTTCCCCATTTATATAAGCTGCACTACTGTTGCTGTGATCCAAAACAGGGTTCTTCTTGGCTCCGGGAATGAGTTTGTCGGACTGTCCTGAGCTTCCCTGAGTCCTCGAGTACTGTCCTACGTGCGTGCAGCTCTGGCTGTGCCAGCTACCCTTTTGTAGCTGGTCAAAAACCTGGTCATTTGTTGTGTGTACCAGGGGGTGTGGAGTAGAGCGCCAAGGTGAGGGCTCAACCGTGTCATCCACCTGGGCCCTCCTCAGTCCCCGGTCTCCTTGGATATGTCTTGACAACGGATCCAGGTGGGGGAGGAGGAGTGAGTGTGGTAGATGCTTCGCAAGTCTATATTCACTATAAACTAATTCACGCGCAAGTCGACATGTCTGCTTCACTTTTCAGTTGAGCACACAGTGGACATCGTCGGAAACGACGGTCGAACTCTCACGCGCGTCTGGCATGCTCAACGTGAAGGTTGACTCAGGGTAGATTGCATGTGTGAAAATATTTCTTCTCCAACCGTGTCGTGGAACAGTGGAATAACCTGTCCGAGACGATTTTCATGTCTCAATCTGGGGAGGCATTTAAATGTCGGCTTGACAGACATATGTTGCACCAACAAGCGGATTATGTGACTTTTTAGCCATGAAACCAGTGACATATGGGAATCAATGTCTGCATCCACTTAATGCTGTAATTTCTTTACATTTTTGCTTATTTATCGATTTTTTACGTACAAATAGGGAGTTCAAACGCGTAAGTCTATTCTCTCAAATACACTGACCGACTGATCCCGAGTCACCACCATAGACCCTACGCAATGCTGACACCATCTTTTTCCCATTTGGAAAACAATTCGCGACGTCTGCGGAGAGAGAGAGAGAGAGAAAAAGGAAGAAAAACGATCCCAAGGAGTGTTTCTTTGTGGCAATCTCGGACATTCCTTTTTACAGCAAGTAAAACGTGCTTAGCCCTGCCATCGCTCACTAAAATTCGTCATTTGGGACGCCACCAGCTAACGGGATAGATCGATCCTGCTCCCAACTAAAGCGCAGACTGCAAGGACTTCTAGGTAACCATCGGAAGATGACACTCAAAAAAAAATCCGCCAAACCAAAACAGCCTGTCTTACGGGACAGGTGGTAATAGGGGTTTTATGGGTGGTGGCTGGTCAGGATATACGATACTGGCCGATGGAAAGGCTTATTTGAAGGGGTGAATGGTCGACGTTGGCCCGCTCTCCGTTCCGTTATTACAAAATGGGTCGCCAAAGACAGTATAGTGGTAACGGACGAGTAGAAGGCGTAAAATCGGTTTTTGACCAACAACAAAAGGGTGCCTGACACGGCCGAAGCTGCACGCACGTAGGACAGTACTCGAGGACTCAGGGAGGCTCAGAACAGTGCGGCAATCTCATTCCCCGGAGCCAAGAAGAACCCTGTTTTGGATCACAGCAACAGCAGTGCAGCTTATATGAATGGGGAAGCCCTGGAACTCACATAAAGTGCATTTGTACACGGGGTCAGCTTCCACAACTCCAAGGTCCCTACCACCAGACGGCACACCAATGCCATTGAGGCATACTGGAGTAGACTGAAAAGGAAACTCTACGAGGGAGGCCCTGTATGTGGTCGAGCTGTGTGGATTCACATAGACGAAGTACAGTATCGTCTTTGATTTGACCTCAATGCCATGTCTTTGACAGATGCCTGGGAACTGTTCCTGTCCCATGCTGTGCAGACTTATCCTATTAACAAGTGTTTTTCTTTTGTAATAAACTGCCATAATGCGAATGTATGCCGTATATTCAGGTGTACGTGCGTAACGATGGGGAATGTTGGGCAACAGCGAACATTGTCCATGTAACCTCCTGCGATGTTTGTTCGGCCAGCCCATGTTAGGCCGTCGCGGAAAGTCTAAGTAGTGCGTGAAAGTAGGCCTCAAACCGCTGACATAGCCTGAAGGCGTTTGAGTCCACTGTTAAAGGTATTATTTCTAGGTAGCGGATTTTTTGGGTGCCATCTCCCGATTGTTTGTGAGGCGCAATTCTCAGTGACGGCACACCATATCAGTCTCTGCGGCCAATCTCATTCCGAGTAGGTTTTGACTGGATCAAGTCGCTGGTGTATGGAATGGGCAGGTGGGAGAAAGAATGAGGGCGATTCGGTATGTATCCATCACTTGCTTATTCATCTTAAAGCAATCAGACGCACCTTGAAACCATCAGTGGGTACCAGTAGTCATGAAATGAAGGGTTTTCAAATGACCGGGCCCCACTCAAGACTGAAGGCCAAGCTGCGATGTCTCCGCATCAGCCTGGTCTTCGTCCCGAAGTCTGCTCTCCAAAATTTACGACTGATTGCCAATCACTCTCAAACGGACGCTAATTCGTGAACCCAATATCTATGTTAATACAGCACAGCTTTAAAAGAATTAAAAACATTTTTAACAAATCATTAAAGGTGATGTTGCGTTGTTTTTAAATGCCATTTTTCTGAAACCGCAAAATCCCGAAGACGTAAAAAATAGTTGTAATTTTAGAAGCTTCATTTGTAGATGTACAGACTGTTTTCTCGTGCAAAAAAACTGAATAAATAAAGTACAAATAAAATAACAGTTAAAACTAGTAGTTTAGCGAAGTTTTCATTTAAATATCCTTAAAAATTGGTTCAAGTATGGCGGTTCGTCAAAAGCCTCCAGTTAGAGTATAGATTCCAAAACGGTATCCTAAGGATTCGTGGTATCCTTTACGCTTTTGAATTGATTTAGATGCGATTCATTAAGATAAACAGGATTTTTACTAAGGTCACCTGCCGTCGGGTCCATTGATGTCTAATAAATATTTAAATAGAATTGACAGGTGTAATCATAAACATACCACTTTTTGTTTATAAAGAGAATTTTGCTTCCGTGAAATCAATTTGCACTTTTCATTTATCCAGGACAGCAGTGGCAATTTACCTGGGAGACGGAATTTTTGCGATAGAGTTTACTGTGGTAGAGGGCGTATGGTATTCCGCGTAGGCCACCAACCCGTTCCCCCTTCTACATATGAACATGATTTAGTGGCAAGTAGGCGAAACCGTCTATCCCAGGTGGCCGTTTACACACCGGAAATTGAACACACCTTTGCATGGAAAAACACTTACATTTTTGGCCCATGTCAACGAGGGACTATCATGACTTCCAGGAATCAATGCACTCATGCATCAAAAGTTGTAAATGCCAGGTACAAAATTCTCAGGGGAAGGGGGAGATGGACGCAGCCAAACCGACGGGGTCATCGAATGCAGCTGATGCCCATTGGAGTGAATTTCAGCCAACCAGAGTCTTGTTGGAAACCCTCAAGACTCAAGTGTTTTTCTGCATTACCCTTACGTAGGGCAACGGACTTGTAAACTTGTTCCGAAAATCGACGCGATAAAATTTGTCTCATTCCCACTGTGTTTTAATTCTCCCTAACCAAGTATATATATTTTACTACAGATACCTCATTAAGTATAAATTGTAACCATATTACTTCTTCTGAGACAGCAGCATGCTTGATTTAGTAAATAGTGTCACCAGTTCCTCAAATCGTCTTTAAATGCAAAGCAGATGTGGGAAACCGATGTATAGGGTCCCCTCGAGCTACCCTAAGCCATTGGACCAGCGTCTGTTGGCAACAGCAGAAGCGGCCGCAACCAGGTTACGAAAACCGGCACTATGTGCCCAGAAGAACTTCCTTCAGGCCCCACGCTTACCGTGGTGAAAGGTTGACTGATCACAGTCAGCTTTCTGTGCCCTTCCGCTCTCGACCCGCCTGTGTTGTAAAACTAACTTTTGTCGATTTCCCAGTCACTGATATGTTTTACTGTATCCCGTTAGCGTTTACTTGTACTGCCCCAAGACAAATTTTTCAAAAGCAATGTATGCTGGCCAACCCGTCTTCTGAATACTGCTATGGGAGTTTTAGTAACTCTAAGACCGTTAACTGTCTAAAGATGCCTAAAATTAGTACTTATCTGGCATGTGAACAAATAATCGGTCGACTTACGCCATTATCAGTTTGAGTCTATTGATGCATGACGCATTCGTGTGCATAGCTTCAAAGGCCCCGCGTCCTACTTTGAAGGACGGGTATAAACAGTGCGAGTTTTGTCGCGAGCGAAGGTACCCGGTATCCAAGGTACAGTAGGTGTGCTAACTCATGAAATGATGACCGAAATTCTAAAATGCGTCTTCGTTTCCATGTCCCTAAAAATTCAATTATATTTCATGGAAAACTTGCATAAGAATATCCATTTTTGCTCATTAAGTAGAACATTACTTTGTTTCCCATTGTATTTTCAAATGAAAGGTATAATTCGGTCTTTAAAAACTCTTTTCAATTCCCGAATAATTTTAAACTCTACCTGTCATTACACTTGCATTGAGGGTCCCCAAACTGCAAACCGTATATTTTTCTCATACGGAGAACCATATATTCCTCTTCAGTATTAAAAGGAGACCATGTGGAGTTCATAAAATTTAGCCATGGATTTTAGCCATATTATAAACTTTACAAGCAACATTAGTAAGTGCAGAGGCAGGATGTTTTATGAATGGGCATTTCACGGTATTAAAAACCTCACAATTGTAAACCTTTTAAAAACCGAATTATACCCTTCCTTCGAGGGGGACATTAAAAGAAGACGTAATTTTCTACTGAATGAGCGAAGGAATGAATATTCTTAGGCATGTATTTCATGAAACATGCTTGAATCTTTAAGAGCATCCAAAATCGATCAGAAAAATTCATGCTACTTAAGTAGTCATTTTTTGCAGTGTAGTTCTTGCATGCGGTCGGAAATACGTTCTTTCAAAAGAGGAAATCCCGAGGAAGCGGAATTATTATAGAATTATGCTGCAAGATGAGTAGTTTTAAAGCCCTACTTAAGTAGTCTTTTCGAAACGAATGCGCATTTCAGAATCTCGTTCATCATTTCATGAGTTAGCACACCTACTGTATGTATTGCTTCTGGAAACAGATGGCCTCGTCTCTTTACTGGCGACTGACTTCCATCTATGTGCGTAAGGGCGAGTTTTACAATTTCATTACAAGTTTCTAGTCGCTTGAGTCTCATGAGACACAGCAAACGATTCCTATCTTTTCCAACAGGCAAACTCTTCCTAAAATGTACTGATTTATCACGACGTGCAGCGGCACAGCAGTGAGCATAAGTGTAGTCTGTGAGCTACAATTATCAAGTCATAAGGAGAAGACAAAAGGCACCAGAATGAGCGGTTTATTGTGCACGGTAACCGGAGTTGTCCTCTCAGGCGGCAGTGGCCACTGGCATGGCCAGGGCTCGCGTTGACTGAGTTCAGTCATGCCTGAGAGTCGTTGGATCAGTGGTGGAAGCCGCTTTTTTGGCTCGTGTGCCAAACTCAAGCGGTCTCCAATTAGTGGGTGTTGCATTTTCCGAGGGGTGGTGTCCCAGTGGCTTGTTTTGCTGGTTGCAGGGGATGGAGTGCGTTCATGTGGCCACATAAACAGCTAGCTATAGCTGTGCGGACGCAGGTATGCGCGGGCTGTTGGTCGTGTGACTTCAGTCCAGCGCGTCTGCAACGGCTCGCTGCTAGAGGTGAATGACCCTGAGACAGCGAGGTCGTGAACAATGACGCCAGACCGGTCATGATGGCTGGCTGCCCCAGACGCACTAAAGCCATGGCTTGGAAGGCCTCCAGTTGACGAGTCATCGCGATCCTCGTGGTCAGCACCGTGTGTGTGGATGAAAGCGAACCGGCCGGAGTGTCCCAGCAGTTTAAGTCACTAGGGAGACCCTAGTGACTACGACCGTCGGGCGCAATTCCAAACAAGAAGAGAAGAAGTGGAACGCCATTTGGGAGGATGTTGTATTCTGAACAGAACCGTTAAAGAACAGATTGGTAGGAATTGGCAGTCGAGTGAGGACACGCCCGACGCCGCAACTGCGAGAAAGTGGAGCAGTCGTCAAGCCCCTCCAGCGAGGTCACATATGAGTCAGCCTCGAAGACGACTGGCCAGTTCAGACTGCCGACCTTGGCAGGGAACCAGAATGAAATTGGTGCAAATGAAGGCGAAATTCCGAGTTCCAGGGGAGGAAGAGTCGAGCATCGGACGAAATCATGGTCTCCTTCGATGTGACGTCGTTATTCACATCCATCCCACCAAACTTGGCCCGCGAAGTCTTGCGCGGGAGACTTGAAGAGGCCTACGATGAGATTCAGAATGTACTCAAAATTGAACACCTCATGAGGCTGTTTGAATTCTGCCAACAAACTCTCTTCACTTTTGCAGGAGAGACCTATAAATAAATCAAGGGAACCTCCATGGGCTCACCGGTCTCCGATTTGGTGGCAGAACTGGTCCTACAGGAGTTAGGAAAGATTGCATTCATCCAACATGAACCGGTGTTTTGGCGCCTTTACGTAGACGACACGTTCGTCATCGTAAAAAAGGACATGCTGTAACATTTCCATAGCCTGCTCAATGCAGTCTTCTCCGATATAAAAGTCAGGAGGGAAGAAGAACAGGAACAGCAGTTGCCCTTCCTGGATGTGCTTGTGAGACGAAACCTTAGCAGTGAACTGGAAAAAACGGTTTATAGGAAGGCAACGAACGCCACACAAATTCTCAGTTTTTACAGCAACCATCCGGTGACTCACAAACAAAGCTATAGGTCAGTATAGGTCAGTATATTTTAAGAGTAATAGGCAATGCCTTTGAAAACCCTATTGTAAAAGGTACAGGCAATATATCACTTTAAATAAACATGGTACTGAAATGTTGTCAATAACATACACATTTAACAGAATATTTTCCATGAAAATGTAGAACCAAACTTGAGAACATTCTGTTGTAGATGATTTCAGTAAAATGTAATGACAGTCATCCGCATTAGCGGTATGAGTATGCAAGGCGTTGGTTTAGCACCACAGAGCTGTTCTGTCCAGACAAGCGATAGTGTCCAAGCAAATATGCATCGAGTCTTTGCTTGAACGTCTCCGTGGTATCCGCCATTATTACGTCCTCGGGAAGCCCGTTCCAGGCACCGACGACTCGCTGTGAAAAACAGTATTTGCGAACGTCCAGGCGGCATCGGGATCCTCTCAGTTTTAGAGAGTTCCCACGCAGGTTTGTTGTTGTGGCCAGGGTGAATAAATCGTTGGGGTTTAGGGCACATTCCCCGTTCCTCAATATCCGGTAGGCCTGTATGAGATCTCCTCGAACCTGCCTGTACTCAAGAGGAAAAAGTTTAAGTTCCCTAGGTCGGCAGTTGTAAGGTAAAGTCCTCAGGCCTTTTACAATTTCTGTTGCTCTCCTCTGAACTCTTTCTAGCAACTTATTGTCTTTTTTAGCAACGGGCGCCACGCTTGGATTCCATATTCCAGATGCGAGCGAATGAACGCTCCGTATACTTTTCCAAATAACTCTTTGTCTATGTCCACGAAAGATCGTTTAATGGCAAAGAGAACACTAGTTGCTCTTTTGGACGCCCTAACACACTGAGATGAAGGCTTAAGGGTGGACAGAATGTTAATCCCAAGATCTTTTTGTTCGGTTACATTTGAAAAGCACCTTCCACCAAGTTGTGTGAAGACGCTCTTCAAACGGACTCAAACTCATTGCAGCAAACCGGAAGACAGAAAACGTGAGGTCCATTATCTCCGCGACCAATTTGTGCAAAATGGCTATCCGAGGGCATTCATAAGTCGTTGCCTACGCGATCGCCACCAGAGGACTCGGACATCAACACCACCGACAATATGGCATTCTCTGCCATACATCAAGGGTGTTTCAGAGGCGGCCGAGCGCATTACTGCAGAGCTCAGTATTGGAATTGCGCACCGCCCCAAAGCCACCATGCGCAATAGGGTCGTGAAAATCAAAGACCGGCTAAAGCCTGAAGAGCAATCTGGAGTAGTATATCGCATTCCGTGTCAACATTGTCCTTGTAACTACACAGGGCAGACTGGGCGCATGGTCGGATCGCGCATACACGAACATAAGCTGGCTGTGCGACGAGGCGACGCATTAGCACAAGTGGCCGCCCACACCTACGAAATGTGGCACGAGTTTAATTTCACAGCCAACAAAATAGTCTCCCGGGCCGGAAACAAAACAGGCCGAGAATTGATTGAAGCCTGGGTCGCGGAGAAGAACTCGGTCAATCGATTTATCGGTCTGGCGCCGACGTACAGTGCCCTGCGTACTCACCTCCAGTCTCGCGCAGTCCGTCGATGATTGGCCTACATGCCTCATAATTGTCGGCTGTTCTATTGCTGCTACTATCTCTGACGATGGGCTCCTGTACGAGTATGAAAACTCAGGACAATAAACAAAGCGTTCCGGTGCTCGACTTTTCTTCTTCTTTTATGAAATTGGTGCGCAGGTACAAGTAGTTGCGTGAAGCTCAGCGTTCCAACAGGCGGTCGGAGTTGGGCCACTACAGGAGGACTGAGTTAAGCTCAATGGCTCCTTCTTAACGTGATCCCCATGGCTCATTCACGCGCACGCGAGATTTGGGTCGTCCCCCTTCGTGAAAGCCTAGCACACTGTGCAGGGCCCGGACCAACTGCGATCTAGTGTAGCATTTGTTTTAACGTGACGAAGACTCCGCCGCTTGTAAGCTTCGCGCCGCTTGCATGCTCTCTGGTCAGGTCGTTGCACATTTTAAATATTAACTTTATCCACTTACTGGCCTTCCTTACCTCTCTCCATTTATGAGGTTAGTAAGCCGTAGTTCGTTAGTTCGCGGGAACGACATAACTTACGTCACTAGCAGAACAATCAAAGTGGGCATGCGACAAGGCGAGAAACTTTTTACCTGTAATTACTCAAATTTCAAGCTGCTCACTAGTACGGAGAATACAGTGGGTTCGTCGACCTTTTTTGATGCCGGCTGGCACATAAACGCTGAGGTGCGCGAAACAACGTTCCGGGATCTGGGCTTTCAGTGACAGCAGGGTTGTGTCCTCTGGACTGGTTAGTGGCGCCTCTTCCTTGCTTCGGAGGTGGCAGTCATTCCTGATGACTGTGAAGATGTCCCTCATTTCAGAGTGATCTCCTGTAAAAGCATCTAATCCTTTTGCACCCCCAAACCCATTTAGACCTTTATTCGGCATCGGTGAGCGTCCGACTCCATCAATGTATATTCTCGATCGAAACCGACAGGACAGAGAGTCCGTGGCTTAGTGATTAGAGGCGTTGGACTTCTAACTGACAGGACGCGAGTTCAAGCCCCATGGGTTGCACACCTCGGGGTTGTGTATGGCTGTCTGGCGACGGCAAGCAAGCCAGAAACAGCCATTCCCGTCTCCCGTCTTAGTTAGTAATTCCACTCTGCATGTATTATTGTGTGTCACTGCAGGGCCGATTTTACTTTATAGGACTCAGTCAGGCGCAGTATTCGAACAGCAAATGAGCACGAAATAATCAAAAAGGTGCCTGATTAACCCGTTATTTGTCCTGTTTGACATGCGCCGTGGTTTCGCGGTTCCATGCCTCTGCAGAACTGAGAACCAGAAGCAGATAGTACATTTACTGAGTCAGCTTGGGTGGATTATGTTTCTGCGGCTTACAACTACGCGTCCACAGCCTGGTTTGCAGTAACCGATGGCGATTTCATTGAAAAAGTACATCTTTTAGGAAAGGCAGATAGGCCAGGATGTGGATTCCCGGCCTATTGGCCACTTTAATCTGAAAGGTAGCTAAACAGCCACAGCCGAATGTTTGGATCCAGTTTACTACCTCGAGGTGGCTGATTCGGTTCCACTTCATAGGCTCTCCCCGGGTCGAACAGACTGGCAATGGCCTACCTCTATATGTCGAGGCACTTCCTCGAGATTTTAACTTTCGTCCACGATACGACCGTGATGTGAAGCGAATACGACGCTGTCTCTCGCGTTGGATTTGCGCCCCTTACGCAAGTACCAGATTCACCTCCACAGCTAGGGGAGGCCGCGATGTCGCGCTTAGTCAAAAAGGCTAATCCTTTTGCACCCCCCGAACCCATTTAGACTTTTATTCGGCATCGGTGAGCGCCCCTCTAGCATTGTATATTCCTGATCGCAACCGACAGGACAACGAGTCCGTAGCTCACTGGTTAAAGGCGTTGGACTTCTAACTAACGGGTCGCAAGTTCGAGCCCCAGGTATTCTACACCTCGGGGTTGGGTATGACTGGCCGACGACAGCTAATAAACCGCAAATGGCCATTCCAGTCTCCCTTGTCCCTGTCGGTAATAGCATTCTGTCTAAAAATCGTTTGCATTGTTCCGGCTGCCGACATATGTCCAGTGTCGACTATGTTGTCCATTATGGAGTACAGCAACACTTTACGGCCAAAAGTGAAGGAGCAATCAGTCCCGAAAAAGCTCGGTATAATATCCTTACCCTTTAAGGGCGAAAACATCTCTAATACTATCAAGCGGCGATTGAGATGCGCTATTGAAAGAACTTACAACTCAGCTGAACTCATCTTCTGCAGTCCTACTAAGGCTATCGAAGTTCCACGGGCGAAGGATGCCTTGTCATTGCACGCCACGTCAAATTGTGTTTACCAATTTACATGCACTTGTGGATGCAAGTACACTGGGCGAACGCAAAGGCAACTGGCAGGCAGGTCACTTGAACACCTGCCTAAATGGCCTCAAAGCAGGAAAATAAGATTCCACGGTCTTTTATTACAAAACACCTCCTTGATAGCGGTCAGTCGGTTGACCCCCAAAACATCTTTTCGAGTATTAGTTCGAGCACGAACAACTCGGTTACTGCGCTACCTGGAGGCAGCCTACATACGGCGGGAGAAACCCGACCCATGTAAACAGTTAAACCGCACTGTCAACTTCAGCTTGCCCTGGTAGATCTGAGTCCTTTCGATTTACGAAATCCCTCGGAGTGTTAACTTCGCCATTTTCTGTCCTATGTTGCTTTCCAAGTTACCATTTATTGATGCAGTATACATGCAGTATACGATGGCCTTGCTGTTTTACGTTGATTTTCTCCGTGGAAGTTCAGACTTCTGTATCGTTCTAACTTGTTATCTGTGTTATGCAACGACAGGCTGCAGTTGATAAGCCGTCGCGAAATTTATTGGGAAATCATCAATCCCAATTTCACGAATTTACGATACTGGTTTCCCAGATCGTCGTCAGGTTTACAAAAAATATGGTAAATATTTAACTTTCCAAACATGTCAGAAGACCAATGACCGACCGGGCTTTGTGTAAGCGGGCGTTTGCTGCACACTATTGGCCTCCTAGGATTGGCTGCTGTCTTTTCCAATTCCTCCGGAGATTATTGCATAACACACCCAAATAAATGTCCGTTTATGCATCATTTACTGGAGTATTTTACGTGCTCAAATCTTGGCTTTAACAAGTAGTCACAGTTCGACAATGCGAATTCTGTCTCAGGCAAAGGTCCTCTTCATAATAAGGACATGCATTATTGTCGGACGCAAGTGATCTCGTCTCTTCACTGGCAATTGATATCCATTAGAGACTGCAGGGGAGGGGCAATTTTCCAGCCCAAACAATAACTTTTGTTGTTTTTTAATTTTCTCAGAAATTAACTGCGAACTTGGAGTTGATCAGTATAAACTAAGGTCTATAGGCACAGACCGAAATTTGATGTATGAACATTTGCGACGAAGTCCCTCAGTTTTCGTTTAACCCCTGTAACAAACTGCACAGAATCTAGCGAAGAATTTTACCCTTCCCATAGTTCGTAAAATTACGCCCTCTTGCGGCTGAAGCCACCTCACTTATTCGCACCCGAAGAAAGGATTTATAAGCGACTAGGGAGTCAACTCTATCCACTTGCAGAGAGTAGCGAAATTTTAGTTAAGAGTCCGGTTACAACTTGAAATTGGGTGATGTGTTACAGACGGCGAAGGTGTAAAAATCTTGATTGCAGGGGTGGTGACAGAGAAAATGGTCGAAATACAGCCTTGAACGGCACACCATAAATCACGCAGGCGTCGTTTATTTGTTTATGTGCATCAACCCCTGACGGACATGTGGGTCGCCTTATGAAGGGACCCTATGAGAACTCCGAAAAAGGACTTGTACCACTGACACTGGTCGTAATGGTGCGCGCACCAATGACCGCATCAGCAAAACAGATACCGCCCACTACAAACTTACGTTTTGGCGCCGATACGTGAACGATACATTCGCCATTATTCAAAAAGGACAGGCTATCAGGTTTTCAAGACCTGCTTAACAGCGTCTTCTCCGACATTCAGTTTACAAGAGAAGACGAGGGGGACGAGAAACAACCCTTCCTTGACGTGCTCGTCACGCGCACACCTGATGGCAAACTCAGTACTACAGTGTACAGAAAGGCGACCAATACAACCCAGGTCCTCAACTATCATAGTAACCACCCATTGGTGCACAAGCGGGACTGTGTGAGGGCGCTTTTCGACCGGGTGAAAACGCACTGTAGCGAGCCCGAAGGAAGGATGAAATAACTGCGGCATCTCAGGGACTAATCAACAAAGAACCGCTATCCAAATAGTTTCATCAGCCGCTGCATACGCATGCATCCACGACGGACAAACGGAAGAGACACCAACAATTTGGCACTCCCTACCGTATATAAAGAATGTGTCGGAGGCTACAGAACGCATTGCGTCAGAGTTAGACGTGGGCATCGCTCATCATCCGGCGACTACCATGCGTAGCAGGATCAAGAAAATGAAGGATCAGCTGGACGCAGGGGAGCAGTCGGGCGTAGTCTATCAAATGCCGTGCCATAACTGTCCTTGCCACTATACAGGCCAAACAGGCCGGCGTCTCACCTCAATAATACTTGAGCACAAACGGGCCGTTCGGAGAGATGACCCATTATCGCAAGTCGCCACTCACACGCTGGAGGAAAGCTATGAGTTCGACTTCGCCAGCACGCGGATATTGGCGCGAGCCGGCAACAAGACGGGGCGATGACTGTTGGAAGCGGGGGTGTCGGACACCAACTCCATCAATAGACACATTGATTTGTCTGCATGTTATCACGTACTCCGCCCACGCAGCCAGGTGGCGCAGCTCACATCGTCGCGAAGTACAAAGGGCGGCACCACGCCGGGGAACCATTTGGGGTCGGGCGGCACAAACTAGACCTAACCACGGACGTAGTCCCCCTCCCCTCACGGCACAACAATATAAATGTTCACACGTTTCTGAACTCGAGCAGTCTCTGATGATGAACTCCATTTCGAGTTCGAAAGCTAAGGCCAGTAAATCTACCGTCTCAGCGATCAT
>CACRXP010000601.1:250177-279045 GCA_902702965.1 Spirometra erinaceieuropaei
TTACTTATATTTCAAAAGTGGCTAAAGATTTTAAATATTTGTGACGCTGAGGACGACAGCGAATAGCTGGACCTGGTTAGGATTTATGACACACATGCTATCAGTTGCTAGCCTTTAGGAGCAGTCATGTACGTAAACAGAGATACGCTTTACAAACTACCACATTATAATAAGTAGCAAGGCAGTTAAAGCCAACAATTTCCTTAAAAATTCCGATGTGTTCACTTGCCCTTGATTACTTAGGTGGGATTCGAATATTAATCATCATCTCGTTCAATCCGAAGACATTTCAGGGTGTCGGCTTTTTAATGCATTTATTTCCGGTCGCCTGCAGAAGTCGCACGCCAAAAAGAGGCTACTCAGGCAGTATCAAACGTTTCCGTCAATCCTCGACTGCCCAAAAAATCAAATGCACTTTGTGGAAAGTATGCATAAGCGTATCCTCCTTTGAGGTGAGTATGATTTTGCAGACGGTCATATAGAGGCGCAGTTAAAAGTCAGCATCCCGATGTGATTGCTACCAAAGGGATGAAAGGGTGTTGCCACATTTCCATTCTGCAAAAATTCCTACGGAAATTTCAGACGATCCGAGTGGCAACCGGTCAGAACGGAGGACGGCGCTAGTCGCTCGAGAACTGGTGCTCTACGTTCAGGGAGGTCCTTTTTCACTGAAGGTCGTCATGTCCACATCCATGGACACATTCAAGAGGAGGCTTGACCAGTACCACCACGTATTCAGAAACTAACAAACTCCTCCCCTTGTATCACACCCCGACGCTTTTGCTACTCCCTACGTTTAAGTAGCATTATTTTATGATATTCGTTAAACTCCGACCGAAGCATAAACGTCTTTCGATATTGCTCGGTCCATTTCGGTACCGCGTACTGATTACTGTACAATTTTGACAGAGCATGCACTCACAGGCAAATTTATACGACTAATCGGTGCTTTCCGTACGTAATTAGTTACCTTATTTTCGTTTGCACTCGCCTTACATATTGTTTTTCCATGATGATATTGTAACCAAAAGGCATTCGCCCACCTTTCCCTTAATAAAAACTGAACTGAACTGAAGCCGCCATTTTGGAAATATGTTTTAAATCGAGAGCGTTTATGAGCGTACTTGCTTCAGGAGTGCAATCACCCAAGAAAATCCCTAATTTACCAGAATTAGAAACTAGGGCAAATAAACGGCAGTCTCACTGACCCACTATCTACCGACGCAGGTCTATAGGTCAGCCAATCGCAGGAATAAATGAACAAGCTTCACCGATAGATAAATCACGCACGAAAGCAACAGTTGGAACCTATGCACCGTTCTCCACTGACCCATCCTTAGAGGGCTCGGCATCAGGTGGGCTCCTCGACTTAATCACTATAACCTCACCAACAATAGCTACAAAGACGCCACCAAGAATCCAAAGAACCAGCTGAAACCGTGATCTGGGCCGTCACACACGACTACTTTGGGCCCGTTCCTACGCGGCTTTGTAGTGTCACAGTGAAGGGTCGAAACAACTCTGTTTTCCTGACTTTATATATGGGACACTCGTTGCTGTTGTCCGTCAGAATCAATAGGCCGCCACTTCAGAGAACTTAATTCCAACAACCAGTTTCGTCTAGGCACCTTTGTGCTTCACAATGGGCCCCCAAGGAGTCACCAGGCTTATATGTAAGAACATGTATACACAAACGCAATCGCGCTGAGATATTTGTTGATGAAGGCGGGGGGAGTCTCCAACAGGCACTTGGACCCCGGACCGGAAACATCTGGACTGAGTTGATAGTTTTCTAGGAAATAATCCTATGCAACTTAATCATGGATGTATGTATTGTCAGTTGTGATTACGAATAATCAAAATCGCGTAGGAGCAGTGAATGCTTGATAGGCGACAAAAACAAATTAGGAATTTACATCAAATCTTTTCTTCTTTTCCATTAAAAACATCGAGGATCAGTGGCAGGCTCCATGCGATCTCCTTTAGTCCGGAGCTGTGAAGCAAATATGACGTCTGGATTTCATCCAGCGAGCAAACTGAACCGGATAACACTACCACAGGGCTTGGACGTCGCGTTAAAACTTCAAGGTGTCTCAAGCTTGTCAGTAAGCTGGTGTCTTGGAGAAAATCCTCCTGGTGGGTGTTTAGAGGAAATTATAAGTACGCCAACATTGAAACTAAACTGTACGGGCATCTCAGAAGAGTGTGCTTGTGTGCTCACTCTACACTGACTTTTTGTTGATCCCGACCATACAGTGGCATGCAGGTTGATCGGTATCCAGGTCGTAAACGTCCTTCATATGCTCGAACACGCCGTCAAATAGAAAAACATTGCTACTGTAGTAGTTACAGTAGATAGTAAAGTTCGGCAAGAATGGACGCTACCGGACTTGCTGCCTCCCCGAAGCAAACACACTCTGCAAAGGCTACGAACAGGAAACCAACTACCAGACTGATGTCGGCCAAGTTATAACAGCAGAGTGGAGGGATGAAAACGGATGCGGGCAGATTGGTACAGAACTGTTCCAGGATTAATGTGCATTCACCTAGCCAATCATAACCCTGATCACCAGCTGGGACCAGCAACAGAAACATGCGCTCGTGAACGGCGTGGATAGTCAGCAGACGGTAGCCAGCTGCCTGTTCGTGACCTTTGCGACCCATACGACGCTTGTCTGCCTCGGGAAGCCAAAAGATCGGTGTGTGCCTACTCTTGCCTGAATAAATACCGGGTGCGCGGTGACAGAGAATGACTGTGGCGAAGCATTGATGAACTCCGGTTCGATGGAGTGCTTATGACCTATCAATTATATCCGTTACTGCTAAGTTGCAGCTAATGAGGGTGGACCTCGGTCGAGAAGGCATCTAGAGGGATATCGTCCTCAACTCGGCACGACTTATCAGTCAGCGATGTGTTTTTTCCTGACCAACTGCAGTCTGTTGTTAGAACTATTATCAGAAAAAGGGCCTATAAAACACCTGCTACCAACGGACATTACTGAGACATGTAGGTCATATCTCCTGCCCAAACTCTTCACGGAAGTTACGTACACTTCGACTGGTTTTTTGACTGATCTCGCGGCAATTTCAGAGGTTTTGACAAAATGCAAAGAAGGTCGCTTGGTCAATTTTATCTCTGTCTTGAACGTTTGGTGGGATGTTCGGCTCCGGGAACCAAAAGCTGCCTACTCGGCTAAAAGCTTTCAAGACAACTGCGATTGGCCCGATACCTCCGAAATGGAACTAGAGGCGTCAACTGTCTTCGAGCCTATGTCGGACACAGCAAACTGCATTTCTGCGAGTATGCGCACCAGCAACTCGAAGTAACTAGGGCAGTCTATATCCGTAACACGCAAGCTGGGGCGTACTGAAGTACCCTGCGGTCGATTACCGGGCTGACATACTGAGTTAAAGAGTTGTTCTTGGGACGGCTCCTTAAAGAAGCCGTATGTTGCCACAGCGATCAAACCAACGTGCACTTAGTCCCCATCAAATGCATGACCGAAGATAGCGGACATGGCCCATATGATCTACTTTCCGAATCAACTGAACGGAAGAAGTGTTACAAAGTTGAAAATCCTGTGGGATTACAGGGTCAGTGTCAGAGGGTGAAGGTAATTACTAACTTGTACTTGATATGGCTGAGATCCTGCCTGATCTACTCGGCCTCTATGATGTCCCGAACTGTACCTCTCCACGCATGACGACCTGCGGCAGCAAATCTGGACAGTTAAACCCATTCTCTTCGCCAACGACTGAGATCGAATACCGAAGGTCCAAGAACCACCTCTATGTCTTGACGAACTGTGTCGAGCCAGGCTTTGAGTTGATCCCTTCTTCGGTGCCTCCAATAGGGTAACGGTGCCGGATCGGGCGCAGTAACATTGAGCTCCTGAAGTGGACGACGAGCGTGCCGAAACCACCTCAATCGTCTTTCTTGGATGGCCGGAGTTATCCTTGCGATGTTGTCACAGCGAGCGCGGACCGTCTCATTTGAGATGAAGTGGTTGTTCTTCACTCGAAGGATGGTCCTCAAACAGTGGTGGTCAAATACCGCCAGTTTTCGTTTAGAGCCCTCAGGAGAACCCAGTAAACAGCGTAGTTGAGCACAATGGGCGACAGGATACAAGCCCGTCGAACTCCAAACCGAATAGCAAATGGTTGGGAAAAATTTTTGCAGACCAGGACTCGCGGAGTGGTGGAACGATAACAGGCCTTGATAATGGCGATACGCCATTTGCCGCCGCATGGACTCACGATGGACAGAATCGGACGCGGCGGCAGCCAACAAAGCAGACGGCTATCGGTTGCTGGCAGCTGTGGCGAAATTCGAGAATGCGCCTCAGTGTGGATACCTGGTTCGCGCATCCACGTCCAGCACGAGATTCGGCTTGGCTGGGCCTCGTGCTAGTCACGCACAACTTGGAACCGCCTGTGTAGGACAATGGCGAAGATCTTCGCAGCAACGTCGATGAGGCTTATGCCGCGATAATTCTCGCATCTTGTCCTATCTCCCTTTTCGAGGATAGGTACAAGGATGCCTCTGCTCGGGTCTCCGCAGTGCTGGTTTGCCAGACTTTTGTGAAACCGGGGAGTCTACGATGTGGCACTTTTGGCGCGAATGAGAGGTGAATTTTAAAGCGTGTACGAACGAGGACATGGTCCGACCCATGGGCGTTACCAGTCTCGGCAACACACATCGACCTGTCATCGTGAACACAGCTGCGGAACCTTGAGCTATTTACTATGTTGCCATTCTGACTGGTCGTATGACCGTCGTTTGAATACCATGTCAGCAGATGTTTTTAGCGATGCTGGAAACACGTTTTGGTGACAAGTAGTCGGTAGACTTCAAATTTAGCGTTTGTAAAGTTCATCGAAGCGGTAGTGAAAAAAGAGCACTCGGTATGCTGCTCACAGTTTCCCATACTTGTGTCTGCCGAGGGGTCAACAAATCATCAGGTGATCCACTTCGGCTTTCATAGGGTAAAACCCGCTGGACAGTTTTATGCGGCCTAGTGTCGGCCCGCGTGCAGCCACTGAGATAATTAAAACAACACGTCCACCTGGCCGCTGGCTGTCTGACAGCATTACCTATGATAACGTTCATCCAAACGCTAGATCTCGGTTTAAACCCCACATCCTTAGTGATCTCAAGGGTCGGAGAACAAGGACAGAGACCTCAACTACACTTTCTAAAGGGTTTGAAGGCAACTTCATAGGAAATCACTTCGATAGGGTTCGAAAGTCTAATTTAGGTTTTGGGAAGCGATGGCTGTCTGAAGTTGAAGCGGTGGGGTCCAGGAGTTTCTGCGGCACGAACGAAAAACATTCCGATGAGGGATTCGCTCGTTGGTGTTGCTAAGTCGACGTGAAATCAACCCCGGTACTAAAAATGTAGTTCGGGCCAAAATCCCCGAAGTAGTGTCCGACTGTACTGGACCAACCGGCTCCCAGGGTTCCGGGTTCTCTACATCATGTAACTCCCAACGTGCATTAATGAAAATCAGCCGTGCGTGACACTGTATTTACCGGACTGGAATTTGATGTTGAAGGCACAAACTTTAAGAGGGCCTAGGGGTATCAGCGATTGCAGCGACGCCCTAGACTTGAAAATAGTAGAACTGCAAACGATGCGAGGTAAACTTCGACCGGTCGAGTAACTTAAGTTTTTGATCCACGGCGATGTAACAGAGACCAAGTCGAAAAAATGAGAAGACGAAAACCTTGAACCCTACTTATGACCACCGACAGTTTTTCGTGCCACAACGCCCTTCGCTCGAATGTGAAAGTGCTTACTCTCACTAATACCAACTAGCGTCATTGGTCCAACCGGCTGCGGAGCCCACAGCATGGGAACTCAATGCAGTCCAAGCACTTAAGCCAACAGTCAGACGGCAATATTCACTCAGTTCGCGTTTTGTTCGCAGACTGAAGACTCGAGGCCTGACTTAGTCCCATTTAGTCATATTCCAAATGTACAATGCGGCGAGAACTCCGATTTGGAAAACGACTAGGGGTGGGGAAAGCCCAAGGAGACCGCGGTCTAGTAGCCGGAGTCGGCCAGTCCCAGAAGGAGGGCCCCTAGTCAACGTGAAATTTCTAGTTTAAAGACAGGGTAAAACATCTGGAACTGAGAGCGGTGTGAGAGCCCCAGGTGCCAAACGCTTCTGTCACGCGCAGTTCTGCAGTGAACATGAACAAGATTTGTAGGTCTCGAGGCCTTAACTGAGTAAGAGCTTGCAGTGAGTGCACTCACACCGGCGCAGATGTTGTCCACAAGCCATGTGACATGTTATATTCTTTACAACTGACACATCAGACGATCAGACGTAGATAAAACAATCGGGTGCCTGCAGCGCCTACAAGCCAGGAGGGTGGACACTATGCGGTTCGTGTCCTCGAGTTGTAATCTACTCAGCGGCTAGCTTTATGCCGGACGTGCGAAAGGATGCCGCATACAAGACTAACGCATTATGCCCGGGAGAGACCGGAAACGTCAGCAGGACGACTGAGATGCTTGCTTGTGAGCATCAGCCCGGATGTGACCAAGGAAGGTTTAGCCCCACGAACAAGTAGGAAGAGATAGTTTACTAGCGATAGATGGCGTGCGCAGATGGAAACGAACACACTTTCCTCCTATAAGAAACGTGCTTGCGACAGTTTCAAACAGATGCACGAGTAGGCCACCGCCCGATTCCCGAGGCGGCGAGACATGCCTGGCAAACCGAAGAAATTGATGAATATCAAACAGATGATAAAATCAAGGGGGTACCACATGTGAGATCAGCTCTATGGAGGCATTTCTTACTGCAAATAAAGTTTGCTTAACTAGGAAAAAGCTGTCGGCAGCTTTACAGTAAAATGACTACGGTCGTAAGTGCTGCAAACTCGGGAAACCAAATCGTGCGTCACGACGCAAAAACAATACCGTAACTGTCATCTGCAATCTAGCAGTTACGTCTCACTGATGGGTTTGACGTTGCACGTACTCGTAGGACACATTGTCTGGGTACCACCGTCACCACCATAGAAACACGTGCATGGGACTGCTGGCTACATGCGAACTGAGCCCTGGCGAACAGGTGAACAGCGCCCCGAGCACAGGGGGTTTTAAGTAGGAAATCAGTACAGCAAAAAAACAGTAAAAATGCAGAAAGCCATGGTACAAATTTATTGCTCTACTTGTTCATCAAGATGCCGTCATATTTGCTCTGGAACCACTTCATGGCTTCCTCCTTAGTGACGTGGTGTTTTGGACCGACTTTGGAGACGCATCTTCGCCTACAAACAACGTAAGAAAGACCTGCTACACTAACCTGTGGGCTACACGCTGGCCCGGACGGCCGAGGATAACATAGAAATCCATGCCATAAATGCCGATATTGGGGTCGTACTTCAGGTTTAAATCGATATGTTCAGTGATACCGAAGCCAAAATGACCCATTTTGCTGAAACAGGATTTTGGCAATTCGTACTCCTTCACTTTCAGACCTCGCTCAAGGATTTCTAACACTATAAAGGGCAGAAAAAGACAAACCTTCGGCCTTCGCTCCACGAACGGTACAGTGGACAGCAATCTTTTCGTTTCTGCGAATGCCGAATGTGCGCACAGTCAGTCTGGCCTTGCTAAAAACAGGTTGCTGTTGCGTCAACTGCTCCAAGACCTTGGCAGCGCGCGTGAGACGATCTCCACTCTCACCAACGCATATATTTAGGCAGAGCTTCTGGATTTTAATCTCCCGCATGGGGTTGTTCTCGGCCTTAGGCTTCCTTGTAATACCCATCCCGAAAAGCAGGCAAAAATCGTGCACTCACCACTATTAAAAAGTGCGGGCGAGCGTCCCGAAGGTACTTTAAACAAATGCCACTAACTCGAAGTCGGTCATTCTAGTCGAGTGCAGTAGAAACTGAAAACTCCAACAGTCTGGATTGGTAGATCCTCCGATTTTAGAGTTTATTTTTTAGAGAATTTGCGAAACAACCAGATTCCACCAAACGCTGGAGTGCCTGGCCGAATCCTAAAAATAGGCATACTACAATAATGCTGGAATTAGGGCATCTGCAACAATGTTTTCTGGCATAACAAAGGGTCATGTAAAATCAAAGGCGGTGGCCGCAGGTAAAGCATCTACGATTGGCCACAGAAAACAAAACTGAACGGCCAACCGTCACAAATTATCACGAACCTAGACAGTTCGGAAATATTCTCAAAAGTGATAAAGGGCGAAACATTCGTTAGCTTGGAGACTCCTAAATAGAGCTAAAATAAAACTGAAAATAGAAAGGGCTTTCTGATTTTTCGAAAAAGAGTCAACGCATACAAAACGTACCAGTATATGGAAAAAAACAACTTTTTTATTCGATGTGTGTGTTTGCATGCTCGCGTTTGAAGACACCTTGGAACGTAGGCCTTGCAAGCAGACGCAGATTTCCTTAGCTTACTTTGATTCCCCACGGAATAAGGACTCTTATTGAACATTACAATAACCAGCGCCCTATCCACAGCATGATGTTTTAATACCATTCGCTAGGTTTGAAATACCACCTAGAAATAAACGTTTAGTTTAGGTAAGTTTATTGTAAGAGGCAAGCCTGCGTCTTCAAGCATCTGTTTGCAACGTAAAATTTGATGCAGTGCACAGAGAAACCATGTGGGCTAAAATAATGCAAAGGGGACCATACAAATCGGACGGTTTGCGCCTGAATCACGAGGTCTGATTTCGGCCTCTCATCGTTCAGGCACATTTGGGAGCATAAATGCATCAGGGTTCCTTTTAAAGCTTTCGGTTGATGTTGGCATCACAATATAATACCTTCCGGGAGGGTATTGCATGGTTGGACCACTCTGGGGAACACTATGGACCTTCGCTCGTCCAGCATACTGAACGCGTTGTTTTAACAATGACCCCTGATTCTGGTCGTGAGAGCAAATTCAAAATAGTCGTCAAATGCCGGCTGCACTCCAATCTCTCCATAATTGAAAATCCTTGTAAGAATCCCCGTGTATATTCCCATAACTGAAAGGAAAGGGATTCGTTCTTGCTAGCCGTGTTACATATAGTCAGGAGTCTTAAACCTAAGCCAGCTTGGTAGCTCTCCTTTGGACTCTTTCTAGAATATTTTGGTATCGGGCTCTCCACGATTACCAGGCTTGGCTGTCGTATCCTAAATGCTACCTCGAAAATGTCTCGAGAATTTTGAAGAAGGGGCTTTCATAAAGGTCGCAAAAGACTCTTTTGATGACGTGCAAGACTGACATTACACCTCTTGCCACTCTCGAACAGTGAGTGGACGATTCGTCTTCAGCACGTGGAGGTCGTTTTTGGAATCCACGTACTATACTGCAGCACCGTTCGGGAAATAGATTCTAGTCAGGTCGCTAGTTTCAAATCCGAAATCAACCGAGCAATGTTGTATAAAACAATTTTCCAAGAGACAGAAGCAATTTAAGAACCTTTTGGCGAAATTTCCGTAGACGGGGATCTATTCGTTTAGAATTATTGGTTATCATTTGCAGGTTGCGATTTGCTAGACTACGCCTGTTGACTGTTTACCGCATATTGCACTTCGAAATTGTCAAGTCAAACTGTCCCCACTGGAGTACATGTCTCATTACTAAACTCCCGCTTAAAGTCGGTCACTAGACCTGCCTAAAACTTTAATCAATTACAACTTAATACTTGAGCAGCATTCAGTGGTAATTATCTACTTTGATCTTAACAAAGCATTTCATAAGGTACCCCATAGACGTCATTTGGTAAAATTGGAAGCCCTCGGCATCCGGCCGCCCCTTCTTGACATCTTCAGGGCCTTTCTATCCGCCGATATCAGAAAGTCGTGGTCGGTAAAAGCTACTCGACACCCCACTCGATCACGGGTGGCGTACTTCAAGGCACGGTTCTGGGTCCGCTACTCTTCCTTCTGTACATCAATGATATTTCGACTGAACTCGGAAATTCACAAACTTTTACTTATGCCGATGACCTCAAGTGTGTTTACTCATATTCTAAGGACATCGCAAACGTATGTGTTCAAAAAATTAATGCTGATTTATTACGCTTAAGCAGATGAGCTTCAACATGGCAGATGGAGTTTTCATCATCCAAGTGTAGTTTCATGTCTTTTGGTCCTGCTAAACTTCCTAGTGCCATACTTTTTCACAATAACCCACTTTCAGAATGCCTCACCATATAGGACCTAGGTCTAAGTTATACAAATAAGCTTGCCTTATCACCCCATGCGGATAGAATCTCTGTCAAAGCCGCGCAGATATGTGGATTCATATCGCATCATTTTTTCCTTCCGGAAAGTAAGTTAAGACTTTATCAAATGTTTGTTCTTCCAGTCCTCGAATACTGCTGTCTTTTCTTTGGTTTAATGAACGCCTGTAACTGTAATAAGATCGAAAATGTTCAGGGAGTTTTCACCCGGAAATTGTTCTCTCAAGCTTCGTCCAGTATTTCTTATACTCAGAGATGTCAGCTGGCAAATATCAAGTTTTTGTGGGTTAGGAGACTCGAAGCTGGCCTTTGCTTCCTTTTTCGCATCAACTCTAGTTCCAGTCTTCCACTCATTGCCACTCTCGCTCCGAGAAGTCGATCTTATGCCACGCGCAACTCCTGCATGGTGATTCCGCCGCCGCCTCTTTACACTACGTATAAGCGCTCCCTCTTCTTTGCTTCCAAATATGCTTTCCTTTGGAATAATCTTCCGCCTGAAATTAGATTATCGCCTAAGTTACTGGTATTCAAGTCGAAATTACGCAATCATCTTACACCGGAAAGCATAAAGGCACTGTTAACGGTCTCATTCCCGAACACTCAGATTCCTGACTTCGAGAAGGGTCCTCCTGGGATTTAGTGGTAGATCAAGTGGTAACTCTTAACTATATCATTAGAAACCCTGTTTTTAATTGGTTTCTAAATCCATCGCTATCCTTCCCCCCATAGCGACAATTTTCGCGGTTTTTGATGTCATCTCCCACATTCCGACCTAATGCGGTCTGTCCACGCTCACGGCGGAACCCTCAGTATTCACTGTCTACTAGTAGTTTGGTCGTACCTCCATTCCCCACTCCCCGGCTGGGTTCGAAGCTTACTGTGGCCGATCGCATCTGGGTTCCTCTCGTCTGGCCTCTTTGACGCGAATAGTCTCATCCGGCGTATCAATCCAGCTCAGACGATGTCAGTTCTGAATCCCGTATACATTATCACATGCAGGCCAGTCCTGTCCGATCCGCATACGTATCCTTCAAGGCTGACATTTATTTCTGTCCCGGCGAGTACCGATCTTAATCCGTTATCTACCGCCACATGCAGGCCCGTCCTGCCCGCATTCTTCTGTTGTTATTATTATTGTTATTATTATTATTATTATATGCAAGGGTTTTTTCTCCTGTTAAATTAATCCAGTCATTTGTAAATTCCTAAGTGACCTTTTTCCACTGTTCGTTAGTTATTTTTCTTAACGCACTACAAATTCAGGAACTTTAAATTGGAATTTATACAGATTCTGCCTACCTCGTCTAAAATTCATATGTAAATTTATTTTTGCCTGCTGGCAGTTTAGTTGCCTATAAGAGAGAGAGAGAATAGGCCAAATTTATCCTAATACGACAAACATTTTAGACCATCGACCATCTTTGTTGCATTGCGCTGCACCTGTCCGGGTAAGTCAATAGACTTCCTCATCCATGGTGAAGCTGCTGACATTCCATATTCCAGATGGGGTCTTACAAAGACGCCAAAAAGTCTTTTGAAGTGTTCGGGATGGGACGTCTGATCCAATGCGAAGTGCTAGTTGCCTTCTGGACTATCTTTCTACACTTTTGTGATAGCATTAGGCATGTGATCTTGCATGCACACAGATCTCTGTGTCTTTCTACAGTTTGTAAAGCTGCTCCGTTAATATAGTTCTGGTGTTTAAGAGAGACATGTCGGCCGGTGTCTAAACGCGAGACCGCGCATTTGAACATGTTAAACTACAAAAGCAATCTGTTAGACCAAGCACATTGTTTGTTGATGTCTGACTGCAACCTCGTTGCGTCATCATCGCACGTGATTTCACTCCATATTTGTATACAATCCGCGAACATGAGGGCCTCGCAGTCCAGTTCGATGATGCAGTCATTAACATAAATCAGGAAAAGTACTGGGCTTAAAACAGAACCCTGTAGGATACCACTTTCTACCTTTGTTAATTCCGAGGCGAAGTTACCAACGACGGCTCTCTGTACTCTGGAGGACAGAAAATTCCTGATCCATTTTAACATTCTTCCTAATATTCCTACATCCTAGCTCTTCTGTAAAAGAAGCCTATGTGGAACACTGTCAAAGGTCTTCTTGAAGTCAAAAAATATGATATCCACTGGATAACCCCTATTGGTAGCTCTTGCCCATTTCTCGTGCAAGTAAAGAACACTCGTTAGGCAAGAGCGCCTTAGACAAAAGCCATGTTAGGCATTACACAAAATTTTGTTTTTTTTCCCAGGTACCGCATCAAATGTCCTTTACTAATGCGCTCCATTATTTTACACGCGATGCCGGTAACACTGGCGGGAGGATAATTTCCACAGTCAAGTCCTGGGCCTCCTTTATGGATCGGAGTGATGAGTGCGCACTTCTGTTCGCCCGAGAGCTCGCCTTCTTCAAAGGACTTTTGAAATATTGCAGATAATGGTTCGCACAGTTTATTGGCAAGTTCACGAAGTGCTAATGTGGCAGGGTTCAGCCGGAGTAGTTTGACCCTAACTATGGCCGATGAAAAGAGTGATACCCCGACTATGGAGTGTAGGGAGGGTGTGAGAGGAGGGATGGAGCTAGGAGGAGGTTGGTTGTCGAACGGATGGATAGGCAAATATAGAACTAGGTTCTCGCGTGAAGACGGACTGAAAGAATTTAAAAAAGAGAGACGCTTTAATCTGATCATCTCTCTTTTTTTCAATCTGCAGACCTAAGGGCAGAGGTAAGCCCCTGGGTCATTTTAGCACTCCCTATATGGCCATTTAGAATTTTCGGATGCTAGAAAGGATGTTGCAGCGTGTTCAGACCGAACTTCTTTCGCACCTTGGAAGCCTCACTTTTAGAAACGTTGCGTTGTTGCTTATATTCCCACAAATGTTCTTCGAGCCGGTTAGTCTGTAACGCCTCCACAGGCGATTCATTTTTTGAAAGAGGCCATTAAATCCGAATGTATTCACATTAGGTGGTTTGTAATTGTCCTTCTTCTGAGAGGACGACTGGGATAAGCAATCACTTTCAGAAAGGAACTGAAAGTATTCCAATTATCGTTTGATGAGTGCGCAGGACAGAGAATTATTTGATGATATAATTTGAGCTGCGGGGTACGTAGACGGGCTGGGCTGTAAAGGCTTGGCAGATCTATGAGAAGGCGGTGTACTCCTAAATTAAACTGTTCTACCTTACTTTTGGATCGGAGTTTGATTCAGTTTTGGAGTCTCCCATATCTGACGCCAAGCCACAGTTGACCTAGTTGTAGAGCTTGCAGCATCCTGTTAAACTGGGGAAATTATCGGTCTAGCTGATGTAGGCGGATTTTCATGCGTCCCACGAGGGCTATCCGGAGGATAGGAAACGACAACTAGGGCTGCTGCTTCTGCTACTTTAAGGGCAGGCGCGTGCGTCAAGTGACCTGAGCGAGAGCGAGATATGGGACTAAGGGGAAGGAGGGAGTCAGATGTCGCAGGAGTAGGACCAGATGAATCCTCACGGCCACTCGTATTATGACCGAGTTGCTGAGCATTAGACTGTGAATCAGTGGGTTTACGTGAGAAAAGGGACCCAATTCTACAACAACGAAAAAATTTTGCATTTTCCAAGTACGCACAGACACGATCTCGACGGGCAAAGATTGTGTCAACCTCGATCGATACAAATAATTTAACTGGGATGGGCGGTTTTTTGCTATGGGAGGACAAACGTTTCACAGCGGCTATTTTGTAGTTGAAACCACACGAATACAGGAAATTGGTTGCAACCTCATCTGGCCGAGCCGATCGAGGAACATTTTCCAAAAAAATGTTGTAAGCACGTTTATGTCTATCACTAGATTCACTGGCGACCAGGTGAACATGTGAGTGAAGACGTTTGCATTTTCGAGAGGGAATATCGGAGATGTTCCCGTCGAATAATTTACCAGGAATTGAGAGCAGAGTGACAAACCTTGGTATACAATTATTGTAGTTGTAAAGTGCAGTCAGATTAAGATGCCTATCAGTTACATCGGGTGAGGACTGACTAGTAATACCTTTTGACTGCGATTTAGGTAAGCCTTCTTACTTAGATTTAGATTAGCCATGCTTAAGTAGAGACGCCGAGAGCTTATGCCGACCTGTAACTTTTGCTCTCATCTTGTCTCGAGGCAAGTTGTGAGTAAGGATACTTCTGGCAGACAAGGTGACTGAATTTTAGCTAGATGCTAACGATGTGACAATAAGTTACACAGTTAGTGAGAAATCGAATGCAAAATATGCGAATTGCCGAGTACGATTGGTGGTAACAGGCACAGACTAGCAGAACTCATAAAGGAAGTGGAAACCGGTAGTTCTGAGTGAATAGGCCTTTATTTAAGGAAATGTAACCAAAAACAGGACCTAAAATTGTTAGGTCTCTCGGAAAAACCACTTAAAATAATGTCTTCCACTTATCTTCGAAGTTAGAACCAGCGGCTTGACCTTGACCTCGTAAAAGATTTGTGAGGGCTGAAAGGGGTTGCTATACGCATCACCCTCCTCACCCGAACGAGGAATAGGAAAGAGTCAGATGATACGAGATATGTACGTTAAAAACGGGGATTTGGGTTCATGGAAAGGTTACAAGTGATACAAGAGCAGATGAAGGTTTCAACAGGAGAAGTGGCCCGTTTGATGGAGGGGTGACGCCAACACGCCAGCTAGACAATTATTAAACACTGCAGCGCTATCGGAAACCGCAGAGTGGGGCCGGGGAATGTGCCGGCGTGGAGCGGCACAAGGGCTATCGTAACCGCGGTATTTGCGATAAGAGGGCCGGAAGGGATGTGGGGACAAGACACTGATTATTTTGTCCGACACGCTGTCACATCGGCTCCATCCTGTATCTGCGCTAAAAACAACCCTACCAAATCCCTGGTCCGCTACGCAGCCTCCTCCGGAGGGACAACACTGTCCTCAATGCTGCTAAAGTTGGCGCTCGGAAGGGGTGAGGTGGGTTCTCCGCTCCATCCCACCGCTGTCACCAATGCAGCGACCGAAGGTGTTGAGGACAGCACACATGGGGTAGTGGAAAGCACGGAAGGTAATTCCTGACCAACACCGGACTGAAAAGGATTGTCAAGTCAGTTTAAGTTAGTTTATTTAAGGAATGACGTTCTTGTCCTTGATTTCTTTCTCATAACCAAAAACATCAATAGAATCAATTGTTACGGCAGTACTTCTGGAAATATAAAGGCTATCGGTATGCGTGGGTCAGGTGCGACCTAACGCTACTGGTACAATCGTAAATTTATATACAGTTTTGTCTCTGCAAATGAGTGCCTAGTCTACACTTAAAGGATTCAGTAGTTTTGGAAAGGACCACCGCGTCATGGAATTCATTCCATGCTCCAACGACCCTCCAAGAGAAGGCGTTCTGTCGAACGTCCGTATAGACCGACGTTTTCCGTGGTTTAAATGGATGACCACACAGGCAGTCCGTCCCAGCCAATTCAAAGAAGATGTCAAAGTCTAGGGCATACTCGCGACCTTTGAATGCGGTAAGTTTGAATGAGGTCGACATGCAGTTGCCTGTAATTGAGAAGAAACAGCTGCAGTTCAGCAATCTAGTGTTTTTGGGCCGAAGGGGCTTAATTAACCTGTAGGATAGTATGTCACAGAAGGAAATGGCCCATTAACCCCTATCGGTCAGCAACATCCCAACTCCAGATGATGTAGCAGCCGAGAATTAAATCGGGGTCCAATGTGTCATTTTGCACTTAAGTAAAAGATTTTTATTGTAAAGGAAGCCTATACTAGCTGCTGAGAAGAAGCGAAACAGAATACTGCATATGCTGTAAATGAAGGTCATTACCTAGCAGTGCAAAACATTGAACTGAACTTTTAGCTTTAACCGTAACAGCAAATAAATAGATAAATTGTTTTATTTAGCTCCTACGCAGGTGCTTCTCATGGCAACATTTAAAACACAAACATAATCGTCGGCATGTGAAAGTAGAGGCAAGAAGTGCAGTGCGGCAGTTTTTGTTTATTTTTTCATAAATGTGTGCGACGATGTAGTTGCCCCCTGATCTTCCGAACAACGCTATTTAACCATTTTAACCGCCAGGACTTTTTGCCTATTCTACAGGGCTAGGTATTGGTTGGTAAGGTGTGGTGCAGGACTAAAATTAATGACTTCCCTATGCATCATATGGCCCTCGACTTATGCTGTGGTAGAACATGTTACGAAATGCCCCATGGCTTGCTTCGGCAAAAAACACACACCACTGACTAGCTGTCAATAGAAAGTTCTGATTACTTATCAGATTTCGTGGCGGAAAGTGGGCAGTTCGTTTGCGCAGTCATTGACGTATACGAGGAACAGTGTAGGGCCAATAACTGAGCCTTGGGGAACACCACTCCTAACGGCAACCTCGGCAGATTGCTGGTCACTGACGTGGACGGCTTGAGAGCGGCCGATTAAAAAGCTCCGAATCCACATCAGCGCTTTTTAATCGGGTGCTCTCAAGCCGTCCACGTCAGTGACCAGCAATCTGCCGAGGTTGCCATTAGGAGTGGTGTTCCCCAAGGCTCTGTTCTTGTCCCTACACTGTTCCTCGTATACGTCAATGACTGCACAAACGAACTGAACTGCGATGTCGTAATGTTTGCCGATGACATAAAGATCTGGAGTACCATAAGAAGCGAAGTTGACGAGGCGCGACTGCATACAAATCTGGACCACCTTGAGCAATGGTCGAAAGAGTGGCTTCTAACGTTCAACGTAAACAAGTGTAATTTCCTACGCGTCGGCAGAACCAGTTCTTCTAACCACACAGTCCACCGTCTGACTGGCAAACCACTGCAAGAAGTCGACGCCCAGAAGGACTTGGGTGTATGGATCACAACCTCGCTTAAGCCTTCGCTGCAATGTTCAAAGGTGGCCAAGTCGGCGATGTCCATTCTATACCTCGTCAAACGGGCATTCTCCTACTTTGATGAAGACTGCTTCGCCAAGGTTTTTCAAACCTTCGTGAGACCGCATCTGAAGTTTGCTATCCGAGCATGGAGACATTGGACCGCTAAAGACTTCGGCATATTTTGAAAAGTTCAACGGCGAGCAACGAAACTTGTATCTGGGCAGTGATCACTACCCTACGAAACACGATTAGCTAATCTTGACCTCTTTCCTTTGAGTTACAGACAGCTACGTGGGGACCTGATACAAGTTTTCCGCATCTTGCGCAATCAGGGCTGCTGCCTCGCACCAGGAGACTTCTTCGATTTGGCGACCACGACTAACCGGAGAAGCCATCCACTCAAACTGCGTGTGGCTGGTGCCCGGCTAGACACACGAAAGTTCTTCTTCGCCAACAGAGTGGTTGCAGCTTGGAATGCCTTGCCTGAGAATGTTGTTATGTCGGGATCCGTAGATACTTTTAAACGGAGGCTAGATCACTATTGGAGCGCCAACCACAATAACGGCGGTCTACCGCCACCTTGATAGCCAACATAGACAAATTAGTGTTACGAAGATGCTACTACCAACATTTAAGTAACATATGTTTATGTAATTTACTAGTTTTGTCTACGTCGCACACCCCTGCTCGCATTCACCACGATGCCTGTAGACTAAACAATTTTACTTCTTTTCCCGTATCTTAAGTGTGCTTCAACTGTCCGCTGTATTTAATCAGCAAAGCAAGTTAATGTGCCTCTAAATTCTGTTAACGCATGACATTCTGTGTTCATCTGTACAGTTTTTGCTATTCCCCTCGCACTTCTTTCATGTTACTTCCTTTCCATTTCCTCCATATATATCCTCTGCATGTAACCAATAGGGATTTCAAAGGTACACAGCTATTTTCCCTGAAATATACTGATACTGATACTGAATAATTCTTTGGTTTTATTCTGACTGGTATGACGGCCAGGGAAATTTATCGGTTAGATATGCTTATGTAGCCTTACCTGAAGTAAACAAATTCCTACCACCTGTAATACGGGGCCGGCGGTAATAGGAGATTTTACAAGTGGGGCCGGGGAACGCACAGGCGACGAGGTCAAGTAACTGCATGTAGGAGGAAAGCTATCGGGAATGCGCGGTTGTACTTTGAATGGTTGATAAATAGTTGCCCTAACCCCGACCCCTAACCCTAAACCTAAACCCCTAACTCCAACCCCAGCAGTATTGTGCCCATTATGTGAAACTGCATAACCACATCTTACCGATTTACCAATTATCTATTGCTGGATTTCATAGTCCAAACGTTAACTATATTCACGATGTAAGGTAAAAGACTAGCAACCGAACATTTTATTGTGGTATTTCTATTTGCCGAAGGTAGGGTAGAATTAAAGTAGCCTCGAAGTATAAAAAGACTGAAAGGATGCTAATGAATTTATCCCGAATTAGTTGGGCACCAGTTTTTGAACTTCAGAAACCTACAACTTAGGCGTGAAGCCTTTCAATAAGTGAATAAACGCATCGGCTTGTATCGTGCATCAAACTGGAGGAGAGGTAGATGATGATGATGATGATGATGATGATGATGATGATGATGATGAGGAAGAAGAAGGAGAAGAAGAAGAAGAAGAAGAAGAAGAAGAAGAAGAAGAAGAAGAAGAAGAAGAAGAAGAAGAAGAAGAAGAAGAGGAAGAATACATGCTTCTTTGGCCGGGCGGCATGAATTCTACCTCTAAATTGATGAGTAAATCGCAAAAGTGAAATCTGAAAGTAAGTAGACGACCACAGCAGCCCCTTAACCGCCCAAGAGGCTGAAGGATACGCAAGAAACACGATCCCTCTTCAGGCACAGCGGATTAGGGAAAATCCTGTCGTTCGCAAAGACAGTGTTTGTTCTTTTGTCGTCTCTGAGACCGCCGTACGACTCTTTTCGCTCTGATTATGTAAAGACAGTTTGCAAAGCGACAAATTTTTAGCGAGTGTGAAACATTTCATGCAACCGGCATTTCTTAATTAACAAAAGGGGGCCATTAGGATTTTGTCTTTGGGGCTTCTGGTAGGTGCTATAAATCGAGCTAAGCATACAAAATGGTCCAAGCAGACTGTGTTGCCTTTTGTATACACAAGTAAAAAAGGTTCTCCGAGTACGTGAGGAAGGGAAGCATTCATTAGAACACAAATTTTGCCTGTATGACGTTCCGGATTCAAACTGGACTCCGTCAGTAACAGATAAAAGCAATAGGCGTAAAAGGGGGTTTTAGTATTTATAGGATGCAATTGCTATACAACCATATACCTATCAAAAATAACGTTGCTCATCCGCGTCGGACCTACGGAACTCGGCTAAAATTTCAAAATCAATGAGGTTGGACTTCTCGCGAGAGGTGACAACCTCGTGAGCCTCGAGCAGCTTGAATCGCGATTATCTGAACTCCGGCCAATCAATATGTGTAATCAATTGCGCCTCCATATTCGGTGCTGTGGCTTTGACTGGGCTGAGTAATTGCACAGGCGGGAACTCGCGGACGAACAGCGCGTCCCGTGGCACTAATGAAAAACAAACTTTCTAAATGATCGTCGCGCCAATGGGTAACATCAGAGCTTCTATTTGACCCGAATGCAGGCGATTAAGCAACCATTGTAAGAAAACACGACCATGTGCGATAGATGGAGGAGCTGCTAACTTTAGTAGGTAGGAAGTTGCAAATTCTGCAACCCCTATGACCCAGGGCCCTTATCTGCTGCCTTCTCTGATGATGGGTTAGGGTGAGAATCACAAAGGTCAGCAAACAAGAATTTCCGACCCTGCGATCATATCACATTAATCTGAAATGTGTATGCGCTGGTACATCGTAAACTGACGAAAAGGACGTGCTAAGGATGGTTTTCCCGCCTTAAAAACGAGGGGTTTATCCCACAAGGCCAGTCATGAAAGGGATGATAAAAAGACTCAACCCAACCAAATGCACCTTCCCCATACCATCCATAAATTCACTTTCCGGGAATCGAACTCACTTTCCCAACGCAAGTTGGTAGATAAATGTCATTGGTAGACATTCTCGTTTATCAAAAGACCCGTAGATCATTGCATATATTGACCTATCGCAAATACAATAATTATTCTTATTGCCTCATGCGTGCCCCTAATAAATGTCTACTGAGTCAAGCTAAAACCCACTGATTCGGCAAGCAATAAGCCCATTTTCAAAGTATTCTGCAAAAATGGCTACCTTCCTGGCTTTGCAATCAGTCGGTGAGTCATAAAGAGTTCAAAGAAAAAGATATTTCCGACACAGGACAGCTTAGACTCGAAAATCAATCTGAAGCCACAGGTGAGGAACGATGCTGGACTCCTCGAAAGACAATTCCAGAACACCAGATACAAGTTGGGCACAAACCGATACTTTAACCGTCGTCGCCGACGACATCCGCCGTGTACTCCACAGTGCCGTTAGGACAGAGACGGTGACTTGGGCATGAGTTAGATTGTGATAGTAAACTTACACTGCATCTACCACACTCTCCTCTCCTCCGCCACCTGGACTCGGGGTCAGAACAGAGTCAGGAAGACCGAAGGGGAGAGAGATCACAGGTAGCCGGCGCGTCGAAAACCCGCACCTAGAGGTCCCACCGCAATACCCGGTCTACAACGTAGACTGAACAGGACTTACGTACCAGGAAAAGAGGCGGGCATCCCGGATTTCAGTTGGCACGGCGCGCGCCTGCAATTAAGCCTGCCAATAACCCCAAAATGTTGGAATTTGTTGTGGGCGCGCATTTCCGATAATGCCTGACAGACTCTGATCTAGCCCAAGGGTTGATCCAGCGCATCTACAGAAGGTGGGCTAAGTCATGAAATGTCAACCGAAATTCCCAAATGCGTTTTCGTTTCGAAAAGATTAAGTAAGTAGGGTTGTAAAACTAATCAGCCTGCAACATAGTTCTATAATATTTCAGTTACCTCAGGACGTCGGCTTTCAAACGAACTTCCTTCCGGCTGCATGCAAAAAAACCACACTCTATATAAAACGACTACGTGAGTAGCATTAATTTGTCTCATTGATTTTCGATGCCCCTGAATGTCCAATCATATTTCATAAAAACATGCATAAAAACATTCATTCTTTTACTCATTCGGTAGATAACTGCGTCTTTTTCTAATTGTATTTTCGAAGGAGGGACATAATTCGATTTTAAAAAAGTTTCTTATGATCCTTACATGGTCCTCCTTTAGTACCGCAGAAAATATACGCGGAAAATATACGGCTTGTAGTTTCGAAACCCTGAATCCAAGTGTAACGGTAGAGCTGGTTAAAAAATATTCGGGAGTTGAAAAACTTTTTGAAAACCGAATTATACCTTTCCTTCGAGTATACGATTGGATGAAGACGTAATTACCTACCGAATGAGCGAAAGAATGAATATTTTCATGCATGTTTTTAGGAAATATAATTGGACATTTAGGGGCATAGAAAATCAATGAGACAAATTAATGCTACTCACGTAGTCGTTTTATATCGAGTGTGGTTTTTTGCATGCAGCCGGAAGGAAGTTCGTTCGAAAGCCGACGTCCCGAGGTAACTGAAATATTATAGAACTATGTTGCAGGCTGATTAGTTTTACAACCCTACTTAATTAATCTTTTCGAGACGAAAGCGCATTTCAGAATTTCGGTTGACATTTCATGAGTTAGCCCACCTACTGTATCGCACAAACTAGCCACTACTTCACTCATACAGTTCGTACACCCTACAGACAAGGCCGACTATTTCGTTTAAAATGATGTCCGAGTCGAATTTCCATGAATCAGTTATGATGCCGTCTATTGCGGTCAAACTGGGAAATCTGTCCGCGCGCGCATGTATGTACAGCAGCTGTTTGCGTGGAGACGAGGCTATCCACCAGAGGTAACCATGCCCACGCTGGACTCTGGGCATCTCCATGCCTTGGAGAAGGCTCGCATTGTTGGCGCCTGCCCAAAAACGAAGGCTGCGAGCTCTTACAACCGAGGCAATCAGAAGGGGAATACAATAGTCGGCAAATCGACTTAGACGCCGCATGCAAGTCTCCTATTAACACGTGGAGGCAGAGGTGGCAGCAGATGTTATCGGCACAAGGTTCATGTAATCACCGATTTATTTTGTTCGGCCCGGTCAAAAGCTAGCAGGTATTCTACGTCGGCCATAGGTCTGACAAGGAGCTTGGAAGCCAATCTCGAATGTCCTCGTAGTAGAATTCTTTTCGTTCCAGAGAATTCAAGCCATTGTGACTAGATCAGGTGGTGTCCATTTTGCAGTACATCCATATGTATATCGCGATGGCCACTGCGAACATCACAACTGCCTGAGTATTGACGAATGACATGTGAAATAAATTATAATTATGAATACGTCCGCAAAATTGCCTTAACTAAATAAACTCACTTGATTTTTTTTCCGTTGGCGAGAATTAATCAAAACAATGGTAACTAAACCTTGGCGCAGTGGTTAGCTGACCATTTTCCTCAACACGCGCTAACGTGTGTGATTTGCCTTGCCGGTGGAAACTAGTAGGTGAGTCTCAGGGTACAATTCGGAAGATGTAATCGCAGGAACATTTCCCACACGAACTTGATACAGTTTAAGCGGGAATTCAAAACGTCAGGTATCCTTCAGAGACCGCTTCTTCTTCCTCTTCTTCTTCTTGTGAGCGAGTTGCTTTTTCCAGCCGAACAATTTTATTTAGAAGGCCTTTTTACTGTGATATCCTAAAAGAGTCATTTGATGTAGGAGTAGTCGTATTTGTAATTCTAGTCGAAAAGAGGATTTTACGAGGATTAAAAACTTCCCATGCTCCAAATTCCAGATCATCAAGAGAATTTAATAGGCTGAAGGTAGGTAACAGGAATGAGTCACCGCACAGACTGGACGAGAGAGTTGAACGGACAGATTGATGTCACACGCAGACAACAGGAAGTTGCATGTCCAGACTGTCAGCGCGCTGCGCTGCTCCTGCTTCTGGTTCTGGTCTGGCAGCCCCATGGGAGGACGAACTGGCAAAGACTAGCTGCTGCAGAAGATCCCACCATTAGGGGGACGGGGGTCACCAGAGCAGCTTTACAATGCAAAAATATATTACACTCGGAGGCGTGATAAATACACTCGCCCAGACTACTAGACCGGAATGAAACCGGACTGAGTCGGAAGGTTGAGAAATTTTCTGCGTGCCGATTCGAAAACCTCTAAGGCGGCGCTCAAAAAGACTCTCGCTCCCGCAATACGTGAGAAGAGCCTAAAGCCAGGCCCGTTTTTGACAAAAGTTTGTTTATTTCCTTCTCATCCTCCAACATCAGTGCTCGCATGCGTCGTTGTCGAAAGAGCAGAATGGCGGGATTCAGACGGTTCATTTCTTTGGTTGCCGTGGTACAGAGCCCTCTGGCACAGGTAGAAATCGACTCTACCTCTCTTTCCTCAAAAAGTACTGTCTTTGGCACCTCTGCTATGGAAGCTCTGTTGAAATACTCGGGTTTGTAGGTCCAGTGGTTACTCTCCCCGCTGAGAACGTCGCGATACGGCGGGTAAGGGCCCCTCCAACTCTTGTCTGGCCGTTTGGACCATGTCTGATTGCAGGATTTATCCTTCGCCTCCGTTGTCATTCCCTAACTGCGTGGCACGTGAACTTATCGATTTTTTGAAATGCATGTTCGCGCGTTGTTGCTCCTTTTACGTGATTGGACGCATGACGGAAATAACCATCGTTTGTTTACCGGCAATTGTTTGGAATCCGCGCATCATTCACAGGCAAATACCTCGGATTTCAATCCGGACCCCCGTGGTTATTTAGCTTACAGGACTTCCATCTGATTCATGGGTCTACAATCCGTCGGTTGCGATTGAGAGCATTTACTACCACCTCAATCTACTATCGTGATGGGGGTGCTTGCGACTAGTCAAGATTAAAGTTGTAAAGCAAGCGAGCACTTTTAACATGTCAGTTTATCAGGACACGAGTGAATGCCTCTCACATGCGGCTCGGGCATTATCTTCGTCCAGATTAACGGGCAAATAATCCTTATTTGACTGGCCAGTCATTTTAAGGCAGTGGCTGACAAACATAAACGAGCTAGTCACCAAATCCTTCCGTTTGTTTTTAATAATGCAGACTTGCGTTGCATCTACTTCACTCTCACTTCCTACATACACCGTTTTCCGGTGACAAGACAATCATGAGAACCATAAGCAGGCTTGGATGTCATGGCTGACAAGCATAGAAAGCCCGTTTTTACATGTCACGCAGGAGCTGGTCGTCAAAGCCTCGCCTACCAGACTTCACCAAGGGTGTTGGGGATTTATCCTGAGCAAGAGTACCATAAAAGCCAAATTGAAGAAGAGTCATTGGGGCTTGACCAACCTGTAAATCACGACTGTTAGTGCGTCGTGACTGTTTCAACGAGCACTTAATTGCTTATGGCGAGAACTAACGTTTGATCCAAAATGGAATACGCCTGATCGCCCTTTCCGTTTTCATGCTTGTCCGAGTTAGGCAATATGGGATTCAGTTCGGACGCAGCATCTGAAGTAACTTGATGTCACCTCCTGTCGAACTCCATACGCTCACTCAGATCTCATGGAATCGAGGCCTGGCATAACGACAACATAAAAAAGGATTCATTGGAGTCCCGTCTTCGTACCGAAGGAGGAGAGAGCTATTCAGTGAGGTGACAGTCTCCCAAGCTACGTCTTTGATTGCGTCGCGATAGAGTTAGGTGATTGGTATTTCCTTTTAGTGAGGAATATTTACCCTTTACAACTGACCACGCGGTAGTTGGGCTGGGTAAGCACGGGGGGTGTAGACCAGAGAACGGTAAGTGCTCTTGGGGTTACGGGCCTATAGCATATGTCATATGTGGAAGGGATGTGACGAGACGCCTAGGTATGAGCTCTCATCGCGCCAACCACCTGCGTCCGATTCCTGCATTAGATGACTTTGCAGCAGCCGCTCCAGTACCCCTTTTCTCTGGCTGCGTTTTGCCGAATAATGACCGCGACAGCTGTTGACACACGGTCATCCCCACCGGCTAACACTCAGACACCTCCGGTCCAACTTCAGTGACTGTCGGCCGACCACCTCACAAACTTTCATCACCTCACGCGCGGCTAACTCCCTGGGTTGATACCCGTGAGGCATTGTGTGCATGTGCCCCTTATTCCTCCCCTAACTTGTCCAATCACACGACCAACACTCAGTCAGTCACCCCCTCCTGCTGACCCAGACACTCACTCCCGCGTAAACAAAACACTGCGACTGACACACTCCGTGAACAGACGCTTATCTCTGTCGCAAGCTTACGGCAATCTGCCCTGTGTACAGAATAAACTAGTCCTCACAGCTCCCTGACTTCTGGCATTAGACGAAACGAACTTCTTGTGCGTGGTTTAAGCTGATCTCACATCCTTGACCGCCACAACTTGCCGACCCGCATAGCGAACTGATGCCTGGGAGAAGAAAGAGGGAGTGAGGCCGACTTCTCACGATACTCTTCGCATAAGAAGCCGTGACCTGGAAGGTTGCAACCTCGGTCCCCCTCAAAGGACGGAGGGTCAGAATAATATGGCTCCTTCTTAATGTGGTCTTTATGGCACTCCACTCTGTAAGGATCCGAGCCTCCACTTTCCTGCCTCTGTGAAAACCTGATTTTAAGTGCACGAACCAGGCGTGTGGTATACGAGTAGGCGGGCCGTTTAGTTGTATCAACCGCTACGCCCGGTCTCGCCTCCGGTCTTCTTAACTCTGTCACGTCACCGGATTCAGGTAGGTGGAGGACGGACTGCGGTAGATGCTGCGCAAGTCCATTATCACTGTAAAGTAGTCCACGTGAAAGATACCGTCCCTGTGCCCACCCTGCTGTCAGTCACTCGACAGATATCGTCGACAAGAAGGATCAAATTGCCAATGAGGAATGGAGGATTCGCCATTAGAATTAGTTCGTAGGACCGGCTCCCACGCGCCAGAAACTTGATCGAGCCTATTAGCTGATCGGTATTGAGATTTGGCACTATGGATAGTGTAGTTAATAGTCTCCGTCGACCGCCTGCCAGAACCTTTCTCTCAAGCCAGCTAAACAGTTTGCCCGTCCTTACCGACGCTGACAAACACCACTGCTGGATCGATATACAGGTGGTGGCAAGGGTATGGAGAAAGACCCCACTCAACTGTCAGTGGACTGTGGATTGTGTCATATGGGGTTTTATCTTGGCATACATTTGCAGGCTGTTGCAGGAATTACACTGCCAACAACGAATGCTTCCCATGACCTCACACCTTAACTCACAATCCCTTATTTTGTGAAATTTGCTTTTTGTTTGCTGTTTAATTACTACTCTAATTTCCGTTGACCCACAATAACTTGGGATAAGACTTTCGTCATAAATCCAGGCAATTTCTCTGTTTTCTTTCATTTGGTTAGCTTACTGTCTAACTTGCTGCCCCACCCATAAAACTCTCCTACCATAACTCTCGTAGGGCACTATCCACAGTTTACTTATGGCTGTGTGGGGCCCCTCACTATACCGTTGCCTAGGTGGTTGAGGATTCTGCTGTCCTTACATAGAACCAGATAGGTCTATGCACTGACTGAATGCGCGTGTTGCGGTGTACGAACATATGATTGCATAGGCGAATGAGATGAATAAATGTACAGGTGCATTGCAGACAAGGAAAGCGCGGGCCATGCAGGTTGACGGAGATTGCAGAAACAACTATTTCAACCGTATTACGATCAGTTCGCGAGTGATCCAGCAGGATGATGCATGATTCAGGGTCAAAGCAGAAATGGTACGGCCCGTTACAGCGAGGACAGACACGAAGGGGTAGGGGGTTCTTGAGAATTTTTTTGTTGCGTGGGGCGAATTGGTCGTGTTGGTATTGTGAACCCAATGTGTCCGACATGATCAATTTGTGCCCCGAAAGTCACGTGATACTGTGGTTTGTCTGGCAGGCGATGGAGGTCCTTATAGCATCGTTATTGCCCAACCTGTCTACGTATGTACGCAGTGCCGTCTCCACAGAGAATTCATTTCGCCATGTGCTTGTCAGTCATGGTCAGAATGCTGTGGCTTTATTGTAGTTGAATTTGCTTCAACATGACATGAACGGGTATTCGGAGCCCTTTCTTGTCATATTACTTTAATACCCTTCAAAGACAGTTCGAATGCAGGTGCACCAACTTCGCCGCTTGGCTTTTGGAGTGTTCAGATCTCCGTGCCAGGGAGTAATGAGGGGGGATGGCAGCTTTTTTTAACCTAGGCGTTAGGTTGATGAGGGCGCTATGATTAGTACATACCAAATTTGCAGCCTACCAAAGGCTGAAGACGTCCCCTAACAGCCTAGTGGTCGATTCGATTGATCCAGGACCGACTTCATTAGCGATTGCCGTGGTTCCACTGTTTTCCCATCTGGAACCGTTTGGTGTATGATAATTGTTTTATATGAGTTAATGCCCAATTCGACGTTATGGTGTTAGCAAAGAGGAGGACGACATCGTGGTCTAGGAGGCCCTGTGATGGTCTATGTATGGCAGATGTTAAATAAGTTCCACCTATTCGATAGTGGCGATGCACAGTCGATCCCAAATTAGGAACTTTGGGAAAGAAGCACAGTTCTGGCTTAGGAAATTAGCCCCCAATATGGATCCACTGTCTGTCATACGCTCTAGCATGCCAAGTAACCGTCGAGTACATTCAAATATCTTGGCACTTTTCCAGAGACTGCCTCCTATTCACGGTAATCTCACACCTCTATTTTCCTCTGACTGTGATTTGTTGTTAACATTTCGCCTTCCCTTTTTTCCTTTTTGATGCTTATGTGGACGTCTTAGCTGATTATTGATTATTTTGAACTTTGACCTTGCTCCTATGCACTGCCATTCTGTACAAATTCATACTGCTGTGCGCGTTCATTCGTTACCTATGTTATGCAGAGACGGGTTGCAGTTGAGAAGCTGTCACGAAATTTGTTGGCCCCAATAAATTCTGCTGTACATGCTTGTTTTCAATTCATACCGGGGAAAAAATGCTTCAAAGATAAAGACTTTGATGGGATCCACGAAGAAGATGTGGGGGTTGATCTTCATTTCTTGACATCATTCCCCCATTTTCAGGGCAGCGAAGATGTTGTCGATGATTTCGCAGAATGCTCGAAGCACGAATCGACTCTTGAAAAGAATCTATCGTCCCAATTACAGATTCAGGCGGATTTAATAGCCCTCGAGCAAATATTTCTGCCAGCAATATAGAGAGGAGAAGTTCCCGGGGGACCATCGCAGATTTGCTGGTTTTCGCGTCTTTACTGATGAAATATGGTCACTTTCTTGAATGCGCGCAGGATTCATGCTTATCGCCCTACCTACCGGAGCAGGGAACTAAACTTATCCAGAGGGTCTGAAGTGAGAAAAATTAACAGGAGAAATTTTCTTAACGCATGCATGCGATCAACCTCCCCCCGCCAGCCAACAGTGTCAATACGTCCGGTAGGATGTCCATATGATTCGGGTGGGCAGGCGCGCGGAGAATTTTCGCACAGCCTCGAGATGGACTCATGACATTTATGTGATCACGTCCTCACTAGGGGGCATAAAACGGGTTGATAACAACGCCGTTAGAACGTGTTAGAAGTTTCTCACAAGTTAGAAGCCGTTCAAAGTCATCAAAAATTAAACGCTTGCCATAG